>OY776673.1:122354841-122799989 GCA_963675555.1 Leptura quadrifasciata
GTCATCAATTTACGGAGAGACGAATTAATAAAATCGACATTTGTTTATCCTTTTTGTTTTCTAACCAAACTAAGTCAAACGTTAGAACTTCATCAATGCCTCGTATTAAAGAAATATTATAGTGATGACGGCGCATGATGCGGTTGCTCCAGCAAGTGACTTTAGCCTTGGCCTCGAACAGTCGGCCATTTGTCCGATGTGCAATGTCGTGACCTTTAGATTTACTTAAACATGCGGACTTTGGCTTCAAGGTCAGAGCGCCGCTATTTCCAGAGGCGATCGATTGCGGCAGCCATGACCTTGACCTTCGCTATGGGAGTGCAATTTTCAAGTATGGAGCTTCCGCCTCGCCGCGCAACTTGAGTTTTAAAAGCATCTCGTCAATACTTATATTGTAAAATGTGGTGTGGCTTGTTATTTATATCTATAAAAGAGTGAACGGAGTTAACATGTGGCCATCCTCAACGTTAATTTCCCTGAGTAAAGAGCTAATAAAACGGGCAAAAACTCTAATAAATGTCTAAAATGTTATATTGAAGTATAAAGAAACATCAGTTCACTGTTAATGTTAAAGAACGCTATAACCCCGATATACTTTTCGACGTTGTAACAAAATCCGACTTAGGAAATATTTCGTAAGAAAAGCGTGCTTCACGTAAGAACGCCGTGGAGGAGGTTTTTAATTCTTGGAAATATATTTTTGCTCTTCGGAGCGTTTTTTATGCCAAATTTTCGCTAACTCTTCGAGGAGCGTTAATTTGGTAAGTGTAGTAAATGTCGCTGCACAGGGACGTAATGTCGCCCCGACCACCCAATTTTAGAAAGTATACTAAAATTGGACTTGAACTTCAAAATTTCCAAGATTAAAAACCCTTTTACGAATCCACGTTGTCAAGCACTGCAACTCTTACGAAGTGTTGAATATGAGGACAAGTTAATCCAACGACTATTCAAAGTATATCGGAAGTTATAGCGAAAATAGCCCTTAGCGACATGGGACCCCCATCATTTCCTAGCAGTCGGATTTGACGGGGAAATGATGCGTTTTGACGGGGTTTGCCCTAAACCGGTTCCTCAGTGATTCGGAGTCAAAAAAGTATTATTACCATGTACTCACACGTGCATGGGATCTGCCTTGCCTGAACGTAAAATTTGTTATTGCATAATACAAACGAAGTAGATACGCTTCAAGCAATTTTAAGCTCCGAGGAGCGACCAAAATTTATGTGAATTAATAAAATACGTTTATAAGACAGGCAAGCATAAGCCCACCAAAATTTCAGTTACATGAAACTTTTCTTGAATCTTTTTGTGCATCGTTAGCTTTTCAAACTGCATATTGGATGGTAGTTGGTACCGTATGAATCGTCCCGTTCCTCACCATGTGTTGTACACGGGTCAGACCATTGTTTGTTAACATTTTCTCTGAAGAAGTTGTTGTAAAAACATAAATTTTTTTTAAAGATTTAATATACATTTTTTGAACTTTATATTATCTTTTACTTGTGTTTTCTAACAAAATTTCCCTTTCAGATTTAATTTAAGAGAGTGTGAAACAGACAGTGTTAGATTTATAGTGTTACGACGTCTTCCAATTGATACCATCAGAGCCGCAGTTAAGCATAAACGACAGTAAGTATGATTTATCCATTAATCTCCGTCTGAAACAGTCACTTCGAACCCTAAAAATTTTGTGAACGTAATATTTTTATTTAGTATTTAGAAAAGGTTGAGGAAAAAGAAAATTAATTTTTTCTTTTTCCTATTTTTTTCAATTTTTCTAAGTTTTTCGAGCAGAAAATACGTCCTTCAGACTTCCATCAAAGCATGGATCGTTCACATGGCGCCCGAGCAGGGACCATGCCGTCCCCAAACCCAACAAATCCTTTCTCATTCATGGCGGAAGACTCCGAGGGGTCGACCCCAAGAGAATTTTATGAGCGAGTCACCGCACCGCTCGTCGACGACGGTTCTAGAGGGATAGAACCACAGCGACTGTTTCCGGAGGGAGATAATGTTAATTTATCAGCTTCACAGCCACAAACTGCTTCGATGGAAAGTATGTTTCTGAAAATGGCAGAGGGCTTCGTGCAGGCGATACAGAACGTGTCGACCTGTACGCCCCATGAGAGACAAAGATGTCCGAACGTGACGTTCCATGGGCTTGATCATGAAGATCCAGAAGCATTTCTGAAAATTATGGAGGAATATTTCGACAGAGCTCGCATAAGCCACGACTATGATCGCCTCCATAACGTAACCGGCCAACTCAAGGGCGAAGCTCAACGATGGTCCGAACAATTTAGGACGTTGACTACTTCGTATGCCTTATTCAAGGAAAGATTCCTTACGAGATTTAATTCTCCCGACATACAGTCACGAGCTATTGCTCAACTGTATGCCGTCAAGCAAACGTCTTTAGACGACACGGCAGTGTTTATCACAAGGAAAACCTGTCTTTTCGATCGTATTGATCCCTTTAAATCCGAAGCCATCAGAGCTCGGGTCATCATGGACCAACTGCGTCCAGAAATTAGGTCACGCTTGAGAAGCAACCTAATTTCAAACACAGAGATGTTAATAGCAGCGGCTACTAACGTCGAGCGGGATTCAGATGACGAACAGACGTCGCTAATCCAGCTTATTGATCAACGTCTGTCCCGCGCGTCTTACTATCGAGAGCCGGGACACATAAGTCCACAAAATTCAAGTATAAGGAGCAATGGAAGCCCAACTCCGACAGCACCGAGGGTGCATTTCCGAGAGGACGTATCTCGACAGGACGGTCCAGGCAGAGCGCCTGGTCGTCCTTTTTTTATGCCTAATTCTACGAGCGGTTCAGTGAATCCTGACCGCAGGCAAACCAATTTTAATGGCGGATCGGGGAAATTCCGAGTACCCGACCGACCGGCAACCCCGTGTCGATACTGTACAGACACAGTGCAGTGGCACTTCCATAGCCAATGCCCGAATAACCCGCATCTCAACAGGAGACCGGGAAACTTTCGAGGGGCCAGAGACCCAGGCCAGGGTCCATCTGCAAGATCCCCGGCACAACGGCCGAACCAAGGCGGCAGCAATGTCCAGTAATTTTTTCCGATACTCATGACCACTACGACGCTCCTCTGCACAAGACAAGAGAGTCGATAAATTATATGAGCGAAGCGTTCCCTTTGCCTCGTATAAAAGTTCAAATTAATGAACATGCGGTCGACGCACTGATCGATTCAGGCTCGACGCGAAACGTTATCCATCCGAGGATGTTGGATAATTTTAAAAATCTCACGACACGTCGATCATTTGCTATGGCGTGCGGAGATCGAATGGTGGACTCTCTTGGCACGACAAAATTACAAGTAATAATTTCAGGCACCTCTTTTGAAATTGATTTTCAAGTAATCGAAAATTTGAACGAAACGATAATATTAGGATCACCATTCTTATATATGAACAATGTCGCATATGATAATGGCAGAAAATGCCTATATGCCGGCACAGAAGAGCGTATTACCGTCTTCTGGAATCAAGCTTCTCAGAGGGAGAGACAGCAGGCAAAGCTTCCTGAAGAGCTTGTTATAAATGACAAATTTCTACGGCCGCTGTTCGAGGAATTTGTCGATCTGTTCACTGCGGAACCGACCCAAGCAACCACAGTGACTGTGAAACACAAAATTATAGTAAAAGACACGAAACCATTTAATATCAGACCATATCCGATGTCTCCGAGTACTAAGAAAATTATGTACGACCAAACCGAAGAGATGTTAAAAGCTGGCGTCATCGAACCTAGCACTGCCCAATATAGTTCACCACCAGTGATAATAAAACGCTTCGACAAGAAACCACGATTCTGCATCGATTATCGCCATTTGAACGAAATGACCGAAGACGAAGCTTCCGTCTTACCCAAAATACACGAAAGTATTAAAGATTTAGGCAATTCGAAGATTTTTTCTGTGTTGGATTTAAAAAGTGGATATTGGCAAATACCGCTAGATGAAGCATCAAAAGATTTTTCGACTTTTACCACTCCTGATGGGGCAGCTTACAGATTTAATGTCATGCCTTTCGGCCTCAAGACAGCTCCCTGTACCTTTCAGAAATTCATGGCAAAGGACGTTTTAACGGGTTACCTGCACCATTTCTGTAAAGTGTATTTAGATGATATAATCGTTTACAGCGTAAACGTGAAGGAGCATATGTCCCACTTGAGATTAGTCTTTGAAAGACTACGTCTGCACAATCTGAAAGTGTCACCGGAAAAGTGTGTAATAGCGACGAATGAAATCCAATATTTAGGCCATACAATTAGAACTGATACTTCCCAACCATTAGAAAAACATGTCTTACAAATTCAAAATTATCCCGTTCCAGCTACTAAAAAGCAGCTACAAAGTTTCCTAGGACTTTGCAACTGGGTAAGAGAATATCTACCAAATGTGGCGATGATCACGAAGCCACTAACGAAACTTCTTTCGAAGGAAAATCGTTTTCACTGGAACCATACATGCGATGAAGCGTTTAGAAAGTTAAAAGAATTATTATCCGGACCGCTGGAACTCCATCGGCCGGATTTTTCACGTCAATTCATTTTGCAAACAGATGCATCCCTCCAAGGCCTTTCGGCCGTATTATATCAATTAGGCGACAACGGCGAGAAACATATAATTTCGTATGCAAGCAACACGTTATCTCCAGCAGAGAGACGTTACCACATAAACGAGCTGGAATGCTTGGCGGTGGTGAACTATATTAAAAAGTACAAGATGTACTTAGCAGACAAACCGTTCTTGGTGAAGACGGACAACAGGGCGTTACTTTGGTTAAACAAACATAAGGACGACAAAACAAAATTTACTCGATGGTCATTACTATTGCAAGAATATGCATTCAAAATTGAACACTGTCCAGGAAAGGAAAATTTATTAGCAGATTTTCTAAGTCGTAACCCACAAAATCAGTATGTCGAGACAGACGATGAAGAGGAAAGAATGTTCCTACCAAATTATAAGTGTCCAGAACGTATTTCTGTTTTAACGCATTCAGAAATATACGAAGATATCGTACAGGCTCAATTGAGTTCAAGAGATATTCAAGACAAGATCCGCCGTTGGAATGATCTATTTCAACAGGAACAACGTTCCGATGCGGATCTTATTTTTATGAAAAATTTTCACGTCCAAGACGATGTACTTTTTAAAGATTGCGATCGAAATTTTAAATTGATAGTTCCAAAGAGGAAAATAAAAGAATTGATTTACCATTATCATGACCGAGATGAAGCATGTCATCCAGGAAGAGACGAGACTCTCAGGAAAATAGCGAAACGCTACTATTTCAATAATATGGCCAGGATCGTAGGCAAATACATAAACGACTGTCTGATATGCCAGTCTGTAAAGACAAGACAAGCCCAACCCAATGCTCCACTTAGAAGTCATGCACCACAAAATGCATTTGAAACCTTGAGCGTCGACGTAATTGGCCCGCTGCAGAGGACTAAAGACGCCGAAAACAGATACATGATTATCGTCGAAGACGTTTTCAGTAAATGGATAGAGGCAAAGGCATACATTCAGGTCGACGGCAGAACGATAGCCAAATATATCGACGAAGAAATAGTAGCAAGATTCGGAGTCCCTCGAGTCATAATATCAGACAACGGTGGTCATTTCAATTCCGAATGGTACATCACATTTTGCGAAAGGAATGGTATCGAACGATATTTAATTCCGGCATATCACCAACAGTCCAACCCCGTGGAACGACGGGTGCAGGAATGCAAGAAAATTTTAAAGACACTTTTATTCAAAAAGCCAAACGACACTTGGGATCGCTACGTGCATCAAATGACATACATATTAAGAAATCGTAGGAACGCCGCTACAAATCAAACACCTAGCATGATCGTGTTAGGATATGATCCAGCCGAAAGAGGCGAATGGGATTTATATGCCTGGAGGCAAGAAAGAGCCAAGCAACAAACGCTTCCACGATACGAGCGAATCAAGGAAGCCCGTCAGGCACAACAAAATTACAAACAAAAATATGCGCCGAAAGAGGCCGTCACTCCGATCGTCTACAAAGTAGGAGACAGAGTCATGAGTAAGAGAAAAAAGAAGGTACATACCTTCACGCCGTCTTGGTCAGGCCCAACCAGAATTCTGAAGAAGTTTTCAGACGAGGTGTATCTCGTGCAAAAGGGAAATGTAACGACAAGAGTACATGTCGATGATTTGAGACCAGCCCCGCCAGAGGAGCACCAATTGGAAATCGAATCTTCCGATGAAGAAAATGCTAGTCCAGGCGGAACATCACTCGATGGAAATGATTCCCCGTTCTCAGACGATTCCACAGAACCTCCACCGCCGGAGCAAACGGTTGTACAAATCCATGCACCGCCACGAGATGCTTCCACTTCTGATTCAGAATCAAGTTCTGGAGATTCAATTATATTTTTATGATATTTTTCAACCTAGGCTAAGTTTTAACTTAGTGCTAGGTTTATTTTATATCAAAATTTCCATACCAACTTCTTGTCGTGTCAGGCAAGAGTTGGTATTTTTTATGCATTTTTTACAAGTTATTTTTCTCGAGGATATTGTATCCACATACAAATCTTCAAAATTCACTGCAGCAACTCTGACCGTGTCCGGCAGAGTTGGTATTTTTTATAATTTTTCTAAGTCCTCAAATGTTATTAAACATTCATCTGTAAGCAGAGTCCGACCCAAAGGGTCCAAACAAATGTTCCATTGGCACGGCATGGAAAGACGACAACTCTGACGCAGAGCGCGATTCAGACGGGTCTAGCAACTCAAGGGCGAGATGCCGCCACGTCTGCTGGAGGGGCAGATGCAACGATCCGACGGATGCAGATTCTGTCGCAGATTTCTCCCAAGAAGAGATTTTAATAAAAACTATTTCAATCAATATAAGTCAACAAAATTCAGTGTTCCTATTCTCAAAGACGACGATGTGATATCGGTCGCAGATTTCTCCCAAGAAGAGATTTTTTAACTACACGGAAACCATTTCAATCAATATAAGTCAACAAAATTCAGTGTTCCTATTCTCAAAGACGACGATATGTTATCGGTCGCAGATCCCCAGACGGGATATGAACAAACATATTACTAAAATTTTGTTTTATATTGTTTCATATAAACTGAGCAGAGTCATAGTCGCCGAGCAGTCCGAGGACCACCTAAGCTGTTCCAGAAGCCAGTTCGACACCGAAGGTGATCGACGAGGCATAGACACGAGGAGGAGCAGACGCAAGCCCGCATTAGTGGAAGAACACTAAGAAAGATAAGTGCGTCGAAAGTGTTTGTGTTGTGTCATCGAGAATCCGAGGATTCTCGATTTTTTCTTTTTTTTATGCCTTTTTCATATACAATGTTCAATTATTCAATCGAATGCTACGCATCGATATATGTTCAAATTATCACCATTTTTAGATTTGCATCTATGTTTTGTTCAGATAGGCCGGTCTGAACTATAACCGAATACAACACATGGGAGACTACATCCAATGATCCATTTTATTTTCAAATAAACAATTTACCAAACGTTACACAAAAAGATTCACGGAAAGGAGGGGAGTGTTAAAGAACGCTATAACCCCGATATACAAAATCCGACTTAGGAAATATTTCGTAAGAAAAGCGTGCTTCACGTAAAAACGCCGTGGAGGAGGTTTTTAATTCTTGGAAATATATTTTTGCTCTTCGGAGCGTTTTTTATGCCAAATTTTCGCTAACTCTTCGAGGAGCGTTAATTTGGTAAGTGTAGTAAATGTCGCTGCACAGGGACGTAATGTCGCCCCGACCACCCAATTTTAGAAAGTATACTAAAATTGGACTTGAACTTCAAAATTTCCAAGATTAAAAACCCTTTTACGAATCCACGTTGTCAAGCACTGCAACTCTTACGAAGTGTTGAATATGAGGACAAGTTAATCCAACGACTATTCAAAGTATATCGGAAGTTATAGCGAAAATAGCCCTTAGCGACATGGGACCCCCATCATTTCCTAGCAGTCGGATTTGACGGGGAAATGATGCGTTTTGACGGGGTTTGCCCTAAACCGGTTCCTCAGTGATTCGGAGTCAAAAAAGTATTATTACCATGTACTCACACGTGCATGGGATCTGCCTTGCCTGAACGTAAAATTTGTTATTGCATAATACAAACGAAGTAGATACGCTTCAAGCAATTTTAAGCTCCGAGGAGCGACCAAAATTTATGTGAATTAATAAAATACGTTTATAAGACAGGCAAGCATAAGCCCACCAAAATTTCAGTTACATGAAACTTTTCTTGAATCTTTTTGTGCATCGTTAGCTTTTCAAACTGCATATTGGATGGTAGTTGGTACCGTATGAATCGTCCCGTTCCTCACCATGTGTTGTACACGGGTCAGACCATTGTTTGTTAACATTTTCTCTGAAGAAGTTGTTGTAAAAACATAAATTTTTTTTAAAGATTTAATATACATTTTTTGAACTTTATATTATCTTTTACTTGTGTTTTCTAACAAAATTTCCCTTTCAGATTTAATTTAAGAGAGTGTGAAACAGACAGTGTTAGATTTATAGTGTTACGACGTCTTCCAATTGATACCATCAGAGCCGCAGTTAAGCATAAACGACAGTAAGTATGATTTATCCATTAATCTCCGTCTGAAACAGTCACTTCGAACCCTAAAAATTTTGTGAACGTAATATTTTTATTTAGTATTTAGAAAAGGTTGAGGAAAAAGAAAATTAATTTTTTCTTTTTCCTATTTTTTTCAATTTTTCTAAGTTTTTCGAGCAGAAAATACGTCCTTCAGACTTCCATCAAAGCATGGATCGTTCACATTAATAGTGGAGTAGCGCGTTTGAGTATCGTTTAATTTGCTGCAAAATAAAGCCGAAGGAGTAGATTGATTAGCAGATTTCCGTTCTAGGTATGCACCCATGGAGGTATTTGAGCACTCTGTAGATAAAGCAATTGTGACGTTACCATTATAATTTGGATCCGGATCGTGGATTTGGGAGTAGAAGTCTCTGAACTGGACGTCGGGAAGGGAAGGTAGAGCGGGCGTGTCATCAATTTACGGAGAGACGAATTCATAAAATCGACATTTGTTTATCCTTTTTGTTTTCTATCCAAACTAATTCAAACGTTAGAGCTTCATCAATGCCTCATATTAAAGAAATATTATAGTGATGACGGCGCAGGATGTGGTTGATCCAGCAAGTGACTTTAGCCTTGGCCTCGAACAGTCGGCCATTTGTCCGATGTGCAATGTCGTGGCCTTTAGATTTGCCTAAACATGCGGGCTTTGGCTTCAAGGTCAGAGCGCCGCTATTGTCCGAGGCGATCGATTGCGACCGCCATGATCTTGACCCTCGCTATGGGAGTGCAATTTTCAAGTTTGGAGCTTCCGCCTCGCCGCGTAACTTGAATTTGAAAGCATCTCGTCAATACATACACAGCAAAATGTGGTGTGGCTTGTTACATATATTTATAAAAGGGTGAACTGAATTAACACGAAGTCATTCTCAACGTCAATTTCCATGAGTAAAGGAGTAAATAAAACCGGTAAAAACTTTAATAAATGTCTAGAATGTTATATTGAATTATAAAGCAACAGTAGTTAACTGTTAGTAGCGGAATAACGCCTTTGAGTATCGTTTAACTTGCTGCAAAATAAAGCCGAAGGAGTAGTTTGATTAGCAGATTTCCGTTCTAGGTATGCACCCATGGACGCATTTGAGCACTCTGTAGATAAAGTAATTGTGACGTTATCATTATAGTTTGGATCCGGATCGTGGATTTGGGAGTAGAAATCTCTGAACTGGACGTCGGGAAGGGAAGGTAGAGCGGGCGTGTCATCAATTTACGGAGAGACGAATTCATAAAATCGACATTTGTTTATCCTTTTTGTTTTCTAACCAAACTAAGTCAAACGTTAGAACTTCATCAATGCCTCGTATTAAAGAAATATTATAGTGATGACGGCGCAGGATGTGGTTGATCCAGTAAGTGACTTTAGCCTTGGCCTGGAACAGTCGGCCATTTGTCCGATGTGCAATGTCGTGGCCTTTAGATTTGCCTAAACATGCGGGCTTTGGCTTCAAGGTCAGAGCGCCGCTATTGCCCGAGGCTATCGATTGCGACAGCCATGACCTTGACCCTCGCTATGGGAGTGCAATTTTCAAGTACGGAGCTTCCGCCTCGCCGCGTAACTTGAATTTGAAAGCATCTCGTCAATACGTACACAGTGAAATGTGGTGTGGCTTGTTACATATATTTATAAAAGGGTGACCTCAATTAACGCGAAGTCATTCTCAACGCCAATTTCCATGAGTAAAGGAGTAAATAAAACCGGTAAAAACTTTAATAAATGTCTAGGATGTTATATTGAATTATAAAGCAACAGTAGTTAACTGTTAGTAGCGGAATAACGCCTTTGAGTATCGTTTAACTTGCTGCAAAATAAAGCCGAAGGAGTAGTTTGATTAGCAGATTTCCGTTCTAGGTATGCATTCATGGAGGCATTTGAGCACTCTGTAGATAAAGTAATTGTGACGTTACCATTATAATTTGGATCCGGATCGTGGATTTGGGAGTAGAAGTCTCTGAACTGGACGTCGGGAAGGGAAGGTAGAGCGGGCGTGTCATCAATTTACGGAGAGACGAATTCATAAAATCGACATTTGTTTATCCTTTTTGTTTTCTATCCAAACTAATTCAAACGTTAGAACTTCATCAATGCCTCGTATTAAAGAAATATTATAGTGATGACTGCGCAGGATGTGGTTGATCCAGCAAGTGACTTTAGTCTTGGCCTGGAACAGTCGGCCATTTGTCCGATGTGCAATGTCGTGGCCTTTAGAATTGCCTAAACATGCGGGCTTTGGCTTCAAGGTCAGAGCGCCGTTATTGCCCGAGGCGATCGATTGCGACAGCCATGACCTTGACCCTCGCTATGGGAGTGCAATTTTCAAGTATGGAGCTTCCGCCTCGCCGCGTAACTTGAATTTGAAAGCATCTCGACAATAAGTACAGTAAAATGTGGTGTGGCTTGTTATTTATATCTATAAAAGTGTGAACGGAGTTAACATGTGGTCATCCTCAACGTTAATTTCCCTGAGTAAAGAGCTAATAAAACTGGCAAAAACTCTAATAAATGTCTAAAATGTTAAATTGAAGTATAAAGAAACAGCAGTTCACTGTTAATAGTGGAATAGCGAGTTTGAGTATCGTTTAATTTGCTGCAAAATAAAGCCGAACGAGTAGATTGATTAGCAGATTTCCGTTCTAGGTATACACCCATGGAGGTATTTGAGCACTCTGTAGATATAGTAATTGTAACGTTATCATTATAATTTGGATCCGGATCGTGGAATTGGGAGTAGAAATCTCTGAACTGGACGTCGGGAAGGGAAGGTAGAGCGGGCATGTCATCAATTTACGGAGAGACGAATTCATAAAATCGACGTTTGTTTATCCTTTTTGTTTTCTATCCAAACTAAGTCAAACGTTAGAACTTCATCAATGCCTCGTATTAAAGAAATATTATAGTGATGACGGCGCAGGATGTGGTTGATCCAGCAAGTGACTTTAGCCTTGGCCTGGAACAGTCGGCCATTTGTCCGATGTGCAATGTCGTGGCCTTTAGATTTGCCTAAACATGCGGGCTTTGGCTTTAATGTCAGAGCGCCGTTATTGCCCGAGGCGATCGATTGCGACAGCCATGACCTTGACCCTCGCTATGGGAGTGCAATTTTCAAGTATAGAGCTTCCGCCTCGCCGCGTAACTTGAATTTGAAAGCATCTCGTCAATAAGTACAGTAAAATGTGGTGTGGCTTGTTATTTATATCTATAAAAGTGTGAACGGAGTTAACATGTGGTCATCCTCAACGTTAATTTCCCTGTGTAAAGAGCTAATAAAACTGGCAAAAACTCTAATAAGTGTCTAAAATGTTAAATTAAAGTATAAAGAAACAGCAGTTCACTGTTAATAGTGGAATAGCGAGTTTGAGTATCGTTTAATTTGCTGCAAGATAAAGCCGAAGGAGTAGATTGATTAGCAGATTTCCGTTCTAGGTATGCACCTATGGAGGCATTTGAGCACTCTGTAGATAAAGTAATTGTGGTGCTATCTTTATAGTTTGGATACGGATCGTGGATTTGGGAGTAGAAATCTCTGAACTGGACGTCGGGAAGGGAAGGTAGAGCGGGCATGTCATCAATTTACGGAGAGACGAATTCATAAAATCGACATTTGTTTATCCTTTTTGTTTTCTATCCAAACTAAGTCAAACGTTAGAACTTCATCAATGCCTCGTATTAAAGAAATATTATAGTGATGACGGCGCAGGATGTGGTTGATCCAGCAAGTGACTTTAGCCTTGGCCTGGAACAGTCGGCCATTTGTCCGATGTGCAATGTCGTGGCCTTTAGAATTGCCTAAACATGCGGTCTTTGGCTTCAAGGTCAGAGCGCCGTTATTGCCCGAGGCGATCGATTGCGACAGCCATGACCTTGACCCTCGCTATGGGAGTGCAATTTTCAAGTATGGAGCTTCCGCCTCGCCGCGTAACTTGAATTTGAAAGCATCTCGTCAATAAGTACAGTAAAATGTGGTGTGGCTTGTTATTTATATCTATAAAAGTGTGAACGGAGTTAACATGTGGTCAACCTCAACGTTAATTTCCCTGAGTAAAGAGCTACTAAAACTGGCAAAAACTCTAATAAATGTCTAAAATGTTAAATTGAAGTATAAAGAAACAGCAGTTCACTGTTAATAGTGGAATAGCAAGTTTGAGTATCGTTTAATTTGCTGCAAGATAAAGCCGAAGGAGTAGATTGATTAGCAGATTTCCGTTCTAGGTATGCACCCATGGAGGCATTTGAGCACTCTGTAGATAAAGTAATTGTGACGTTATCATTATAGTTTGGATCCGGATCGTGGATTTGGGAGTAGAAATCTCTGAACTGGACGTCGGGAAGGGAAGGTAGAGCGGGCTTGTCATAAATTTACGGAGAGACGAATTCATAAAATCGACATTTGTTTATCCTTTTTGTTTTCTATCCAAACTAAGTCAAACGTTAGAACTTCATCAATGCCTCGTATTAAAGAAATATTATAGTGATGACGGCGCAGGATGTGGTTGATCCAGCAAGTGACTTTAGCCTTGGCCTCGAACAGTCGGCCATTTGTCCGATGTGCAATGTCGTGGACTTTAGATTTGCCTAAACATGCGGGCTTTGGTTTCAAGGTCAGAGCGCCGCTATTGCCCGAGGCGATCGATTGCGACCGCCATGACCTTGACCCTCGCTATGGGAGTGCAATTTTCAAGTATGGAGCTTCTGCCTCGCCGCGTAACTTGAATTTGAAAGCATCTCGTCAATACGTACACAGTAAAATGTGGTGTGGCTTGTTACATATATTTATAAAAGGGTGACCTGAATTAACACGAAGTCATTCTCAACGCCAATTTCCATGAGTAAAGGAGTAAATAAAACCGGTAAAAACTTTAATAAATGTCTAGGATGTTATATTGAATTATAAAGCAACAGTAGTTATCTGTTAGTAGCGGAATAACGCCTTTGAGTATCGTTTAACTTGCTGCAAAATAAAGCCGAAGGAGTAGATTGATTAGCAGATTTCCGTTCTAGGTATGCACCCATGGAGGCATTTGAGCACCCTGTAGATAAAGTAATTGTGGCGTTATCTTTATAGTTTGGATACGGATCGTGGATTTGGGAGTAGAAATCTCTGAACTGGACGTCGGGAAGGGAAGGTAGAGCGGGCATGTCATCAATTTACGGAGAGACGAATTCATAAAATCGATATTTGTTTATCCTTTTTGTTTTCTATCCAAACTAAGTCAATCGTTAGAACTTCATCAATGCCTCGTATTAAAGAAATATTATAGTGATGACGGCGCAGGATGTGGTTGATCCAGCAAGTGACTTTAGCCTTGGCCTGGAACAGTCGGCCATTTGTCCGATGTGCAATGTCGTGGCCTTTAGATTTGCCTAAACATGCGGGCTTTGGTTTCAAGGTCAGAGCGCCGTTATTGCCCGAGGCGATCGATTGCGACAGCCATGACCTTGACCCTCGCTATGGGAGTGCAATTTTCAAGTATGGAGCTTCCGCCTCGCCGCGTAACTTGAATTTGAAAGCATCTCGTCAATAAGTACAGTAAAATGTGGTGTGGCTTGTTATTTATATCTATAAAAGTGTGAACGAAGTTAACATGTGGTCATCCTCAACGTTAATTTCCCTGAGTAAAGAGCTAATAAAACTGGCAAAAACTCTAATAAATGTCTAAAATGTTAAATTGAAGTATAAAGAAACAGCAGTTCACTGTTAATAGTGGAATAGCGAGTTTGAGTATCGTTTAATTTGCTGCAAGATAAAGCCGAAGGAGTAGATTGATTAGCAGATTTCCGTTCTAGGTATGCACCCATGGAGGCATTTGAGCACTCTGTAGATAAAGTAATTGTGACGTTATCATCATAGTTTGGATACGGATCGTGGATTTGGGAGTAGAAATCTCTGAACTGGACGTCGGGAAGGGAAGGTAGAGCGGGCATGTCATCAATTTACGGAGAGACGAATTCATAAAATCGACATTTGTTTATCCTTTTTGTTTTCTATCCAAACTAAGTCAAACGTTAGAACTTCATCAATGCCTCGTATTAAAGAAATATTATAGTGATGATGGCGCAGGAAGTGGTTATCCAACCAAGTGACTTTAGCATTGGCTTCGAACAGTCGGCCCTTTGTCCGATATGCAATGCCGTGGCCTTTGGATTTGCCTAAACATGCGGGATTTGGCTTCAAGGTCAGAGCGCCGCTATTGCCCGAGGCGATCGATTGCGACAGCCATGACCTTGACCCTCGCTATGGGAGTGCAATTTTCAAGTATGGAGCTTCCGCCTCGCCGCGTAACTTGAATTTGAAAGCATCTCGCCAATACGTACACAGTAAAATGTGATGTGGCTTGTTACATATATTTATAAAAGGGTGACCTGAATTAACACGAAGTCATTCTCAACGCCAATTTCCATGAGTAAAGGAGTAAATAAAACCGGTAAAAACTTTAATAAATGTCTAGGATGTTATATTGAATTATAAAGCAACAGTAGATATCTGTTAGTAGCGGAATAACGCCTTTGAGTATCGTTTAACTTGCTGCAAAATAAAGCCGAAGGAGTAGTTTGATTAGCAAATTTCCGTTCTAGGTATGCATTCATGGAGGCATTTGAGCACTCTGTAGATAAAGTAATTGTGGCGTTATCATTATAGTTTGGATCCGGATCGTGGATTTGGTAGTAGAAATCTCTGAACTGTACGTCGGGATCGGAAGGTAGAGCCGGTGTGTCAACAATTTACGGAGGGACGAATTCATAAAATCGACATTCGTTTATCCTTTTTGTTTTCTATCCAAACTAAGTCAAACGTTAGAACTTCATCAATGCCTCGTATTAAAGAAATATTATAGTGATGACGGCGCATGATGCGGTTGCTCCAGCAAGTGACTTTAGCCTTGGCCTCGTACAGTCGGCGATTTGTCCGATGTGCAATGTCGTGGCCTTTAGATTTACTTAAACATGCGGATTTTGGCTTCAAGGTCAGAGCGCCGCTATTTCCCGAGGCGATCGATTGCGGCAGCCATGACCTTGACCTTCGCTATGGGAGTGCAATTTTCAAGCATGGAGCTTCCGCCTCGCCGCGTAACTTGAATTTGAAAGCATCTCGTCAATAAGTACAGTAAAATGTGGTGTGGCTTGTTATTTATATCTATAAAAGTGTGAACGGAGTTAACATGTGGTCAACCTCAACGTTAATTTCCCTGAGTAAAGAGCTAATAAAACTGGCAAAAACTCTAATAAATGTCTAAAATGTGAAATTGAAGTATAAAGAAACAGCAGTTCACTGTTAATAGTGGAATAGCGAGTTTGAGTATCGTTTAATTTGCTGCAAGATAAAGCCGAAGGAGTAGATTGATTAGCAGATTTCCTTTCTAGGTATGCACCCATGGAGGCATTTGAGCACTCTGTAGATAAAGTAATTGTGGCGTTATCTTTATAGTTTGGAAACGGATCGTGGATTTGGGAGTAGAAATCTCTGAACTGGACGTCGGGAAGGGAAGGTAGAGCGGGCATGTCATCAATTTACGGAGAGACGAATTCATAAAATCGACGTTTGTTTATCCTTTTTGTTTTCTATCCAAACTAAGTCAAACGTTAGAACTTCATCAATGCCTCGTATGAAAGAAATATTATAGTGATGACGGCGCAGGATGTGGTTGATCCAGCAAGTGACTTTAGCCTTGGCCTGGAACAGTCGGCCATTTGTCCGATGTGCAATGTCGTGGCCTTTAGATTTGCCTAAACATGCGGGCTTTGGCTTCAAGGTCAGAGCGCCGTTATTGCCCGAGGCGATCGATTGCGACAGCCATGACCTTGACCCTCGCTATGGGAGTGCAGTTTTCAAGTATAGAGCTTCCGCCTCGCCGCGTAACTTGAATTTGAAAGCATCTCGTCAATAATTACAGTAAAATGTGGTGTGGCTTGTTATTAATATCTATAAAAGTGTGAACGGAGTTAACATGTGGTCATCCTCAACGTTAATTTCCCTGAGTAAAGAGCTAATAAAACTGGCAAAAACTCTAATAAATGTCTAAAATGTTAAATTGAAGTATAAAGAAACAGCAGTTCACTGTTAATAGTGGAATAGCGAGTTTGAGTATCGTTTAATTTGCTGCAAGATAAAGCCGAAGGAGTAGATTGATTAGTAGATTCCCGTTCTAGGTATGCACCCATGGAGGCATTTGAGCACTCTGTAGATAAAGTAATTGTGGCGTTATCTTTATAGTTTGGATATGGATCGTGGATTTGGGAGTAGAAATCTCTGAACTGGACGTCGGGAAGGGAAGGTAGAGCGGGCATGTCATCAATTTACGGAGAGACGAATTCATAAAATCGACATTCGTTTATCCTTTTTGTTTTCTATCCAAACTAAGTCAAACGTTAGAACTTCATCAATGCCTCGTATTAAAGAAATATTATAGTGATGATGGCGCAGGAAGTGGTTGTCCAACCAAGTGACTTTAGCATTGGCTTCGAACAGTCGGCCATTTGTCCGATATGCAATGCCGTGGCCTTTAGATTTGCCTAAACATGCGGGTTTTGGCTTCAAGGTCAGAGCGCCGCTATTGCCCGGGGCGATCGATTGCGACAGCCATGACCTCGACCCTCGCTATAGGAGTGCAATTTTCAAGTATGGAGCTTCCGCCTCGCCGCGTAACTTGAATTTGAAAGCATCTCGTCAATAAGTACAGTAAAATGTGGTGTGGCTTGTTATTTATATCTATAAAAGTGTGAACGGAGTTAACATGTGGTCATCCTCAACGTGAATTTCCCTGAGTAAAGAGCTAATAAAACTGGCAAAAACTCTAATAAATGTCTAAAATGTTAAATTGAAGTATAAAGAAACAGCAGTTCACTGTTAATAGTGGAATAGCGAGTTTAAGTATCGTTTAATTTGCTGCAAAATAAAGCCGAAGGAGTAGATTGATTAGCAGATTTCCGTTCTAGGTATGCACTCATGGAGGCATTTGAGCACTCTGTAGATAAAGCAATTGTGACGTTACCATTATAATTTGAATCGGGATCGTGGATTTGGGAGTAGAAATCTCTGAACTGGACGTCGGGAAGGGAAGGTAGAGCGGGCGTGTCATCAATTTACGGAGGGGCGAATTCATAAAATCGACATTTGTTTATCCTTTTTGTTTTCTATCCAAACTAAGTCAAACGTTAGAACTTCATCAATGCCTCGTATTAAAGAAATATTATAGTGATGACGGCGCAGGATGTGGTTGATCCAGCAAGTGACTTTAGCCTTGGCCTGGAACAGTCGGCCATTTGACCGATGTGCAATGTCGTGGCCTTTAGATTTACTTAAACATGCGGATTTTGGCTTCAAGGTCAGAGCGCCGCTATTGCCCGAGGCGATCGATTGCGACAGCCATGACCTCGACCCTCGCTATGGGAGTGCAATTTTCAAGTATGGAGCTTCCGCCTCGCCGCGTAATTTGAATTTGAAAGCATCTCGTCCATAAGTACAGTAAAATGTGGTGTGGCTTGTTATTTATATCTATAAAAGTGTGAACGGAGTTAACATGTGGTCATCCTCAACGTTAATTTCCCTGAGTAAAGAGCTAATAAAACTGGCAAAAACTCTAATAAATGTCTAAAATGTTAAATTGAAGTATAAAGAAACAGCAGTTCACTGTTAATAGTGGAATAGCGAGTTTGAGTATCGTTTAATTTGCTGCAAGATAAAGCCGAAGGAGTAGATTGATTAGCAGATTTCCGTTCTAGGTATGCACCCATGGAGGCATTTAAGCACTCTGTAGATAAAGTAATTGTGGCGTTATCTTTATAGTTTGGATACGGATCGTGGATTTGGGAGTAGAAATCTCTGAACTGGACGTCGGGAAGGGAAGGTAGAGCGGGCATGTCATGAATTTACGGAGAGACGAATTCATAAAATCGACATTTGTTTATCCATTTTGTTTTCTATCCAAACTAAGTCAAACGTTAGAACTTCATCAATGCCTCGTATTAAAGAAATATTATAGTGATGACGGCGCAGGATGTGGTTGATCCAGCAAATGACTTTAGCCTTGGCCTGGAACAGTCGGCCATTTGACCGATGTGCAATGTCGTGGCCTTTAGATTTGCCTAAACATGCGGGCTTTGGCTTCAAGGTCAGAGCGCCGTTATTGCCCGAGGCGATCGGTTGCGACAGCCATGACCTTGACCCTCGCTATGGGAGTGCAATTTTCAAGTATGGAGCTTCCGCCTCGCCGCGTAACTTGAATTTGAAAGCATCTCGTCAATACGTACACAGTAAAATGTGGTGTGGCTTGTTACATATATTTATAAAAGGGTGACCTGAATTAACACGAAGTCATTCTCAACGCCAATTTCCATGAGTAAAGGAGTAAATAAAACCGGTAAAAACTTTAATAAATGTCTAGGATGCTATATTGAAGTATGAAGAAACAGCAGTTCACTGTTAATAGTGGAGTAGCGCGTTTGAGTATCGTTTAATTTGCTGCAAAATAAAGCCGAAGGAGTAGATTGATTAGCAGATTTCCGTTCTAGGTATGCACCCATGGAGGCATTTGAGCACTCTGTAGATAAAGTAATTGTGGCGTTATCTTTATAGTTTGGATACGGATCGTGGATTTGGGAGTAGAAATCTCTGAACTGGACATCGGGAAGGGAAGGTAGAGCGGGCATGTCATCAATTTACGGAGAGACGAATTCATAAAATCGATATTTGTTTATCCTTTTTGTTTTCTATCCAAACTAAGTCAAACGTTAGAACTTCATCAATGCCTCGTATTAAAGAAATATTATAGTGATGACGGCGCAGGATGTGGTTGATCCAGCAAGTGACTTTAGCCTTGGCCTGGAACAGTCGGCCATTTGTCCGATGTGCAATGTCGTGGCCTTTAGATTTGCCTAAACATGCGGGCTTTGGCTTCAAGGTCAGAGCGCCGTTATTGCCCGAGGCGATCGATTGCGACAGCCATGACCTTGACCCTCGCTATGGGAGTGCAATTTTCAAGTATGGAGCTTCCGCCTCGCCGCGTAACTTGAATTTGAAAGCATCTCGTCAATATGTACAGTAAAATGTGGTGTGGCTTATTATTTATATCTATAAAAGTGTGAACGGAGTTAACATGTGGTTATCCTCAACGTTAATTTCCCTGAGTAAAGAGCTAATAAATCTGTCAAAAACTCTAATAAATGTCTAAAATGTTAAACTGAAGTATAAAGAAACAGCAGTTCACTGTTAATAGTGGAATAGCGAGTTTGAGTATCGTTTAATTTGCTGCAAGATAAAGCCGAAGGAGTAGATTGATTAGTAGATTTCCGTTCTAGGTATGCACCCATGGAGGCATTTGAGCACTCTGTAGATAAAGTAATTGTGACGTTATCATTATAGTTTGGATCCGGATCGTGGATTTGGGAGTAGAAATCTCTGAACTGGACGTTGGGAAGGGAAGGTAGAGCGGGCTTGTCATCAATTTACGGAGAGATGAATTCATAAAATCGACATTTGTTTATCCTTTTTGTTTTCTATCCAAACTAAGTCAAACGTTAGAACTTCATCAATGCCTCGTATTAAAGAAATATTATAGTGATGATGGCGCAGGAAGTGGTTGTCCAACCAAGTGACTTTAGCATTGGCTTCGAACAGTCGGCCCTTTGTCCGATATGCAATGCCGTGGCCTTTAGATTTGCCTAAACATGCGGGATTTGGCTTCAAGGTCAGAGCGCCGCTATTGCCCGAGGCGATCGATTGCGACAGCCATGACCTTGACCCTCACTATGGGAGTGCAATTTTCAAGTATGGAGCTTCCGCCTCGCCGCGTAACTTGAATTTGAAAGCATCTCGTCAATACGTACACAGTAAAATGTGGTGTGGCTTGTTACATATATTTATAAAAGGGTGACCTGAATTAACACGAAGTCATTCTCAACGCCAATTTCCATGAGTAAAGGAGTAAATAAAACCGGTAAAAACTTTAATAAGTGTCTAGGATGTTATATTGAAGTATAAAGAAACAGCAGTTCACTGTTAATAGTGGAGTAGCGCGTTTGAGTATCGTTTAATTTGCTGCAAAATAAAGCCGAAGGAGTAGATTGATTAGCAGATTTCCGTTCTAGGTATGCACCCATGGAGGCATTTGAGCACTCTGTAGATAAAGTAATTGTGACGTTATCATTATAGTTTGGATCCGGATCGTGGATTTGGGAGTAGAAATCTCTGAACTGGACGTCGGGAAGGGAAGGTAGAGCGGGCTTGTCATCAATTTACGGAGAGATGAATTCATAAAATCGACATTTGTTTATCCTTTTTGTTTTCTATCCAAACTAAGTCAAACGTTAGAACTTCATCAATGCCTCGTATTAAAGAAATATTATAGTGATGACGGCGCAGGATGTGGCTGCTCCAGCAAGTGACTTTAGCCTTGGCCTCGAACAGTCGGCCATTTGTCCGATGTGCAATGTCGTGGCCTTTAGATTTACTTAAACATGCGGATTTTGGCTTCAAGGTCAGAGCGCCGCTATTGCCCGAGGCGATCGATTGCGGCAGCCATGACCTTGACCTTCGCTATGGGAGTGCAATTTTCAAGCATGGAGCTTCCGCCTCGCCGCGCAACTTGAGTTTTAAAAGCATCTCGTCAATACTTATACAGTAAAATGTGGTGTGGCTTGTTATTTATAACTATAAAAAGAGTGAACGGAGTTAACATGTGGCCATCCTCAACGTTAATTTCCCTGAGTAAAGAGCCAATAAAACGGGCAAAAACTCTAATAAATGTCTAAAATATTATATTGAAGTATAAAGAAACAGCAGTTCACTGTTAATAGTGGAGTAGCGCGTTTGAGTATCGTTTAATTTGCTGCAAAATAAAGCCGAAGGAGTAGATTGATCAGCAGATTTCCGTTCTAGGTATGCACCCATGGAGGCATTTGAGCACTCTGTAGATAAAGCAATTGTGACGTTACCATTATAATTTGAATCCGGATCGTGGATTTGGGAGTAGAAATCTCTGAACTGGACGTCGGGAAGGGAAGGTAGAGCGGGCGTGTCATCAATTTACGGAGAGACGAATTCAAAAAATCGACATTTGTTTATCCTTTTTGTTTTCTATCCAAACTAATTCAAACGTTAGAACTTCATCAATGCCTCGTATTAAAGAAATATTATAGTGATGATGGCGCAGGAAGTGGTTGTCCAACCAAGTGACTTTAGCATTGGCTTCGAACAGTCGGCCCTTTGTCCGATATGCAATGCCGTGGCCTTTAGATTTGCCTAAACATGCGGGTTTTGGCTTCAAGGTCAGAGCGCCGCTATTGCCCGAGGCGATCGATTGCGACAGCCATGACCTCGACCCTCGCTATGGGAGTGCAATTTTCAAGTATGGAGCTTCCGCCTCGCCGCGTAACTTGAATTTGAAAGCATCTCGTCAATAAGTACAGTAAAATGTGGTGTTGCTTGTTATTTATATCTATAAAAGTGTGAACGGAGTTAACATGTGGTCATCCTCAACGCTAATTTCCCTGAGTAAAGAGCTAATAAAACTGGCAAAAACTCTAATAAGTGTCTAAAATGTTAAATTGAAGTATAAAGAAACAGCAGTTCACTGTTAATAGTGGAATAGCGAGTTTGAGTATCATTTAATTTGCTGCAAGATAAAGCCGAAGGAGTAGATTGATTAGCAGATTTCCGTTCTAGGTATGCACCCATGGAGGCATTTGAGCACTCTGTAGATAAAGTAATCGTGGCGTTATCTTTATAGTTTGGATACGGATCGTGGATTTGGGAGTAGAAATCTCTGAACTGGACGTCGGGAAGGGAAGGTAGAGCGGGCATGTCGTCAATTTACGGAGAGACGAATTCATAAAATCGACGTTTGTTTATCCTCTTTGTTTTCTATCCAAACTAAGTCAAACGTTAGAACTTCATCAATGCCTCGTATTAAAGAAATATTATAGTGATGACGGCGCAGGATGTGGTTGATCCAGCAAGTGACTTTAGCCTTGGCCTGGAACAGTCGGCCATTTGTCCGATGTGCAATGTCGTGGCCTTTAGATTTGCCTAAACATGCGGGCTTTGGCTTCAAGATCAGGGCGCCGTTATTGCCCGAGGCGATCGATTGCGACAGCCATGACCTCGACCCTCGCTATGGGAGTGCAATTTTCAAGTATGGAGCTTCCGCCTCGCCGCGTAACTTGAATTTGAAAGCATCTCGTCAATAAGTACAGCAAAATGTGGTGTGGCTTGTTATTTATATCTATAAAAGTGTGAACGGAGTTAACATGTGGTCATCCTCAACGTGAATTTCCCTGAGTAAAGAGCTAATAAAACTGGCAAAAACTCTAATAAATGTCTAAAATGTTAAATTGAAGTATAAAGAAACAGCAGTTCACTGTTAATAGTGGAATAGCGAGTTTGAGTATCGTTTAATTTGCTGCAAAATAAAACCGAAGGAGTAGATTGATTAGCAGATTTCCGTTCTAGGTATGCACCCATGGAGGCATTTGAGCACTCTGTAGATAAAGCAATTGTGACGTTACCATTATAATTTGAATCCGGATCGTGGATTTGGGAGTAGAAATCTCTGAACTGGACGTCGGGAAGGGAAGGTAGAGCGGGCGTGTCATCAATTTACGGAGAGACGAATTCAAAAAATCGACATTTGTTTATCCTTTTTGTTTTCTATCCAAACTAATTCAAACGTTAGAACTTCATCAATGCCTCGTATTAAAGAAATATTATAGTGATGACGGCGCAGGATGTGGTTGATCCAGCAAGTGACTTTAGCCTTGGCCTCGAACAGTCGGCCATTTGTCCGATGTGCAATGTCGTGGCCTTTAGATTTACTTAAACATGCGGATTTTGGCTTCAAGGTCAGAGCGCCGCTATTGCCCGAGGCGATCGATTGCGGCAGCCATGACCTTGACCTTCGCTATGGGAGTGCAATTTTCAAGCATGGAGCTTCCGCCTCGCCGCGCAACTTGAGTTTTAAAAGCATCTCGTCAATACTTATACAGTAATATGTGGTGTGGCTTGTTATTTATAACTATAAAAGAGTGAACGGAGTTAACATGTGGCCATCCTCAACGTTAATTTCTCTGAGTAAAGAGCTAATAAAACTGGCAAAAACTCTAATAAATGTCTAAAATGTGAAATTGAAGTATAAAGAAACAGCAGTTCACTGTTAATAGTGGAATAGCGAGTTTGAGTATCGTTTAATTTGCTGCAAGATAAAGCCGAAGGAGTAGATTGATTAGCAGATTTCCGTTCTAGGTATGCACCCATGGAGGCATTTGAGCACTCTGTAGATAAAGTAATTGTGACGTTATCATTATAGTTTGGATCCGGATCGTGGATTTGGGAGTAGAAATCTCTGAACTGGACGTCGGGAAGGGAAGGTAGAGCGGGTTTGTCATCAATTTACGGAGAGACGAATTCATAAAATCGACATTGATTTATCCTTTTTGTTTTCTATCCAAACTAAGTCAAACGTTAGAACTTCATCAATGCCTCGTATTAAAGAAATATTATAGTGATGACGGCGCATGATGCGGTTGCTCCAGCAAGTGACTTTAGCCTTGGCCTCGAACAGTCGGCCATTTGCCCGATGTGCAATGTCGTGGCCTTTAGATTTACTTAAACATGCGGATTTTGGCTTCAAGGTCAGAGCGCCGCTATTGCCCGAGGCGATCGATTGCGGCAGCCATGACCTTGACCTTCGCTATGGGCGAGCAATTTTCAAGCATGGAGCTTCCGCCTCGCCGCGCAACTTGAGTTTTAAAAGCATCTCGTCAATACTTATACAGTAAAATGTGGTGTGGCTTGTTATTTATAACTATAAAAGAGTGAACGGAGTTAACATGTGGCCATCCTCAACGTTAATTTCCATGAGTAAAGGAGTAAATAAAACCGGTAAAAACTTTAATAAATGTCTAGGATGTTATATTGAAGTATGAAGAAACAGCAGTTCACTGTTAATAGTGGAGTAGCGCATTTGAGTATCGTTTAATTTGCTGCAAAATAAAGCCGAAGGAGTAGATTGATTAGCAGATTTCCGTTCTAGGTATGCACCCATGGAGGCATTTGAGCACTCTGTAGATAAAGCAATTGTGACGTTACCATTATAATTTGAATCCGGATCGTGGATTTGGGATTAGAAATCTCTGAACTGGACATCGGGAAGAGAAGGTAGGGCGGGCGTGTCATCAATTTACGGAGAGACGAATTCAAAAAATCGACATTGGTTTATCCTTTTTGTTTTCTATCCAAACTAATTCAAACGTTAGAACTTCATCAATGCCTCGTATTAAAGAAATATTATAGTGATGACGGCGCAGGATGGGGTTGATCCAGCAAGTGACTTTAGCCTTGGCCTCGAACAGTCGGCCATTTGTCCGATGTGCAATGTCGTGGCCTTTAGATTTACTTAAACATGCGGATTTTGGCTTCAAGGTCAGAGCGCCGCTATTGCCCGAGGCGATCGATTGCGGCAGCCATGACCTTGACCTTCGCTATGGGAGTGCAATTTTCAAGCATGGAGCTTCCGCCTCGCCGCGCAACTTGAGTTTTAAAAGCATCTCGTCAATACTTATACAGTAAAATGTGGTGTGGCTTGTTATTTATAACTATAAAAGAGTGAACGGAGTTAACATGTGGCCATCCTCAACGTTAATTTCCCTGAGTAAAGAGCTAATAAAACGAGCAAAAACTCTAATAAATGTCTAAAATATTATATTGAAGTATAAAGAAACAGCAGTTCACTGTTAATAGTGGAGTAGCGCGTTTGAGTATCGTTTAATTTGCTGCAAAATAAAGCCGAAGGAGTAGATTGATTAGCAGATTTCCGTTCTAGGTATGCACCCATGGAGGCAGTTGAGCACTCTGTAGATAAAGCAATTGTGACGTTACTATTATAATTTGAATCCGGATCGTGGATTTGGGAGTAGAAATCTCTGAACTGGACGTCGGGAAGGGAAGGTAGAGCGGGCGTGTCATCAATTTACGGAGAGACGAATTCAAAAAATCGACATTTGTTTATCCTTTTTGTTTTCTATCCAAACTAAGTCAAACGTTAGAACTTCATCAATGCCTCGTATTAAAGAAATATTATAGTGATGACGGCGCAGGATGTGGTTGATCCAGCAAGTGACTTTAGCCTTGGCCTGGAACAGTCGGCCATTTGTCCGATGTGCAATGTCGTGGCCATTAGATTTGCCTAAACATGCGGGCTTTGGCTTCAAGATCAGGGCGCCGTTATTGCCCGAGGCGATCGATTGCGACAGCCATGACCTCGACCCTCGCTATGGAAGTGCAATTTTCAAGTATGGAGCTTCCGCCTCGCCGCGTAACTTGAATTTGAAAGCATCTCGTCAATAAGTACAGTAAA
This sequence comes from Leptura quadrifasciata, assembly GCA_963675555.1. NCBI lineage: Eukaryota > Metazoa > Arthropoda > Insecta > Coleoptera > Cerambycidae > Leptura > Leptura quadrifasciata. Next base: position 122,380,867 of record OY776673.1, read on the forward strand.
ATGTGGTGTTGCTTGTTATTTATATCTATAAAAGTGTGAACGGAGTTAACATGTGGTCATCCTCAACGCTAATTTCCCTGAGTAAAGAGCTAATAAAACTGGCAAAAACTCTAATAAGTGTCTAAAATGTTAAATTGAAGTATAAAGAAACAGCAGTTCACTGTTAATAGTGGAATAGCGAGTTTGAGTATCATTTAATTTGCTGCAAGATAAAGCCGAAGGAGTAGATTGATTAGCAGATTTCCGTTCTAGGTATGCACCCATGGAGGCATTTGAGCACTCTGTAGATAAAGTAATCGTGGCGTTATCTTTATAGTTTGGATACGGATCGTGGATTTGGGAGTAGAAATCTCTGAACTGGACGTCGGGAAGGGAAGGTAGAGCGGGCATGTCATCAATTTACGGAGAGACGAATTCATAAAATCGACGTTTGTTTATCCTCTTTGTTTTCTATCCAAACTAAGTCAAACGCTAGAACTTCATCAATGCCTCGTATTAAAGAAATATTATAGTGATGACGGCGCAGGATGTGGTTGATCCAGCAAGTGACTTTAGCCTTGGCCTGGAACAGTCGGCCATTTGTCCGATGTGCAATGTCGTGGCCTTTAGATTTGCCTAAACATGCGGGCTTTGGCTTCAAGATCAGGGCGCCGTTATTGCCCGAGGCGATCGATTGCGACAGCCATGACCTTGACCCTCGCTATGGGAGTGCAATTTTCAAGTATAGAGCTTCCGCCTCGCCGCGTAACTTGAATTTGAAAGCATCTCGTCAATAAGTACAGCAAAATGTGGTGTGGCTTGTTATTTATATCTATAAAAGTGTGAACGGAGTTAACATGTGGTCATCCTCAACGTGAATTTCCCTGAGTAAAGAGCTAATAAAACTGGCAAAAACTCTAATAAATGTCTAAAATGTTAAATTGAAGTATAAAGAAACAGCAGTTCACTGTTAATAGTGGAATAGCGAGTTTGAGTATCGTTTAATTTGCTGCAAAATAAAACCGAAGGAGTAGATTGATTAGCAGATTTCCGTTCTAGGTATGCACCCATGGAGGCATTTGAGCACTCTGTAGATAAAGCAATTGTGACGTTACCATTATAATTTGAATCCGGATCGTGGATTTGGGAGTAGAAATCTCTGAACTGGACGTCGGGAAGGGAAGGTAGAGCGGGCGTGTCATCAATTTACGGAGAGACGAATTCAAAAAATCGACATTTGTTTATCCTTTTTGTTTTCTATCCAAACTAATTCAAACGTTAGAACTTCATCAATGCCTCGTATTAAAGAAACATTATAGTGATGACGGCGCAGGATGTGGTTGATCCAGCAAGTGACTTTAGCCTTGGCCTCGAACAGTCGGCCATTTGTCCGATGTGCAATGTCGTTGCCTTTAGATTTGCCTAAACATGCGGGCTTTGGTTTCAAGGTCAGAGCGCCGCTATTGCCCGAGGCGATCGATTGCGGCCGCCATGACCTTGACCCTCGCTATGGGAGTGCAATATTCAAGTATGGAGCTTCTGCCTCGCCGCGTAACTTGAATTTGAAAGCATCTCGTCAATACGTACACAGTAAAATGTGGTGTGGCTTGTTACATATATTTATAAAAGGGTGACCTGAATTAACACGAAGTCATTCTCAACGCCAATTTCCATGAGTAAAGGAGTAAATAAAACCGGTAAAAACTTTAATAAATGTCTAGGATGTTATATTGAATTATAAAGCAACAGTAGTTATCTGTTAGTGGCGGAATAACGCCTTTGAGTATCGTTTAACTTGCTGCAAAATAAAGCCGAAGGAATAGTTTGATTAGCAGATTTCCGTTCTAGGTATGCATTCATGGAGGCATTTGAGCACTCTGTAGATAAAGTAATTGTGACGTTATCATTATAGTTTGGATCCGGATCGTGGATTTGGTAGTAGAAATCTCTGAACTGTAAGTCGGGATCGGAAGGTAGAGCCGGTGTGTCATCAATTTACGGAGGGGCGAATTCATAAAATCGACATTCGTTTATCCTTTTTGTTTTCTATCCAAACTAATTCAAACGTTAGAACTTCATCAATGCCTCGTATTAAAGAAATATTATAGTGATGACGGCGCATGATGCGGTTGCTCCAGCAAGTGACTTTAGCCTTGGCGTCGAACAGTCGGCCATTTGCCCGATGTGCACTGTCGTGGCCTTTAGATTTACTTAAACATGCGGATTTTGGCTTCAAGGTCAGAGCGCCGCTATTGCCCGAGGCGATCGATTGCGGCAGCCATGACCTTGACCTTCGCTATGGGAGTGCAATTTTCAAGAATGGAGCTTCCGCCTCGCCGCGCAACTTGAGTTTTAAAAGCATCTCGTCAATACTTATACAGTAAAATGTGGTGTGGCTTGTTATTTATAACTATAAAAGAGTGAACGGAGTTAACATGTGGCCATCCTCAACGTTAATTTCCATGAGTAAAGGAGTAAATAAAACCGGTAAAAACTTTAATAAATGTCTAGGATGTTATATTGAAGTATGAAGAAACAGCAGTTCACTGTTAATAGTGGAGTAGCGCATTTGAGTATCGTTTAATTTGCTGCAAAATAAAGCCGAAGGAGTAGATTGATTAGCAGATTTCCGTTCTAGGTATGCACCCATGGAGGCATTTGAGCACTCTGTAGATAAAGCAATTGTGACGTTACCATTATAATTTGAATCCGGATCGTGGATTTGGGAGTAGAAATCTCTGAACTGGACATCGGGAAGGGAAGGTAGAGCGGGCGTGTCATCAATTTACGGAGAGACGAATTCAAAAAATCGACATTTGTTTATCCTTTTTGTTTTCTATCCAAACTAATTCAAACGTTAGAACTTCATCAATGCCTCGTATTAAAGAAATATTATAGTGATGACGGCGCAGGATGTGGTTGATCCAGCAAGTGACTTTAGCCTTGGCCTCGAACAGTCGGCCATTTGTCCGATGTGCAATGTCGTGGCCTTTAGATTTACTTAAACATGCGGATTTTGGCTTCAAGGTCAGAGCGCCGCTATTGCCCGAGGCGATCGATTGCGGCAGCCATGACCTTGACCTTCGCTATGGGAGTGCAATTTTCAAGCATGGAGCTTCCGCCTCGCCGCGCAACTTGAGTTTTAAAAGCATCTCGTCAATACTTATACAGTAAAATGTGGTGTGGCTTGTTATTTATAACTATAAAAGAGTGAACGGAGTTAACATGTGGCCATCCTCAACGTTAATTTCTTTGAGTAAAGAGCTAATAAAACTGGCAAAAACTCTAATAAATGTCTAAAATGTTAAATTGAAGTATAAAGAAACAGCAGTTCACTGTTAATAGTGGAATAGCGAGTTTGAGTATCGTTTAATTTGCTGCAAGATAAAGCCGAAGGAGTAGATTGATTAGCAGATTTCCGTTCTAGGTATGCACCCATGGAGGCATTTGAGCACTCTGTAGATAAAGTAATTGTGACGTTATCATTATAGTTTGGATCCGGATCGTGGATTTGGGAGTAGAAATCTCTGAACTGGACGTCGGGAAGGGAAGGTAGAGCGGGTTTGTCATCAATTTACGGAGAGACGAATTCATAAAATCGACATTGATTTATCCTTTTTGTTTTCTATCCAAACTAAGTCAAACGTTAGAACTTCATCAATGCCTCGTATTAAATAAATATTATAGTGATGACGGCGCATGATGCGGTTGCTCCAGCAAGTGACTTTAGCCTTGGCCTCGAACAGTCGGCCATTTGCCCGATGTGCAATGTCGTGGCCTTTAGATTTACTTAAACATGCGGATTTTGGCTTCAAGGTCAGAGCGCCGCTATTGCCCGAGGCGATCGATTGCGGCAGCCATGACCTTGACCCTCGCTATGGGAGTGCAATTTTCAAGTATGGAGCTTCTGCCTCGCCGCGTAACTTGAATTTGAAAGCATCTCGTCAATAAGTACAGTAAAATGTGATGTGGCTTGTTATTTATATCTATAAAAGTGTGAACGGAGTTAACATGTGGTCATCCTCAACGTGAATTTCCCTGAGTAAAGAGCTAATAAAACTGGCAAAAACTCTAATAAATGTCTAAAATGTTAAATTGAAGTATAAAGAAACAGCAGTTCACTGTTAATAGTGGAATAGCGAGTTTGAGTATCGTTTAATTTGCTGCAAAATAAAGCCGAAGGAGTAGATTGATTAGCAGATTTCCGTTCTAGGTATGCACCCATGGAGGCATTTGAGCACTCTGTAGACAAAGCAATTGTGACGTTACCATTATAATTTGAATCCGGATCGTGGATTTGGGAGTAGAAATCTCTGAACTGGACGTCGGGAAGGGAAGGTAGAGCGGGCGTGTCATCAATTTACGGAGAGACGAATTCAAAAAATCGACATTTGTTTATCCTTTTTGTTTTCTATCCAAACTAATTCAAACGTTAGAACTTCATCAATGCCTCGTATTAGAGAAATATTATAGTGATGACGGCGCAGGATGTGGTTGATCCAGCAAGTGACTTTAGCCTTGGCCTCGAACAGTCGGCCATTTGTCCGATGTGCAATGTCGTGGCCTTTAGATTTGCCTAAACATGCGGGCTTTGGTTTCAAGGTCAGAGCGCCGCTATTGCCCGAGGCGATCGATTGCGACCGCCATGACCTTGACCCTCGCTATGGGAGTGCAATTTTCAAGTATGGAGCTTCTGCCTCGCCGCGTAACTTGAATTTGAAAGCATCTCGTCAATACGTACACAGTAAAATGTGGTGTGGCTTGTTACATATATTTATAAAAGGGCGACCTGAATTAACACGAAGTCATTCTCAACGCCAATTTCCATGAGTAAAGGAGTAAATAAAACCGGTAAAAACTTTAATAAATGTCTAGGATGTTATATTGAATTATAAAGCAACAGTAGTTATCTGTTAGTAGCGGAATAACGCCTTTGAGTATCGTTTAACTTGCTGCAAAATAAAGCCGAAGGAGTAGTTTGATTAGCAGATTTCCGTTCTAGGTATGCATTCATGGAGGAATTTGAGCACTCTGTAGATAAAGTAATTGTGACGTTATCATTATAGTTTGGATCCGGATCGTGGATTTGGTAGTAGAAATCTCTGAACTGTACGTCGGGATCGGAAGGTAGAGCCGGTGTGTCATCAATTTACGGAGGGACGAATTCATAAAATCGACATTCCTTTATCCTTTTTGTTTTCTATCCAAACTAAGTCAAACGTTAGAACTTCATCAATGCCTCGTATTAAAGAAATATTATAGTGATGATGGCGCAGGAAGTGGTTGTCCAACCAAGTGACTTTAGCATTGGCTTCGAACAGTCTGCCCTTTGTCCGATATGCAATGCCGTGGCCTTTAGATTTGCCTAAACATGCGGGCATTGGCTTCAAGGTCAGAGCGCCGCTATTGCCCGAGGCGATCGATTGCGACAGCCATGACCTCGACCCTCGCTATGGGTGTGCAATTTTCAAGTATGGAGCTTCTGCCTCGCCGCGTAACTTGAATTTGAAAGCATCTCGTCAATAAGTACAGTAAAATGTGGTGTGGCTTGTTATTTATATCTATAAAAGTGTGAACGGAGTTAACATGTGGTCATCCTCAACGTTAATTTCCCTGAGTAAAGAGCTAATGAAACTGGCAAAAACTTTAATAAATGTCTAAAATGTTAAATTGAAGTATAAAGAAACAGCAGTTCACTGTTAATAGTGGAATAGCGAGTTTGAGTATCGTTTAATTTGCTGCAAGATAAAGCCGAAGGAGTAGATTGATTAGCAGATTTCCGTTCTAGGTATGCACCCATGGAGGCATTTGAGCACTCTGTAGATAAAGTAATTGTGACGTTATCATTATAGTTTGGATCCGGATCATGGATTTGGGAGTAGAAATCTCTGAACTGGACGTCGGGAAGGGAAGGTAGAGCGGGCTTGTCATCAATTTACGGAGAGACGAATTCATAAAATCGACATTTGCTTATCCTTTTTGTTTTCTATCCAAACTAAGTCAAACGTTAGAACTTCATCAATGCCTCGTATTAAAGAAATATTATAGTGATGACGGCGCAGGATGTGTCTGCTCCAGCAAGTGACTTTAGCCTTGGCCTCGAACAGTCGGCCATTTGTCCGATGTGCAATGTCGTGGCCTTTAGATTTACTTAAACATGCGGATTTTGGCTTCAAGGTCAGAGCGCCGCTATTGCCCGAGGCGATCGATTGCGGCAGCCATGACCTTGACCTTCGCTATGGGAGTGCAATTTTCAAGCATGGAGCTTCCGCCTCGCCGCGCAACTTGAGTTTTAAAAGCATCTCGTCAATACTTATACAGTAAAATGTGGTGTGGCTTGTTATTTATAACTATAAAAGAGTGAACGGAGTTAACATGTGGCCATCCTCAACGTTAATTTCCCTGAGTAAAGAGCTAACAAAACGGGCAAAAACTCTAATAAATGTCTAAAATATTATATTGAAGTATAAAGAAACAGCGGTTCACTGTTAATAGTGGAGTAGCGCGTTTGAGTATCGTTTAATTTGCTGCAAAATAAAGCCGAAGGAGTAGATTGATTAGCAGATTTCCGTTCTAGGTATGCACCCATGGAGGCATTTGAGCACTCTGTAGATAAAGTAATTGTGGCGTTATCTTTATAGTTTGGATACGGATCGTGGATTTGGGAGTAGAAATCTCTGAACTGGACGTCGGGAAGGGAAGGTAGAGCGGGCATGTCATCAATTTACGGAGAGACGAATTCATAAAATCGACATTTGTTTATCCTTTTTGTTTTCTATCTAAACTAAGTCAAACGTTAGAACTTCATCAATGCCTCGTATTAAAGAAATATTATAGTGATGACGGCGCAGGATGTGGTTGATCCAGCAAGTGACTTTAGCCTTGGCCTGGAACAGTCGGCCATTTGTCCGATGTGCAATGTCGTGGCCTTTAGATTTGCCTAAACATGCGGGCTTTGGCTTCAAGGTCAGAGCGCCGTTATTGCCCGAGGCGATCGATTGCGGCAGCCATGACCTTGACCTTCGCTATGGGAGTGCAATTTTCAAGCATGGAGCTTCCGCCTCGCCGCGCAACTTGAGTTTTAAAAGCATCTCGTCAATACTTATACAGTAAAATGTGGTGTGGCTTGTTATTTATAACTATAAAAGAGTGAACGGAGTTAACATGTGGCCATCCTCAACGTTAATTTCCCTGAGTAAAGAGCTAATAAATGTCTAAAATATTATATTGAAGTATAAAGAAACAGCAGTTCACTGTTAATAGTGGAGTAGCGCGTTTGAGTATCGTTTAATTTGCTGCAAAATAAAGCCGAAGGAGTAGATTGATTAGCAGATTTCCGTTCTAGGTATGCACCCATGGAGGCATTTGAGCATTCTGTAGATAAAGTAATTGTGACGTTATCATTATAGTTTGGATCCGGATCGTGGATTTGGTAGTAGAAATCTCTGAAATGTACGTCGGGATCGGAAGGTAGAGCCGGTGTGTCATCAATTTACGGAGGGACGAATTCATAAAATCGACATTCGTTTATCCTTTTTGTTTTCTATCCAAACTAAGTCAAACGTTAGAACTTCATCAATGCCTCGTATTAAAGAAATATTATAGTGATGATGGCGCAGGAAGTGGTTGTCCAACCAAGTGACTTTAGCATTGGCTTCGAACAGTCGGCCCTTTGTCCGATATGCAATGCCGTGGCCTTTAGATTTGCCTAAACATGCGGGCTTTGGCTTCAAGGTCAGAGCGCCGCTATTGCTCGAGGCGATCGATTGCGACAGCCATGACCTCGACCCTCGCTATGGGAGTGCAATTTTCAAGTATGGAGCTTCCGCCTCGCCGCGTAACTTGAATTTGAAAGCATCTCGTCAATAAGTACAGTAAAATGTGGTGTGGCTTGTTATTTATATCTATAAAAGTGTGAACGGAGTTAACATGTGGTCATCCTCAACGTTAATTTCCCTGAGTAAAGAGCTAATAAAACTGGCAAAAACTCTAATAAATGTCTAAAATGTTAAATTGAAGTATAAAGAAACAGCAGTTCACTGTTAATGGTGGAATAGCGAGTTTGAGTATCGTTCAACTTGCTGCAAGATAAAGCCGAAGGAGTAGATTGATTAGCAGATTTCCGTTCTAGGTATGCACCCATGGTCGCATTTGAGCACTCTGTAGATAAAGTAATTGTGACGTTATCATTATAGTTTGGATCAGGATCGTGGACTCGGTAGTAGAAATCTCTGAACTGGACGTCGGGAAGGGAAGGTAGCGCGGGCTTGTCATCAATTTACGGAGAGACGAATTCATAAAATCGACATTTGTTTATCCTTTTTGTTTTCTATCCAAACTATGTCAAACGTTAGAACTTCATCAATGCCTCGTATTAAAGAAATATTATAGTGATGACGGCGCAGGATGTGGTTGCTCCAGCAAGTGACTTTAGCCTTGGCCTCGAACAGTCGGCCATTTCAAACGTTAGAACCACATCAATGCCTCTTATAAAATAAATTTTATAGTGATGATGGCGCAGGAAGTGGTTGTCCAACCAAGTGACTTTAGCATTGGCCTCGAACAGTCGGCCCTTTGTCCGATATGCAATGCCGTGGCCTTTAGATTTGCCTAAACATGCGGGCTTTGGCTTCAAGGTCAGTGCGCCGCTATTGCCCGAGGCGATCGATTGCGGCAGCCATGACCTTGACCTTCGCTGTGAGAGTGCAATTTTCAAGTATGGAGCTTCCGCCTCGCCGCGCAACTTGAGTTTTAAAAGCATCTCGTCAATACGTACACAGTAAAATGTGGTGTGGCCTGTTATTTATATCTATAAAAGAGTGTACGGAGTTAACATGTGGTCATCCTCAACATTAATTTCCCTGAGTAAAGAGCTAATAAAACTGGCAAAAACTCTAATAAATGTCTAAAATGTTAAATTGAAGTATAAAGAAACAGCAGTTCACTGTTAATAGTGGAATAGCGCGTTTGAGTATCGTTTAATTTGCTGCAAAATAAAGCCGAAGGAGTAGATTGATTAGCAGATTTCCGTTCTAGGTATGCACCCATGGAGGCATTTGAGCACTCTGTAGATAAAGTAATTGTGGCGTTATCTTTATAGTTTGGTTCCGGATCGTGGATTCGGTAGTAGAAATCTCTGAACTGGACGTCGGGATCGGAAGGTAGAGCCGGCAACTTGTGTTTTAAAAGCATCTCGTCAATACGTACACAGCAGAATGTGGTGTGGCTTGTTATTTATATCTATAAAAGAGTGTACGGAGTTAACATGTGGTCATCCTCAACGTTAATTTCCCTGAGTAAAGAGCTAATAAAACTGGCAAAAACTCGAATAAATGTCTAAAATGTTAAATTGAAGTATAAAGAAAGAGCAGTTCACTGTTAATAGTGGAATAGCGCGTTTAAGTATCGTTTAATTTGCTGCAAAATGAAGCCGAAGTAGTAGATTGATTAGCAGATTTCCGTTCTAGGTATGCACCCATGGAGGCATTTGAGCACTCTGTAGATAAAATAATTGTGACGTTATCATTATAGTTTGGATCCGGATCGTGGATTTGGGAGTAGAAATCTCTGAACTGGACGTCGGGAAGGGAAGGTAGAGCGGGCTTGTCATCAATTTACGGAGAGACGAATTCATAAAATCGACATTTGTTTATCCTTTTTGTTTTCTATCCAAACCAAGTCAAACGTTAGAACCACATCAATGACTCGTATTAAATAAATTTTATAGTGATGATGGCGCAGGAAGTGGTTGTCCAATCAAGTGAATTTAGCATTGGCCTCGAACAGTCGGCCCTTTGTACGATATGCAATGCCGTGGCCTTTAGATTTGCCTAAACATACGGGCTTTGGCTTCAAGGTCAGAGCGCCTCTATTGCCCGAGGCGATTGATTGCGGCAGCCATGACCTTGACCTTCGCTATGGGAGTGCAATTTTCAAGTATGAAGCTTCTGCCTCGCCGCGCAACTTGAGTTTTAAAAGCATCTCGTCAATACGTACACAGTAAAATGTGGTGTGGCTTGTTATTTATATCTATAATAGGGTGAACGGAGTTAATGTGAACGATCCATGCTTTGATGGATGTCTGAAGGACGTATTTTCTGCTCGAAAAACTTAGAAAAATTAAAAAAAATAGGAAAAAGAAAAATTAATTTTCTTTTTCCTCAACCTTTTCTTAATTCTAGATAATAAATATTACGTTCACAAAATTTTTTTTGGGTTCAACGTGACTGTTTCAGACGGAGAATAATGGATAAATCATACTTACTGTCGTTTATGCTTAACTGCTGCTCTGATGGTATCAATTGGACGACGTCGTAACACTATAAATCTAACACTGTCTGTATCACACTCTCTTAAAATTAAACCTGAAAAGGAATTTTGTTAGAAAACACAACTAAAAGACAATATAAAGTTCAAAATGTATATATTAAATCTTTTAAAAAATTTATGTTTTTACAACAACTTCTTTCAAGAGAAAATGTTAACAAACAATGGTCTGACCTGTGTACAACACATGGTGAGGAACGGGACGATTCATACGGTACCAACTACCATCCAATATGCAGTTTGATAAGCTAACGATGCACAAAAAGATTCAAGAAAAGTTTCATGTAACTGAAATTTTGGTGGGCTTTTGCTTGCCTGTCTTATAAACGTATTTATTAATTCACATAAATTTTGGTCGCTCCTCGGAGCTTAAAATTGCTTGAAGCGTCTCTACTTCGTTTGTATTATGCAACAACAAATTTTACGTTCAGGCAAGGCAGATCCCATGCACGTGTGAGTACATGGTATAGATACTTTTTTGACTTCGAATCTCTGAGGAACCGGTTTAGGGCAAACCCCGTCAAAACGCATCATTTCCCCGTCAAATCCGACTGCTAGGAAATGATGGGGGTCCCATGTCGCTAAGGGCTATTTTCGCTATAACTTCCGATATACTTTGAATAGTCGTTGGACTAACTTGTCCTCATATTCAATACCTCGTAAGAGTTGCAGTGCTTGACAACGTGGAATCGTAAAAGGGTTTTTAATCTTGGAAATTTTGAAGTTCAAGTCCAATTTTAGTATACTTTCTAAAATTGGGTGGTCGGGGCGACATTACGTCCCTGTGCAGCGACATTTACTACACTTTCCAAATTAACGCTCCTTGAAGAATTAGCGAAAATTTGGCATAAAAAATGCTCCGAAGAGCAAAAATATGTTTCCAAGAATTAAAAACCTCTTCCACGGCGTTTTTACGTGAAGCACGCTTTTCTTACATTTCCTAAGTCGGATTTTGTTACAACGTCGAAAAGTATATCGGGGTTATAGCGTTCTTTAACACTCCCCTCCTTTCCGTGAATCTTTTGTGCAACGTTTGGTAAATTGGTTTTTGAAGAGAAAATGGATCATTGGATGTAGTCTCCGATGTGTTGTATTCGGTTATATTTCAGACCGGCCTATCTGAACATAACATAGATGCAAATCTAAAAATGGTGATAAGTTTGAACATATATCGATGCATAGCATTCGATTGAATAATTGAACATTGGCTTTCAAAATAGCATAAAAAGAAAAAATCGCAAATCCTCAGATTTTCGATGACACAACACAAACACTTTCGGCGCACTTATCTTTCTTAGTGTTCTTCCACTAATGCGGGCTTGCGACTGCTCCTCCTCGTGTCCATGCCTCGTCGATCACCTTCGGTGTCGAACTGCCTTCTGGAACAGCTTAGGTGGTCCTCGGACTGCTTGGCTCCAGCTATACAATGGCTCTGCTCAGTTATATGAAACAATATAAAACAAAGTTTTAGTAAAATGTATTGTTCATATCCCGTCTGGGGATCTGCGACCGATAACACATCGTCGTCTTTGAGACTAGGAACACTGAATTTTGTAGACTTATATTGATTGAAATGTTTCCGTGTAGTTAAAATTCTCTTCTTGGAAGAAATCTGCGACCGATATCACATCGTCGTCTTTGAGAATAGGAACACAGAATTTTGTAGACTCATGCTGATTGAAATGGTTTTTATTAAAATCTCTTCTTAGGAGAAATCTGCGACAGAATCTGCATCCGTCGGATCGTTGCATCTGCCCCTCCAGCAGACGTGGCGGCATCTCGCCCTTGAGTTGCTAGACTCGTCTGAATCGCGCTCTTGCGTCAGAGTCGTCGTCTTTCCATGCCGTGCCAATGGAACATTTGTTTGGACCCTTTGGGTCGGACTCTGCTTACAGATGTATATGTTTTGGACATATGAGGACTTAGAAAAATTATAAAAAATACAAACTCTGCAGGACACGGTCAGAGTTGCTGCAGTGAATTTGGAAGATTTGTATGGACGATACAATATCCTCGATAAAAATAACTTGTAAAAAAAATGCATAAAAGATACCAACTCTTGCCTGACGCGACAAGAAGTTGGTATGGAAATTTTGAGATAAAATAAACCTAGCACTAAGTTAAAACTTAGCCTAGGTTGAAAAATATTATAAAAATATAATGGAATCTCCAGAACTTGATTCTGAATCCGAAGAGGAAGCATCTCGTGGCGGTGCATGGATTTGTACAACCGTTTGCTCCGGCGGCTGAGGTTCTGTGGAATCGTCTGAGAACGGGGAATCATTTCCATCGAGTGATGTTCCGCCTGGACTAGCATTTTCTTCGTCGGAAGATTCGATTTCCAAGTTGTGCTCCTCTGGCGGGGCTGGTCTCAAATCATTTACATGTACTCTTGTCGTTACGTTTCCCTTTTGCACGAGATATACTTCGTCTGAAAACTTTTTCAAGAATCTGGTTGGGCCTGACCAAGACAGCGTGAAGGTATGTACCTTCCTTTTTCTTTTACTCATGACTCTGTCTCCTACTTTGAATACGACTGGAGTGATGGCCTCTTTTGGCGCGTACTTCTGTTTGTAATTTTGTTGAGCCTGACGGGCATCCTTGACTCTCTCGTAACGTGGGAGCGTTTGTTGCTTGGCTCTTTCTTGCCTCCAGGCATACAAATCCCATTCGCCTCTTTCGGCTGGGTCATATCCTAACACTATCATGCTAGGTGTTTGATTTGTAGCGGCGTTCCTACGATTTCTTAAAATGTATGTCATCTGATGCACGTAGCGATCCCAAGTGTGGTTTGGCTTTTTGAATAAAAGGGTGTTTAAAATTTTCTTACACTCCTGAACCCGTCGTTCCACGGGGTTGGACTGTTGATGATATGCCGGAATTAAGTATCGTTCGATACCGTTTCTTTCACAAAACGTGATGTACCATTCGGAATTGAAATGACCTCCATTGTCTGAAATTATGACTCGAGGGACTCCGAATCTTGCTACTATCTCTTCATCAATAAATTTGGCTATCGTTCTGCCATCGACCTGAATGTATGCCTTTGCCTCTATCCATTTACTGAATACGTCTTCGACGATAATCATGTATCTATTTTCGGCGTCTTTAGTCCTCTGCAGCGGGCCAATTACGTCGACGCTCAAGGTTTCAGATGCATTCTGTGGTGCATGACTTCTAAGTGGAGCATTGGGTTGGGCTTGTCTTGTCTTTACAGACTGGCATATCAGACAGTCGTTTATATATCTGCCTACGATCCTGGCCATATTATTGAAATAGTAGCGTTTTGCCATTTTCCTAAGAGTCTCGTCTCTTCCTGGATGACATGCTTCATCTCGGTCATGATAATGGTAAATCAATTCCTTAATTTTCCTCTTTGGAACTATCAATTTAAAATTTTGATCGCAATCTTTCAAAAGTACATCGTCTTGGACGTGAACATTTTTCATAAAAATAAGATCCGCATCGGAACGTTGTTCCTGTTGGAATAGATCATTCCAACGGCGGATCTTGTCTTGGATATCCCTCGAACTCAATTGAGCCTGTACGATATCTTCGTATATTTCTGAGTGCGTTAAAACAGAAATACGTTCTGGACACTTGTAATTTGGTAGGAACATTCTTTCCTCTTTATCGTCTGTCTCGACATATTTATTTTGTGGGTTACGAATTAGAAAATCTGCTAATAAATTCTCCTTTCCTGGACAGAGTTCAATTTTGAATGCATAATGACCATCGTGTAAATTTAGTTTTGTCGTCCTTATGCTTGTTCAACCAAAGTAACGCCCTGTTGTCCGTCTTCACCAAGAACGGTTTGTCTGCTAAGTACATCTTGTACTTTTTAATATAGTTCACCACCGCCAAGCATTCCAGCTCGTTTATGTGGTAACGTCTCTCTGCTGGAGATAACGTGTTGCTTGCATACGAAATGATATATTTTTCGCCGTTGTCGCCTAATTGATATAATACGGCCGAAAGGCCTTGTAGGGATGCATCTGTTTGTAAAATGAACTGACGTGAAAAATCCGGCCGATGGAGTTCCAGCGGTCCGGATAATAATTCTTTTAATTTCCTAAATGCTTAATCGCATACATGGTTCCAGTGAAAACGATTTTCCTTCGAAAGAAGTTTCGTTAGTGGCTTCGTGATCATCGCCACATTTGGTAGATATTCTCTTACCCAGTTACAAAGTCCTAGGAAACTTTGTAGCTGCTTTTTGGTGGCTGGAACGGGATAATTTTGAATTTGTAATACATGTTTTTCTAATGGTCGGGAAGTATCAGTTCTAATTGTGTGGCCGAAATATTGGATTTCATTCGTCGCTATTACACACTTTTCCGGTGACACTTTTAGATTGTACAGACGTAGTCTTTCAAAGACTAACCTCAAGTGGGACATATGCTCCTTCACGTTTACGCTGTAAACGATTATATCATCTAAGTACACTTTACAGAAATGATGCAGGTAACCCGTCAAAACGTCCTTTGCCATGAATTTCTGAAAGGTACAGGGAGCTGTCTTGAGGCCGAAAGGCATGACATTAAATCTGTAAGCTGCCCCATCAGGAGTGGTAAAAGTTGAGAAATCTTTTGATGCTTCATCGAGCGGTATTTGCCAATATCCACTCTTTAGGTCCAACACGGTAAAAATTTTCGAATTTCCTAAGTCTTTAATACTTTCATGTATTTTTGGTAAGACGGAAGCCTCGTCTTCAGTCATTTCGTTCAAATGTCGATAGTCGATGCAAAAACGTGGTTTTTTGTCTGAGCGTTTTATTATCACGGGTGGTGAACTATATTGGGCAGTGCTAGGTTCGATGACGCCAGCTTTCAACATCTCTTCGATTTGGTCGTACATAATTTTCTTAGTACTCGGAGACATCGGATATGGTCTGATATTAAAGGGTTTTGTATCTTTCACGATAATTTTGTGTTTAACAGTCACTGTGGTTGCTTGAGTCGGTTCCGCAGTGAACAGATCGACAAATTATTCGAACAGCGGCCGTAGGAATTTGTCTTTAATAACAAGCTCTTCAGGAAGCTTTGCCTGCTGTCTCTCCCTCTGAGAAGCTTGATTCCAGAAGACGGTAATACGCTCTTCTGTGCCGGCATATAGGCATTTTCGGCCATAATCATATGCGACATTATTCATGTATAAGAATGGTGATCCTAATATTATTGTTTCGTTCAAATTTTCGATTACTTGAAAATCAATTTCAAAAGGAGTGCCTGAAATTATTACTTTTAATTTTGTCGTTCCAAGAGAGTCCACCATTCGATCTCCGCACGCCATAGCAAATGATCGACGTGTCGTGAGATTTTTAAAATTATCCAACATCCTCGGATGGATAACGTTTCGTGTCGAGCCTGAATCAATCAGTGCGTCGACCGCATGTTCATTAATTTGAACTTTTATACGAGGCAAAGGGAACGCTTCGCTCATATAATTTATTGCTTCCTTTGTCTTGTGCAGAGGAGCGTCGTAGTGGTCATGAGTATCGGAAAAATTTATTGGACATTGCTGCCGCCTTGGTTCGGCCGTTGTGCCGGGGATCTTGCAGATTGACCCTGGATTGGGTCTCTGGCCCCTCGAAAGTTTCCCGGTCTCCTGTTGAGATGAGGGTTATTCGGACACTGACTATGGAAGTGCCACTGCACTGTGTCTGTGCACTATCGGCACGGGGTAGCCGGTCGATCGGGTACTCGGAATTTCCCCGATCCGCCATTGAAATGTGTAACGGTTCCATGTTCATTTTCCGTTACAACAGTAAATCGGAAACTCAATGATTAAACCTTAATAAGGGACTGGACTATGAGTGCGCTATAAATTAAATACTATCGTACTGGACTATGACCTACAACGCTGTCCAATGCTAACCAGCTGATTGCGTCGGCGCTAAGAGCCGAGAAAATCCTCTCATAAATGTTCCATTTGTCGTTATTTCTCAAATTATTCAACAATTTGTTATTTATAATCATAATTATCTTAATTAGGGTCTATGAAAGCTCCTAAAAGAATAATCAAAGACGATATATTTTGATATTTTAGAATAACATAATTTTCCTACTCCATTCAGTGGACAAGTAGCGATCGGGTATCTTCGGTAATGTCTGATCTTGGGTTGGTACGGGGGTAGTCGAAAATTCAACAGGTGAATTTTAAACGGCTCTTTCCGCTTCTACCTGCCTAAGAGCAACACGCTTGTGATAAGTTAGCTGTATGTTATTTAACACTTGTTAAGTACTCATCGATAGATGGATTAATTAGCTAATAATATCATCGGCGAGAAATTCGAAGAACCTTATGCTAATAAGGTAAGAACATAATCTTGTTAAATAAGACAACCATCTTATTACTGTCAAATTGTTACTTTTAGGTTCTTTTTTTTTTACGAAAATCTTTTCTTCTACGAAGATTAATTCTTTGTACGAAGATTAACTCTTTCTATGAAGATTACTTTATGCAAACTCTTTTATGAGGATTAAATTCTTTTTTATGGTTTCTTCTTTTTTACGCTTGCAAATTCCACATGGTTCTGATTGAGTTCAGTTATATAGATGGGAACATTATTTTTGGATATGAGATGCATAGTTGAACAACTGGAAGTAGTTCGACTGTTCAGACCTAACCGTGGTTCTGATCACCCTTTCACTCTAGGAATTAGAGACAGTCTTTAAGTTAAGTATTTGTGTTCTTTATCTTACTAAAAGACGCTTACACTTCATAGTGAACAGAGTATTATCTCCATTTGGTAACTGTAAATTTCTTAAGACTAAAAAAAAAATAAGATATTTCATTTTTCCCTTTTGTAACTTTTGTACTATACTGTTCTTTTCATGCCTTAAAATTTATTAGTAGTTTAAACATAACTTTTTTTATTATCGTGACCTTCAGTCACATTCCAACAATTTTTTAGACTAGCTTAAAAATTTAATTTTCTCCATTTTGTAATTCTCATCATTTTTTTTAGAACATAATTTCTATTTGGTTTAATTAGTTAAATTTAAAACTAACATTTTTTTGGGAAATACTAATTTACAATAACTTTTAAATTTTAATGTTGCAATAGTTCTTAAAAAAAAAAAATTATTTTTATATACTGTATATAGGTAAATATATCTTGTAGGTGATATTTTTAAACTAAGTGTATTTTTTCTACTCCTTTTCTGACCATACTAAGTGGTCTGGCGCCCGCTTTTCACGAACCCACCCCTTGCTCTCCTCAGCTATAAATTGCCTAGCCGGCATTGTGTATCCTCCATTTCTTAGGGCAGTCACCACCGTGATAGGTTTGCTATAAATTATATTTAATATTCACTTAGTGCCTAACCATTTTTATAACAACAGCAAACCGGAACCAAAAAAATTAACTGAGGAGGTTATACAAAATGGCGCCCAACGTGGGGCCAGACTTAGTAAGGCACTTATCGTAGAGAGGAAGAGGGTAGTTTCGATTCTCTTGTCTTATCTGTATCTAAAAACTTTCTCTGTCTTATCTATTTCTTAAAACTTTCTGTCTTATCTTTATTTTAGTAGGTAATCGAGCTGTGTTTTCTATTCTTGAATACTAATTCTTTCTTGTTATTACTAACTTGTACATATAAATATTTATTAGGGTACTAACTCCTTTATTGTTATATTTACAGCTAAAATTTTGCAAAATGGAGGTAAACTATCTTCATCTTGATGAGTTGGACTGGGAATTAAAGGTCAGAGGAGCTATCGTACAGGCCAATATGGACATAAAAAGACGTCTTCTTAGAGGACATTTACAGAGCGAAAAGCTAAATGGTAAATTCTCCCATCCAGAAGTTCCGTTGGACTTTCAAGCGGAGTCTATGATTTGTAATGAAAAATTGGTAATATTAGAGGGTATGATAGGTAAATTTAATTCTGATAAAAAACATCCTGATTATAAAAGGATAATCACTAAATTATGTCACCTAAAAAACAGAATAGATTATTTTCCATGTAATGATCAGTTAGAGGCTAATTTGAAAACTGATTTACTAACTAAAAATATGTTATTGTTAGATTTAATTGAACAAAAAGTAACTCAGACCACTGTTTCTGATCAAGATTTATTAACTTTTGATAAAATGCCAACTTCAAATGATATGTCTAGTCACAGTAGCCCGATAAATAATAATGAACCTCGGAGAGGCCATGTAACATCAGAACTATATCGTGAGAGCATACCTGAAAGAAGTAATATTTCTTTACTTAATGAAGCTTTAGATAATACTCCACCAGTTAGCTCAACTAATAATATTTATCCTAACTTAAATGAAATTAATCGCCCACCACTTAATGTGCATTTACCAATTTCAAGTAACTGTCAGGGACCTCAACATCAATTAAATGTAACGGCATCTAATTTAAATTCAGGTCCGGTTGTATCTAATAATGAAAACGTTAGAAATCAATCGCTAACTTTACAAGGGGAGCGAGGAGCTTGTGTGAAAACAGTTAATACACGAAATGATTGTGCAGTATCGATAGGTCAAAATCATTATAGTCAAAATATACCTAGCGTACCAAATGATATAAACCCTATCTTTGAAAATAATCAAATTTTTACAGTATCTAGTAGTCTGTTTTGTAATGGTCCAAGTTCTAATAGTGATAGGCCAGATTTAGGCAACGCCTACCCTGCGCAAAATGTTAACTTACATAATAACTTGTATAATAGTACAAATTTTAAGGCAAATAATATGGGTTTCCCACCATGTACAAACCTACCCAATGCTGCAAATAATTTTATTTCTAGAGATCATTTCTCACAGCCATTTTCCCATAATGCTGCAAATAATTTTAATTTTAGAGGTCATTTTTCAGAGCCATATAATGCTGTTAACCAAGTAAATTTTCAAAGCAGTTTTAGTTCAACACTATCACATATTAGCCGAACTAACCTCAAGTTTAGCGGCACAAATCAAAGTGTACACCACTTCCTTGATAAGGTTAATGAATTTTGTTTAGCCTATGGTATCGACAAGGCACGACTTTTAAATGTTGCACACGAATTTTTTGAAGGCGATGCTCTACACTGGTTTAGAGCCAATCGAAGTTTATTCACCTCATGGGATGACTTAGTTTATGGTTTAAAATTTGTATTTCTACCTTGTGACTTTGAACTAGATCTCTGGAAAGAAATCTTTGCTAGAACTCAAGGCAGTGCCGAACGAGTATTAATTTATATTTCTATTATGGAAAATTTGTTTTCACATCTATCGTCACCACCAAGTGAGAGCTTTAAGTTACAACTGATTTTAAAAAATTTGCAACCATATTTTCAACATCAACTATCATTACGACCACCTTTGTCACTAGTAGAACTTAAATATCTTTGTAGAAATATCGAGGACACTAAAATAAGAACAGAAAAATTTAAGGAACCTCCTCCATTTCTTAGGGCAGTCACCACCGTGATAGGTTTGCTATAAATTATATTTAATATTCACTTAGTGCCTAACCATTTTTATGACAACAGCAAACCGGAACCAAAAAAATTAACTGAGGAGGTTATAAATGGTTTTTCCTGCGGTCAGGATTCATTGATCCGCTTGAAGAATTAGGCATAAAAAAGGACGACCAGGCGCTCTACCTGGACCGTCCTGTCGAGAGACATCCTCTCGGAAATGCACCCTCGGTGCTGTCGGAGCTGGGCTTCCATTGCTCCTTATACTTGAATTTTGTTGACTAAAACGTCCCGGCTCTTGATAGTAAGACGCGCGGGACAGACGTTGATCGATAAGCTGGATTAGCGACGTCTGTTCGTCAGCTGAATCCCGCTCGACGTTAGTAGCCGCTGCCATTAACATCTCTGTGGATGAAATTAGGTTGCTTCTCAAGCGTGACCTAATTTCTGGACGCAGTTGGTCCATGATGATCCGAGCTCTGATGGCTTCGGATTTGAAGGGATCAATACGATCGAGAAGGCAGGTTTTCCTTGTGATAAACATTGCCGTGTCGTCTAAAGACGTTTGTTTGGTGGCATACAGTTGAGCAATAGCTCGTGACTGTATGTCGGGAGAATTAAATCTCGTAAGGAATCTTTCCTTGAATAAGGCATACGAAGTAGTCAACGTCCTAAATTGTTCGGACCATCGTTGAGCTTCGCCCTTGAGTTGGCCAGTTACGTTATGGAGGCGATCATAGTCGTGGCTTATGCGAGCTCTGTCGAAATATTCCTCCATAATTTTCAGAAAAGCTTCTGGATTTTCATGATCAAGCCCATGGAACGTCACGTTCGGACATCTTTGTCTCTCATGGGGGCGTACAGGTCGACACGTTCTGTATCGCCTGCACGAAGCCCTCTGCCATTTTCAGAAACATACTTTCCATCGAATTAGCAGTTTGTGGCTGTGAAGCAGATAAATTTGGATTATTTCCCTCTAGAACCGTCGTCGACGAGCGGCGCGGTGACTCGCTCGTAAAATTCTCTTGGGGTCGACCCCTCGGAGTCTTCCGTCATGAATGAGAAAGGATTAGTTGGGTTTGGGGACGGCATGGTCCCTGCTCGGGCGCCATGTGAACGATCCATGCTTTGATGGATGTCTGAAGGACGTATTTTCTGCTCGAAAAACTTAGAAAAATTAAAAAAAAATAGAAAAAAGAAAAATTAATTTTCTTTTTCCTCAACCTTTTCTTAATTCTAGATAATAAATATTACGTTCACAAAATTTTTTAGGGTTCAACGTGACTGTTTCAGACGGAGAATAATGGATAAATCATACTTACTGGCGTTTATGCTTAACTGCTGCTCTGATGGTATCAATTGAACGACGTCGTAACACTATAAATCTAACACTGTCTGTATCACACTCTCTTAAAATTAAACCTGAAAAGGAATTTTGTTAGAAAACACAACTAAAAGACAATATAAAGTTCAAAATGTATATATTAAATCTTTTAAAAAATTTATGTTTTTACAACAACTTCTTTCAAGAGAAAATGTTAACAAACAATGGTCTGACCCGTGTACAACACATGGTGAGGAACGGGACGATTCATACGGTACCAACTACCATCCAATATGCAGTTTGATAAGCTAACGATGCACAAAAAGATTCAAGAAAAGTTTCATGTAACTGAAATTTTGGTGGGCTTTTGCTTGCCTGTCTTATAAATGTATTTATTAATTCACATAAATTTTGGTCGCTCCTCGGAGCTTAAAATTGCTTGAAGCGTCTCTACTTCGTTTGTATTATGCAATAACAAATTTTACGTTCAGGCAAGGCAGATCCCATGCACGTGTGAGTACATGGTATAGATATTTTTTGACTCCGAATCACTGAGGAACCGGTTTAGGGCAAACCCCGTCAAAACGCATCATTTCCCCGTCAAATCCGACTGCTAGGAAATGATGGGGGTCCCATGTCGCTAAGGGCTATTTTCGCTATAAATTCCGATATACTTTGAATAGTCGTTGGACTAACTTGTCCTCATATTCAATACCTCGTAAGAGTTGCAGTGCTTGACAACGTGGATTCGTAAAAGGGTTTTTAATCTTGGAAATTTTAGTATACTTTCTAAAATTGGGTGGTCGGGGCGACATTACGTCCCTGTGCAGCGATATTTACTACACTTTCCAAATTAACGCTCCTTGAAGAGTTAGCGAAAATTTGGCATAAAAAATGCTCCGAAGAGCAAAAATATGTTTCCAAGAATTAAAAACCTCTTCCACGGCGTTTTTACGTGAAGCACGCTTTTCTTACGAAGTATTTCCTAAGTCGGATTTTGTTACAACGTCGAAAAGTATATCAGAGTTATAGCGTTCTTTAACATTAACATGTGGTCATCCTCAACGTTAATTTCCCTGAGTAAAGAGCTAATAAAACTGGCAAAAACTCTAATAAATTTCTAAAATGTTAAATTTAAGTATAAAGAAACAGCAGTTCACTGTTAATAGTGGAATAGCACGTTTGAGTATCTTTTAATTTGCTGCAAAATAAAGCCGAAGGAGTAGATTGATTAGCAGATTTCCATTCTAGGTATGCACCCATGGAGGCATTTGAGCACTCTGTAGATAAAGTAATTGTGACGTTATCATTATAGTTTGGATCCGGATAGTGGATTTGGGAGTAGAAATCTCTGAACTGGACGTCGGAAAGGGAAGGTAGAGCGGGCGTGTCATCAATTTACGGAGAGACGAATTCATAAAATCGACATTTGTTTATCCTTTTTGTTTTCTATCCAAACTAAGTCAAACGTTAGAACTTCATCAATGCCTCGTATTAAAGAAATATTATAGTGATGACGGCGCAGGATGTGGTTGCTACAGCAAGTGACTTTAGCCTTGGCCTCGAACAGTCGGCCATTTGTCCAGTAGTGTGAATTAGGGGTCCACAGATCCTCCTCAAAGGTTAATGACCGGAGGAAGGTCAATTCCAAGGCCAAGGACATTGTTCAAGGTCGAGAGTGTGACAAAGGTCAAGGCCAGGGCCACGGGCAATGTCAAATTCAATACCAATGCCACAGTCCCTGTCGAGGTCACGTCCAAGGCCAATGTTGCACTCAATGCCGCCATCACAAATCGCTATCAAGGTCGCAGGCGATCGCAAGGCCGCGGTCAAGGTCAATTTCCCGTGCGATGTCAATGTTCAAGGTTGAATCCGCAGTCAAGGTCATACCCAAGGCAAATGTTGCTGTTATTTGCCGTACGGTGATCAAGGTTAAACAGACTGGTGCTACTCAAAAGTAAAGGTCAACGCCTTCATGTTTAATCATGTTTAATGGGCAGGTAGACAATTTTTTAATTATTATTTTAATAACATCTATGCATAAAAACAGTTGACCCGTATTTTTTATTTTATTTTTATAATAATGCCTTATAGTAAAAAAAAAATCATGAAGTTTAAACTATGTTTAAAAGGTTAGATATTGCCGCAAATGTTCGAGCTATTCTATTGGCTATGACGTAATAGCATAATCAGCAGAGAAACGAGCGCTAGTGGAAAGGCGGGGCCAACAAAGTTGTGCACAATGTATGTGCGGCGCTGTCGAGGTTATATTAAATGCGCGCGTATGTGACGATATTACGTCACGAGAAACCGGCAAACTGCCGTATTTTAAATACGCTCTAATCTTAAGCCTATTCGTTTTACAATAAAACCAATAATAGTCGGTAAAACTACCTTCAAATTATATTTATAACATATTGAAGAGTCATACTATAATGCTATATTATTACTTTTGTCATTTTCGTTATTGTCTACTAGCCCATTGTCTCACACACATAACATTTCTTTTCTAGTAATTTTTAAAGATAGTTAATAAAAATATATAAAGCAGTTTAAAAAAATGTACTGTTGCAATCAGCTGATTTTTCAATGAAACTAGTTAAAGTTAAGGTTACATCAAATTTGAGACATTTAAATCCCCCACATAATATTATGTAACGTTTCTTTTTTAAAATGAACTTCATAAAGATATACTTAAGCTAAAGAACATAAAGGCAGTTTTGTAAATTGAAAACAATTTATTATTTTTTATACAAGCATCTAATACATTCATATTTATATACAACATTACTTTTCCAACCAGTTTTGTCACTATGCTTTGAACATGGAAGTTTGGATTTCAGAATTCTATTCTTCTTGTTTTCTTCAGATATAGCTGACCATCTATTCAATAAGCATTGCCCGCTAACATTATACATTAAATAAAAAAGAGGAAACAGTTTAATCTCATCATCATCGAATCGAGAAAAATTTCCATTTAAAAATATATCTTTCCAAATCAAGTCTTCAACTTTCTTACTTCTTTGAGGGATTTTACTTAATATGCATTCATAACAATTGATCCTAAACGGTGGAGGACAATCAGGAACGTCACCTTCTGTCGGCCAATGATCATGACAACGAAATGATTTTTCAATTATAACTTCATTCTTCCTATATTCTGTAGGAAGTTTATGATATGTCTTGGATAGATCTTCACATTTTAATTGTTGTAAATATTCCAAGGGAAATTTGTGTAATTCTTCTTCGGTGAAAGTTTCAAGAGGTTGTCGTGGAAAGTGTCTTGAATATATTTCTTCATTTGGTGATATCTTGTCTGTGGTAGGAAAGAACTTCGAAACTATATTTCTGATATGCAACATCATTGTAACTAACTGTACACTTTTACTTCACTGTTTATATATTTGTATGTACCCCCACTTTATAACATTGACCTTCAACTAAACATATAACCTTAGCCTCCACAACTAACCTTGACATTCAAATATAACCTTGACATTCAAATCTAACCTTGGCCTTCACATCTAACCTTGACCTTCAACATAATCATCAACCATTCCACCTCGGACGGTAACCTTCAACTCAATTTATCAAGCATATAAGGTTATGCCGGAGGAGTTGAATTGCAGTTACGTATTGAATTTGTATTAGTGCTGAGCTGATAAAATTATGTTTAAGTGTAGTGGTTGTGATGTGCCCTTCACACGCAAGGATAATCTTAAGCGACATGAGAAATATAGTTGTCGAAAACGAAGATTGATAGATAAACTTTCATCAGATGGTGAACCTCATTTAAAAGTAATTAAAATAATACGCAACCATCCAGTATTTCATCACAAAATATCAACTCTTCCACTCAAAATAGTTCTGTAAACCACAATACTAATAAAATGATGAATTGTGCGTCATGTAATATAGACGTGATACCTACTTTTTACAATTCACATTTAAAAAGTCAATTGCATAAAGACGCTGTATTGGAACGGAGAGAAGAAGGAGTTGAAATAATCAAAAGTGCCTTCAAAAGCAGAATTATTACTTATCGCTTTTCTGGAAAAACTGCGCATATAGATTTTAATGATTTTTTCGATGAAATAAGGGAAAAATTTCACAAAATTGTCAACGAAGAAAGAATAAAACATAAAATGGTTAAAATTAATATAGAAGTATATGGCATTTACATGCTCCCTTCTGATTATACATATGAAATTAAAAGTTTTAACACCAAAAATGAAATATGTAGCTTATCATGTGATATAAATGAAATTTATGAAAATTTTAAATCAACAATAATAACGTAAGCGCAAGAGTTTCAAGAGCGAGATTCTGGTATGTTTATTATTTTTCTTTTTTGCATTGCTATATATCTAATATTACTTTTTTAATTTAAGGTTGGATTCTTATAAAAATTCTCTATTTGGAATTAAATGTAAATAAATTCAATCCACTTAGATCTTCATCCTATATTCCGCTACCAAAAAGCATAGCTGCCAAAAAAGCAATCATAAATATTATGAATGATGATGTACACTGCTTTGCATGGAGCATAGTAAGTGCTTTGTATCCGGCTAGATTGAATGCGAATAGAGTGTCGTCTTATCCTCATTATTTGACATGTCTTAATTTAGAAGGCATTAAATTCCCAATGAAATTAGAAAATATTAAAATATTTGAAATGAATAATAACATGTCAATAAATGTATATGGATTAGAGAATGTTCAAACTAATGAAAAAATTGTGACGGAAGTTGTTGGTCCATTATACTATTCAAAAAATAAACAAGTGACTCACATAAATCTACTTTTAATAAGTGATGCTATTGGCAACAGCCACTATTGTTGGATTAAGGATATGTCAAGACTGTTACATTCACAATTAAATTCACATAATTCTAAAAAATATTTCTGTGATGAATGTTTCCAATTTTTTTATACGAAAAATAAATTGGATCAACACCAACAATTTGATTGCAATCATATAGTAACAAAAATCCCTACAAATAATTTAAAAATAATTAAATATGGTGAAATTATTCCAGAAAACATTCTACAATTTGAAAATTTCGAAAAACAGTTAAAATTACCATTTGTCATTTATGCTGATTTTGAATGCATCTTAAAACCGCTTAATTATGAAGAACCCGTTTCTTCAAACAAGCCTTACACAGTAGATGTTTCTGAACATAAACCTTACGCATTTGTTTATTTCATAAAATGTTCTTATGATATGAATCTATCGAAATTGGAATACTATTTTGGAGAAGATGCTTCAAAAGTATTTTGTGAAAAATTAGAATTAGACATTTTTCGAATATATAATGATCATCTTAAACGCGTTGTGCCCATGTTAAATTTAACACAAGAAGAACATGATGCTTTTGAAAATGCTACTACATGTAATATATGTGACGATGTTTTTCCATATGCTGAGACAAAAGTTCATGACCATGATCATTTAACTGGTCGAGTGAGAATAGGGGCAGCTCATAGTATATGCAATTTAAATTTTAAAATTCCAAAATTTATTCCAGTATTTTTTCACAATTTAAGCGGTTATGACTCTCATTTATTTATTAAAGAGTTGTGTTGTTTTCAGGATCAAATAGATGTTTTGGCTCAAACAAAAGAGAATTCATTCATATTTCATTCAGTAAAAATATTCATGTAGATTCTTATTGGAATCATGAAAAACAAATAAATGAAAAAGAATTTCTTAAAATTAGATTTTTAGATTCTTTCAGGTTTGTTTCGGAATCTTTAGAATCCTTATCTAACAATTTAAATTCTGACCAATGTGTGGAAATAAAAAAACATTTTAGTGAAATAGCAAAATTTGACATTATAAGAAAAAAAGGAGTTTTTCCATATTCATATATTGATCATATAGATAAATTAAAAGATGCAGAACTTCCCTCAAAAATTGATTTTTTTAATAAATTATCAAATGAAGAAATTTCCGATTCTGATTATGAAAGAGCTAAAAATGTTTGGAATATATTTGAATGTAAATCACTACAAGATTATGCAACTGTCTATTTACTGTCTGATTGTTTGATATTGACTGATTTCTTTGAAAGTTTTAGATCATTATGTTTAGAAAAATATAAATTAGATCCAGCTCAATACTTTACTTCCCCCAGCCTGAGTTCGGATGCAATGATGAGAACTACACGTGTTAAGCTAGAACTTTTAACAGATATTGATATGATTCATTTTTTAAAGAATAATATTCGCGGAGGAATTTGTCATTGCAGCGTGAGAAAGTCAATAGCAAATAATCATTTCTTTTCAGATTATGATAATTCAAAACCTACTTCATATATTATGTACCTCGATTGCACGAATCTGTATGGGTATAGTATGAGTCAGACTTTACCAATTAGTAATTTTGAATGGTTAAAAAATAATGAAATTATTGATTTGGATATTATGAATATATGTGATGATGGTGAATTTGGTTACATCTTGGAAGTAGATATTACTTATCCTCAACATTTGCATGATTTACATAACGATTTACCCTTTTTAGCTGAAAATATATGTCCTCCAAATTCAAAAAATAAAAAGCTTATTTGTGATTTTAACAGTAAATCTAAATATGTAATTCATTACAGAGTTTTAAAACAAGCTCTAGAAAACGGACTACAATTAAACAATATCCACAGAGTACTTAAATTCAAGCAATCTGCTTGGTTAAAACCTTATATAGAATTAAATACTGAAATGAGAAATAATGCAAAATCAAAATTGGAAAAAAACTTTTACAAGCTGTTTAATAATGTTATTTATGGAAAATCTCTTGAGAATATTGATAAAAGGGTAGACGTTAAATTAGTTACACATTGGGAAAATTTGGGAAGAAAAAGTGGAGCACAGGCTTTAATTTCAAAACCATATTTTAAAAACAGTGCAATTTTTCACGAAAATTTTGTTGCAATTCAGTTAAATCATAGGAATATAACTTACAATAAACCAGTTTATGTTGGTTTTTCTATTTTAGAAGTTTCAAAAATAGTTTTATATGAATTCTATTATAGTTATTTAAAAAATGTATATAATGAAAACGTGTCTTTATTATATACTGATACAGATTCATTAATTCTGAATGTAAAAACATATAATTTCTATGACGATATGCGAGAGAATTTAGATAAGTTTGACACTTCCAATTACCCACAAGAAAATATTCATAACATAACACCAAATAAATCAATAATCGGTAATATGAAGGATGAATATGCTGGAAAAGTAATAAGAAGCTTTTATGGTACTGGAGCAAAAGCTTATTGTGTTATTATCGGTGAAAAACTAGATTTTTATCACAATTATTTAAAACCTAAATTCAATAATAATATAAACATCGTAGACTCAACAAATGATCATTTAATATTAAATATAAATAAAAACGTATTTAATACCGATAACCAACAATTATTAATAGAGAAATTAGTTGAGAATTTCAATACAAATATTAACATTGAAATTCTCAAAATTTCCAATGATTTGTTAACCATTAAAGTTCAAGATAGTTTAACAAAAAAGGCAAAGGGAATTAAAAGATGCATTATCAAGCAAGAGATAACCTCTGAAGATTACCAAAGTGTTGTTGAAAAAGACACAATTTTGTTTAAAAAAATGAATATATTTAAATCAAGTTTGCATAATATGTATACTCAAATAAAGAATAAAGTTGCTTTATCTCCAAAAGATGATAAAAGGTGTATTTTATACGGATCCCCAAAGACATTAGCTTGGGGACATTACATAATATCTAATTCTGATAATAATTTGGATAACCTAGTTAACATTATGGACTGCTTTTATACAAACCAAATAGGTAACTAGTTGAAATAATAAAATACATTACTTCAATTAGCAATTTGGTATTAAAAATATATCTATTTTAAATAAAAAATATTGTATATGTATTTAAAATTATATTGTAATTATGTGTATAATTAAATGTAAATGAAATTATAAAATTATTGCTTAATTTAACCAATACAAATAAATTTTGTTTAATTGTATCAAAATGTATATATTTAAAACTATGTATATAAATAAATGTATATGAATAGAAAATGATTGCCTAATTTAACCAACCCCCACCATCTTGTCCGTGACAGTGGACACAAATGTCACTTAAAACTAATTGGAACAAATACTTTTTACATGCATAACAGCGATTGTGAAATTTTCTTTGGGATAATTTAGTTTTCACATGAGCGTTTACATGCAGATGTTCTGCACTTAAAAAGCTCCTTTGATATATAGCGTAACATGGAAAACATAATTGTCTCTGCTTATTATTGATCAATTTTACTACTATGAATGCTAAATTTGCGCAATATGTTTCACTACCTCTTAACTGTTCCATTGAAATGGTTTGTGACATACCACGTATCATTTCACCTTCTTCTGCAACATAATCGTCCTCAACACCACTGTCAAAATCATAACCGAATGCTTCCTCTTCTTCTTCTTCTTCTTCTTCTTCTTGCACCTCTTCTTCTGCTTGTTCCTGCACCTGCATCTGTTCGTCTTCTTGTTCTTGCACCTGCATCTGTTCTTCTTCTGCTCCATATTTTGTTCATTGACATTCACTTGAACAAAATAATTCACATCCAAATCTCTCAATTCTTTTAATCTGAGTTCACGTTGGCAATCGACATGATTCTCCATTTTTCTTTAATATTTAATCACTAAGCACGATTTATTAATTTTACTTGATATTTTCACGTTCTTAGCACCTTAGTACATAAAATACTACAAGTTAATACTCTATACTTGCTGTCTGAAAGCCTTTTTAACTAAGTTATAAGGCAAAACTGACAATATGTTGTATACTCCCCCCTTCATTGGACCCCCCCTTGGCCCCCCCCCAACCCCTTCCCGTAAGGGTAGGTGATTCCGAATTTCGTATCCACACCCTTCTAGCACCACTGGAAATGGAAAATCCGAAAATGACATTTCCTATTAACCCAACATTTTAACATCATATATGAATAATATAGGCTCTAAAACTAAACGTTATAGACTTTTTTTTTTTAATTGCATCAGGGACCTGCCAAATTGCATTACAAAAAAAACCTTTTTTTTGGATTTGAGCTACAAAAATTACGCCTACCTCTTTTAAACATCTTTTACTCAAATTTTGATTCTACATTTTTATCAAAAAAATCATTGGAAAGCTGGAAAAGCGATGTCATTTTTCTTAATTTTCATTTGATTTTCTTCCTTTCCTTCCTTTACTACAATTATGGTCCTAAATTCTAGCAATATAATTCACCCAAAAGTTTCATTCAAACATCAAAAAAAGGCGGAAAATGCTCGGAAAACACTTACAGAAAAAACAGAAAAAACAAATTTAGTGCTTGCACCACAACAACAACAGCCAATACTGTATCAATATTTACAGCAGCAGCAGCAACAACAACAACAACAACAACAGCAACAGACAAATTTCATGGATATTGAACAGTTTTTCAATATCCCAAATTATATGTGTCCACTCGATACCATTACTCTTGCCTCATCAATTGAGGAAGAGGAAGAATTAGTGAAGGCGTCAGAGGCGGCTGAAGCGTTGAATGCCGTGGACGAAACCATGGTGACGGAGTTTCCTGAGGTGGCGGCAACGTCGGCAGTAGATACATTAATAGCGGCGACTTTAGAAACCGTTGATGACATGGGCCCGGAAGCTGCTGGTGCACCAATTAGAAAGAGAAGGGTAACAAAAAAAAATAAGGTAAAATTTAAAAATTTTAAAAGTAAATCTAAAATAAACAAACCAAAAATTAAATCAAAATTTAGCAAATTAAAAACCATTTTCAAATCCTCTTCTTCCCCCGCTGTGTCACCAGCAGCCAATACAGTGAACGAGGAAAGTGATATAAACATTAAAAAACACGAACAATTTGTGCAGGAACAGATAGAGTATTTAAAAGTGATAAAAGACTGTGAAAGTGAAAAAATTAATATCAAGAACAAAATTAGTGCATTAGAAAAGGACATTTGTAAGTTACAACAAGAGGACAATAGATATAGTGAAAAAATTAAAAGATTTCGAAACATTATTAATTGTAAAATAAAAAATTATTATTTTTAAGAACTTTTTTTAATTTTAAGAATGTTATTGTAGTTAGCTTTTACTTTTTATTATAAATATTGTGTATATTAGTAGTTTTCTAGTTATTTTAAGTACTGTATATTATCCATTTTTAAATTTAAGAAATTTCTTTGTATTTGTACATATTTTTTTACTACAATATATATATATATATATTTTAATAAATCAGTTATACAAATATGTTTGTTTTATTTTCTAACATATACTCATATAAAATTAAGGTAAGTAAACTACAATCATAAAAACTGCTAAAAATTGAAAACATTTTTTAAAGATCCACTGAATATTGTTGGAACAAAAAAATTATAAGTGAAATATACTCCATTCCAAGGTTTAATAATTATTGGAACAAGAACATATAAAACATGGAACCAAACAGTGTATTAAAATAATTGAAATATATTTAATTTCAAATTTTATAGTTATACAGTGTACCTCGAAAGGTAAAACACCTTCTCTAAAAACAAAAAATTAAGTTTAAATTCTCATATTTTGTGGTTCAGACCTACTTGGTGGGAAATTAATTTGTGCCATGATTTTACTCCAGTGTGCATAGTGCATTATAAAATATTTACAAAAAAAAATAGTTTACCCCACTCATAAACTGTCTTTTCTGTAGGAGATATGACTAAATCTTATTAAGAAAATTTATTTAAAATTAAAAAAACTATAACTTTCAATACATACTTTTTCTATATTATTTTTATCATAAAATTTCACAGTGAAAAGAATCCATATAAGTGTGCATAGGGCATTATAGATTATTTACAAAAAACTAGTTTATCCCACTCGTAAGCTATCTTTTCTGTAGGGGATATGACTAAATCTTATTACAAAAATTAATTTAGAATGAAAAACCATTACTTTCAATACATATTTTTTTGTATATTATTTTTATCATAAAATTTCACACTAAAAAGAACTCATGTTATGTATGAGAGTAGTGAATTAACTGATAATAAATTGCTATGTTTTGTCATGGACCCTCCCCATTCCTTAAAATATATTTCCTTTATCAATGAGTGAATAAGAAATAGTGTGAAGTAAAATATTGGACACGAAGAGGGGAGCTAGTAATATATTGAGACGTTCATATTTTTCATCAGTAGTATTCAAGTGACTAGAAATTAATTCAAAATGTGGATGGCATACTGCAGCGATATTGAAATTGTAGATTTAGAGAGTGGTGTGAAACATTTAAAACAACAATTTAATCGACTAGAATTTGATGCTGAACATGAATCGGTCTATGGAATGGGCCAATTCTATTCTGAAGCGGAATGTTTGGAAATGGCCGAGAATTATGCAAAAGGTCAAGAGATTTGTACTTTATTCTTGAATGGGCTTATTACCATTGATTGTCTCGTGGAAGATCTTATGGAATTGGATTTACATCAATTTTTATATCGATTGAAAAAATATTTGCCAGCTCACCTCGTACTAACATTGGATTTTAGTGAAAGCGATAGTGAAAATGAAAATAGTTAGAATTGTGTATATATGTAGGTAATCAATAAAGTAATAAATAAAACGAATCTTTTATTTCTTTCAATTTATTTAAAAAATTTATGCATTATGACATAATAAAAGTCTCATATAAATAATAAACATTCGATATTGCACAGATACAATTTGGTTTTGAGTGATAAAAACATTTTGGATTTGACATAACCAGAGATGGATGTTCCTCAAATTCTATAATAGGTTTAAATATAAATTGTCTTATATAATCGGCTTTTTCTTTTCCTTTAACGTAAATGGTTTCTGAATTCTCCGTTAAATTCTGAATTATTTTTTTAAAGTGGTGTAGTGGTGAAATCCCTCATTCCAGTGAATACCATGGTAATTTCTTGTTAACCAATTAGCTTGTTTTTGCAAATCTGGTGATAACATCGTCAGAGGAAAAGGCGGTTTAAAAATATAATGACATATTTTGTCTCCATCGTATGCTGCTAATTCCTTCGCTATAAACTTATTGTTTTCTACTTTAAATCCTTGGACATCTAATATTAACATATTTTTAAATCCGAAAATTTTTTTAATACACTAACTTTAAGACAGTATAAATCCAAAGCTTTTCTTAAATTTCTAAGTTTTTTTTTATGCTCTCTTAATGCGTTTTTATACACTGAAGTCATTATTAAGCTGACTAGCCATACTGAGTGACTTTTTCTTAAGTATTCTTTAATGAGCATGCGCGTTTAGACTTGCCTAACGATTTTTGTTAGTGGATTGTAGCGGAATAGACGATCATGTAAAATTAAGCAATATGCCGTAGTATCGTCTGGAATATTTTCGATTGTTTCGAATTCAATACGCATAACAACTGATCCAGACTGAACGGTTTCTTTCTGGCGAGAGCAGTCGATATGGGTTATAGGTGAAATGGATTTGAATTCTTTAGGAGTAAATATAGGCTCATTTCCTGTTTCGTAATATGTGTGACGAAAATTTGAAAACATTTCATATAATGTGGCGTATTTGTCGTTTTTAAAGTCAAGATATAAATCGTTGTAAGGATACCTCTCAGAATTTAAAAATACTCTAATATTTGTTAAATTGCAATTGTCAAATGTACTCATATTAGACGTTGTTTTATTCTTCTTATTGCTTTGAAAAGCAACTACAACATGTCGAGGAGTTTCTAACTTAGTGGTAGTTTTCACTGGCCAAGTATGCCTTGTGGTTTGAGAAAGTTCCCAACTGCGAAACGGGAGTAGAATTTCAACATCTTTGTCTAATATTTTGGTTAACGCTAACTGCTGTGGTATTCCCACAGAAACGTGTGGGACTTTCCAATAAACTTTATTAATATTGATTTTAGGTTTTTCCGTGTCATCGATACTACTCACTGCATCTAAATCATTACTACTCCGAATTAAAATCAATTCTTGTTTCATATTTAATATAATTTTTTTATAATCTTCAAAAAAGCCCATTAACATTTTAAGCGGAATGCAAACGTTAAACTTACTACTCTCTGGTATTGTAGTATCTTTAGGAAACCATCCCGCATTCTGAAGTTTAACACTTTCACCTTCATTAAATGATAGATACCCCTTAAGTGTAGACGTCAACCCAACGTTTCTAATTGAGTCAACACAAACTCCATTTATCTCATAACGAATTTCTCTAAAGAGAAAACTAAAGGCATTATTTATCAATTTTAACTTGGTAACTGGTGTTCCATCATCTTTAGTTAGATTTCCTTCTAAGTACAAAATACTTTCACATGGTAGAGTATAAGCATCAAGCTCTTGAATTGGAATTCTAATTTCGTCATTATAGTCAAATTTGGCCGTAACAAATGGTTGGTAATTGTGGTATGCAAAATCAACGATAGAATTATCTATAAGAGGTTGTTGCGTAACATTTAAAATATTCATTATATGAGCACTTCAAAGCCGAGAGATTGTAAGAAAAGTTTATTCTCATATGTTACTGGATGAACGTTCTTTTTATTACTAACCGGAAATCTATTCTTAGGTTTTCTTTTATAATTACGATTGGCTCTTCTTGGAATATAATTTATAACATTGTATCGAACTACCATTTTAGGATAACTTTTTTAAATGCAGTCTAACCGTGATGGTTTCTTCTCGGAAATTGACGAGATTACCGTCTTGATCAACTATTTTAATGATAATTGAGTTAATCGTCTTAACACTGACTGGAAAATATAAAATGTTCAAAGGTGATTCCACTATTTTATATCCCGCTGCGACCGTAGGAAAAAAGTGGTGAATTGTGTGCACAGGCAAGCCATTAGAATAAGAACCAGTGGCAATATTGCAATCAATGCACAAAGAATTCACCTTAATTATTTGCACTGGAAAGTCAGACTCATTTAGTTCATTAGCTTTAAGAACCCCTTTTTTAAAACCCAAGAGACGTCCTATCGACATTTCTGATGTAAAATCGATATCAACGTTTGTGTCTATTTTAACCGTAGAGGTATTACGATTTGCAATAATATTAATAAGAGCGGGCTTACGAATTGTTGCTTGAAGATAATTATTTAGATCATTAATTTCTTAAGCACCAACAGGAATAGTTGTGGTTATATTACCATAAGTGAATCTATTATTTTTTTCATCAACATTTGGAATAACGTTGAAAGTTTCAAAGTTTGATAAACCAATTACGTAATCAAAATTATCCTCTAAATATATAGGTGGATTGAAGTCTGCTGTTAACGTTGAGGAATTTCCCGTAAGGGAAAAAGTTAGAGACATGTTGCATAACCCAGAAGTAGACACACATTAAAGAGAATTACTTTATTTACTTTGATTATATAAAAATTTTAGACATAGGTGACCGCAATTAATTGCATTATATTTTTGCATCTGATCATGATTATATTTCACTTTATTCAAGCTACCATCGCTATAGAAATAATTTATTACTTCGTTTGGTGGTCTTAAGTTGCCATAACTATCAAAATAGATTATTGAGTTCTTCTTCTTCGCATATGCCGTCCAGTGAGTACCGGGACCAGATGAAATATCTAAATTAATTATACCACATTCATTTCTTCTTATTTTCACTGGTAAAACGTCTTTCATAAAAACTCCACGAAAGTTTAGAATATGCAAATCTTTAGCGTATCTCATTAAATCTATATTTGTTAGTGCCCGACGAGGTAGCATTACTGGGAGTTTTTTTTAAAAGGTGCTAAATATAATCCCATACCCCTTTTGTAAGGTCGCATGTACAGCCCTTTTCCTACCGCAGCCTGTTCATAGCCATGTTGTGCCTCTTGTCTTCCTCGAATTTCTCTTTTGCAGCTTTTGCATCATTGACGGCTTTTGCGATTCCTGCAGCACCACCCCCTATACTTCCAAGAGCTCCTAACGCAGCAAATAAAGGTATAAGGAAAGGAAGGAAACCACCAGTTTTTGGGATAGGAATTATACATATCTTTGGTAAAGATATGTGTTTATTTCCGATGGAAGATAAGGCTTGTTGTACAGTTTTATCAACATTATTAGAATCATTCCTTTGAATACCATGTCTCGCTCGTCGTACTGCATTATTAAAACTTATCTTATTTTTACGCAAACCTTTACCACGTTTCAGTGTGGAACGCTTTTTTCTCCGCATTCCCATTCCGAGCTTGACTTTAGCCTTCATAGCTCCAACTACACCTAAAGCACTAATTTTTTCTCCAACTGAAGAGTCGCTTGCTTTAAACCTCTTATACGCTTTTTCTGCTAACACCTTATCTGCTTCGTGTCTACTGCTTATATCTTTCGAGCGAGAATATGAAATATCGTGTTCTTTGCACGCCTCGTCTAAAGGATTAACACCAGTGTCGTTCCTTTCCAATCTCTTGAAGAGGCGGGTGCCTGGACCACAAAAGCGGTACCCCAGAATGTGAAATTCGAACGGGAGATTATCAATAAGGTTATTG
Source organism: Leptura quadrifasciata (assembly GCA_963675555.1). Taxonomy (NCBI): domain Eukaryota; kingdom Metazoa; phylum Arthropoda; class Insecta; order Coleoptera; family Cerambycidae; genus Leptura; species Leptura quadrifasciata. The sequence goes on from OY776673.1 coordinate 122,417,459, forward strand.
AAAAATCCTGATCCTATCTTTGCACGTTTTCGTTTACGATTGACTATAGAGATATTGTGTATAAGCATTATATAACCTGTTAAAAGTTTAATACACAACTGATTTTTTAGTAATGTGCAATCTTATAAATAGCACAGACAACGATTGATGACACAGTTCTTTAAATTTAGTTTTGCAATGAAGATCGAAATACAAAATATTAAATTGCCAATTATTAACCGTGATGGGTGTTCGTCAGAAAAAATTATCAAAAACATGGTGAACTATTTGGAGGTTTATCCAAGCGAGGGTTGGTCGTTGGTGCTTCGGGCTGCGGCAAGACAAATTTGGTTATAACATTGTTAGAACACCCTAATGGACTACGATTTGAAAATGTCTATCTATATTCAAAATCTTTGTATCAACCAAAATATGAATATTTGAGAAAATTGTTAAAACCAATGAAAGAAATTGGTTATTTTGAATTCAATCAAGGGGAAAATGTTATATCAGCTCAAGAGATTAGACCAAATTCTGTTATTATCTTTGAAGATGTTGCCTCTTGTAGTCAAAATATTATGAGAGATTATTTTGGTTTTGGACGCCACAAGAATACGGACTGCTTTTATTTGTGCCAGACTTATTCATCTATTCAGAAACAGCTCATTCGCGATAATGCTAATTTAATTGTTATGTTTCACCAAGATAATACTAACCTCAAACATATATATGATGATCATGTAAATGTTGATATGTCATGTCAATTATTCAAAGATCTTTGTTCTATGTGTTGGAGAGAGCCCTACGGATTTGTGGTTATAGATAAAGATTGCGCGATAAATAATGGAAGGTATCGAAAAGGTTTTGATAGCTTCATCAAGCTATAATATTATATAATACGTAAATGTGTTGAGCAGAATGTAGTTCTTATCAACATTTAGAAGCGCAAAGATGGATAAAATTTTAGCTAAACAGCTAATAAAAACTAGACAATCGGTTAGACAAAAATATCAAGCTTTAAAATCCGATGTAGCACAATCACAAGCTCAATTGGAGAAAGGTTATAAACCTATAACCGAACCACTGCAAAAATTATTGCAAAACATGAAATCTGAGGTATTAATTAAAAAAGAGCCTGAAGATATTAAAACTGAGAAAAGCAGAACTTCTACTCCCAAAAAATCTCCAGATAATGTTTCACATTTACCTACAACTGGACAAACTTTTTTGGAAGATACTTTTCAATACAATCCCTCAGATCCACAAAATTCTACAGCTACTGAGCAAAATAGTAGTGACTTAATTGATGAAGAGGTGGAGAAAAGTCGTCTGTACATGCAGGAATTATCAAAAACACAGGTGTATGAACAGTATTTGGAAGATTACGATCCATTACCAAGGGTATACATTGATGAGTCTATAAGAGGGGATGAGTCGACAAATGATCGCATTTACGGTGTAACACATGATTTTCTAACTGAAAAATTTAAAATAGGCGACTCTGAATTAAAAATTGTTGGTAAAGATATACAAGTGAAGGATATATTGTATCCTGGCACCGTTGGTCTGTATGAATTATTATTTAAGAAAAGTCCCAAAGCTTATAATAAGTCCGAACTAGATCATTATATGGATATATTAAAACGTACTAATGCATATCGTAGGAATTTAGACCCTAAAGATCAAATTCAAGGCAAGAATATTGTAAAATATAGGACTATAATTAGACCCTATTTAATAGATAAAGGCTTATTGAAATCTACAACTATTCCAAGAACATCTTTTAATAAACCCCCATCTCCTAATACTAGATCTCAAAGTAGTGTTAGTTCTCTAATATACATAATCAATTTTTTTATTAGATAACTCCAACATCCCACCTCTCGTAGGCTGCTTAAATGATTGATATCTATATCAATCATTTAAGCAGCCTACGAGAGGTGGGATGTTGGAGTTATCTAATAAAAAAATTGATTATGTATATTACGATGATCCCAATGAGTTAATAAATAGATTAAGACTTTTAGTTGCTTCTCAAATGGCGGGAAATAATGGACATAAAAATGAGATTTCCTCAATACTTCAGGAATTAAGGGAAGGGAAAATTATTAAATAAAGGCTACATATTTATTTTCCACACAGTATAAATCAGTCCAGTAAACGGTCACCATGCCTATTGATAAATTTGGTAGACATATGCTTGGTTATCGTTTAAAACCTTATCTCACAACATCATCTGTTTTAACTACAACTGAGGATCCTGCTACTACCCTATCTAGCCTATGTCTTATACAAATTCGAGGTGTCGCACAAAAGTCATCAAAAAATATTAAAACTTTCACATTTTACTTATTAGATGATGGTACTGTAACGTATACATTACCTATTTCAGGCGCAGTTGAAAGTATAAATTTACCCAATAATGTCACAATGTTCTTAAATAATAATAATTACAATCCAGACAATAAAAACCTAAGTAAAGGAGATGATCTTTCATTTTCACTTCCCGGTGCAGACCCAAAACCACCACTTTTTGTAGAAATTGTACTTCGTTGTCCTTTAGTAAGAAATGAGTAACATTAAAAAAGAAGTAGTTGAAGAATTACATAAACCAGCTGGAAAAAATTTTCGAAGAAGGCATGTAATTGTAAAAGGACTAAACGACCTTATTCAGGCTGATCTGGTACAAATGATTCCATATGCTAAAAGTAATAGGGGCCATCGATATATTCTTATTGTTATAAATGTATTCAGTAAATTTGTATGGGCTCAGCCGGTTAAAAGAAAAGATAAAGATGTAACAAATGCGATGAAAACAATTCTATTGGAAATGAAAACCACACCGAAAAATCTTCAGACAGACATGGGTAAAGAGTTTTATAATAAACAGTTTCGAGAATTAATGAACAAATATAAAATTAACCGTTATAGTTCATATTCCAACTTAAAAGCTAATGTGGTAGAACGGGTAAATCGCACCTTAAAAAATTCGATGTGGTGAAAATTTAGCTTACAGGGAACCTACAAATGGATAAACATTTTACAGGATATCGTAGAGGAATATAATGATACTCCACATAGGACTACTAATAGAAAACCTAAAAATGTTACTGAGAAAAATGAAAAATATTTACTACAGCATGCATACGGTCATTTAAAGACGGTAGATTCACGCAAACAAAAATTTAATAAAGGTGACTATGTGAGAATAAGCAAATATCGAGAAGCATTTTCAAAGGGGTATACTCCTAATTGGTCAAATGAAGTATTTAAGATATTGAAGATACAGAATACAAATCCTACCACTTACTTGCTGGAAGATCAAGAAAAAAACCAAATTGAAGGAGGTTTTTATGAGTATGAGATACAGAAAGATAAATATCCTAATATATATTTAGTTGAAAAGGTTTTAAGAAAAAAAGGAAATAAAATCTATGTTAAATGGCTTGGGTTAAGCAGCAAACAATTCGTGGATTAATAAAAATGAATTAGTATAAATGACTTAGTATAAACATTTCATGTGTAGTCTATTTAAATAAAACAAATTTATAATTATTAATTGTCTTTATTAAATTAATATAATACTAATATTAAATTACAAATCTTTCATTAAAAATTTTACATCTATGATTTTCATCTAAAATAAGGTCAAGAATTTTTGAGGTTTCTTCAATTCTTCTTTCAAAGCGAAATCTATCCGCAGCAAAAAATTGCCAATATTCTTTTCTAGATGAATTATATGCATGACTCCATGTTATAAGGTAATGAATTTGATTATGCATTTCATTAAATGTTACTTTTCTCCCATTATACTCTTTTACAACATTCATGTTCAAAAATTTCAGGATATGTATGAATAAATTCCATAACCATACTGATATTGGCACTGTTCGGGTTTTCTTGAGGACGAATAATATTCAGGGCATTCATAAAAACGTTTCCGGGTTGCTTCTGCAGTCCTTTCTGTAGTATATTGAAATAATTTGAAAATTCTTGATTCTTTAAAGTATTAATTGTATATTTTACAAGAGGTAATAGCTCCCATAAATTGCACACTGTTTCGTATCCCAGAAATATGTAGCAACTATCCTTCAAAATTTTAATCACTCTTATATTAGAAAATTGTTCAAACTCTATAGAAAAGTTTCCTGTATTTATTGCCTCCGTTTTATCGTTGGAATATAAATAATTCATTGCTTGGTATGTTATAAAATTATTCCATTCACTTTCAGTGAAAACAACTTCATTGTTTTTGTTTCCAGATAGCTTTATACACGGTTCATACCCAAAGTCATATGCTAATCCAATGGAAACAAATTTGCATTTCGATTTATTTAACTTAAATCGTTTTTCACCAAGGACTACTGAATCACTTTTGTAAGAGTTCTCTTCAGAAATAGGAACTATATTATCACAATCAAACTTAAAATGTGGTAAATTGAATAAGTTATTTTGTAGGCTCATATTGGAACAGACGCTAAAACTACTTTGGACAAATCGAATTGAACTTGTTATATACTAGTTACCCCCTCCATAAATGTTGTAACCTTGTGTTTATCAATAATTGCATCTACATATGATTTTGATTTTTAACTTTGACCACGACCGCAACCTTTTAACTCTGACCGTTTGTCGGAAATTTTGACCTTCAACCTTGACCCGATGACCTTGGCACATCCCTTGAACTTTGACGCACTCTCGACCTTGAACATTGTCCTTGGCCTTGGAATTGACCTTCCTCCGGTCATTACTCTTTGAGGAGGATCTGTGGACCCCTAATTCACACTACTTTGTCCGATGTGCAATGTCGTGGCCTTTAGATTTGCCTAAACATGCGGGCTTTGGCTTCAACGTCAGAGCGCCGCTATTGCCCGAGGCGATAGATTGCGGCAGCCATGACCTTGACCTTCGCTATGGGAGTGCAATTTTCAAGTATGGAGCTTCCGCCTCGCCGCGCAACTTGAGTTTTAAAAGCATCTCGTCAATACGTACACAGTAAAATGTGGTGTGGCTTGTTATTTATATCTATAAAAGAGTGAACGGAGTTAACATGTGGTCATCCTCAACGTTAATTTCCCTGAGTAAAGAGCTAATAAAACTGGCAAAATCTCTAATAAATGTCTAAAATGTTAAATTGAAGTATAAAGAAACAGCCGTTCACTGTTAATAGTGGAATAGCGCGTTTGAGTATCGTTTAATTTGCTGCAAAATAAAGCCGAAGGAGTAGATTGATTAGCAGATTTAGGTATGCACCCATGGAGGCACTTGAGCACTCTGTAGATAAACTAATTGTGACGTTATCATTATAGTTTGGATCCGGATCATGGATTCGGTAGTAGAAATCTCTGAACTGGACGTCGGGATCGGAAGGTAGAGCCGGCGTGTCATCAATTTACAGAGAGACGAATTCATAAAATCGACATTTGTTTATCCTTTTTGTTTTCTATCCAAACCAAGTCAAACGTTAAAACCACATCAATGACTCGTATTAAATAAATTTTATAGTGATGATGGCGCAGGAAGTGGTTGCTCCAGCAAGTGACTTTAGCCTTGGCCTCGAACAGTCGGCCATTTGTCCGATGTGCAATGTCGTGGCCTTTAGATTTGCCTAAACATGCGGGCTTTGGCTTCAAGGTCAGAGCGCCGCTATTGCCCGAGGCGCTCGATTGCGACAGCCATGACCTTGACCCTCGCTATGGGAGTGCAATTTTCAAGTATGGAGCTTCCGCCTCGCCGCGTAACTTGAATTTGAAAGCATCTCGTCAATACGTACACAGTAAAATGTTGTGTGGCTTGTTACATATAATTATAAAAGGGTGAACTGAATTAACACGTAGTCATTCTCAACGTCAATTTCCACGAGTAAAGCAGTAAATAAAACCGGTAAAAACTTTAATAAATGTCTAAAATGTTAAATTGAAGTATAAAGAAACAGCAGTTCACTGTTAATAGTGGAATAGCGGATTTGAGTATCGTTTAATTTGCTGCAAAATGAAGCCGAAGGAGTAGATTGATTAGCAGATTTCCGTTCTAGGTATGCACCCATGGAGGCATTTGAGCACTCTGTAGATAAAGTAATTGTGACGTTATCATTATAGTTTGGATCCGGATCGTGGATTTGGGAGTAGAAATCTCTGAACTGGACGTCGGGAAGGGAAGGTAGAGCGGGCATGTCATCAATTTACGGAGAGACGAATTCATAAAATCGACATTTGTTTATCCTTTTTGTTTTCTATCCAAACTAAGTCAAACGTTAGAACTTCATCAATGCCTCGTATTAAAGAAATATTATAGTGATGACGGCGCAGGATGTGGTTGATCCAGCAAGTGACTTTAGATTTGGCCTCGAACAGTCGGCCATTTGTCCGATGTGCAATGTCGTGGCCTTTAGATTTGCCTAAACATGCGGGCTTTGGCTTCAAGGTCAGAGCGCCACTATTGCCCGAGGCGTTCGATTGCGGCAGCTATGACCTTGACCTTCGCTATGGGAGTGCAATTTTCAAGTATGGAGCTTCCGCCTCGCCGCGCAACTTGAGTTTTAAAAGCATCTCGTCAATACGTACACAGTAAAATGTGGTGTGGCTTGTTATTTATATCTATAAAAGTGTGAACGGAGTTGACATGTGGCCATCCTCAACGTTAATTTCTTTGAGTAAAGAGCTAATAAAACTGGCAAAAACTCTAATAAATGTCTAAAATATTAAATTGAAGTATAGAGAAACATCAGTTCACTGTTAATAGTGGAATAGCGCGTTTGAGTATCGTTTAATTTGCTGCAAAATAAAGCCGTACTAGTAGATTGATTAGCAGATTTCCGTTCTAGGTATGCACCTATGGAGGCATTTGGGCACTCTGTAGATAAAGTAATTGCGACGTTATCATTATAATTTGAATCCGGATCGTGGATTTGGGAGTAGAAATCTCTGAACTGGACGTCGGGAAGGGAAGATAGAGCGGGCGTGTCATCAATTTACGGAGAGACGAATTCATGAAATCGACATTTGTTTAACCCTTTTGTTTTCTACCCAAACTAGGTCAAACGTTAGAACTTCATCAATGCCTCGTATTAAAGAAATATTATAGTGACGACGGCGCAGGATGTGGTTGCTCCAGCAAGTGACTTTAGCATTGGCCTCGAACAGTCGGCCCTTTGTCCGATATGCAATGCCGTGGCCTTTAGATTTGCCTAAACATGCGGGCTTTGGCTTCAAGGTCAGAGCGCCGCTATTGCCCGAGGCGATCGATTGCGACAGCCATGACCTTGACCCTCGCTATGGGGGTGCAATTTTCAAGTATGGAGCTTCCGCCTCGCCGCGCAACTTGAGTTTTAAAAGCATCTCGTCAATACGTACACAGTAAAATATGGTGTGGCTTGTTATTTATATCTATAAAAGAGTGAACGAAGGTAACATGTGGTCATCCTCAACGTTAATTTCCCTGAGTAAAGAGCTAATAAAACTGGCAAAAGCTCTAATAAATGTCTAAAATGTTAAATTGAAGTATAAAGAAACAGCAGTTCACTGTTAATAGTGGAATAGCGCGTTTGAGTATCGTTTAATTTGCTGCAAAATAAAGCCGAAGGAGTAGATTGATTAGCAGATTTCCGTTCTAGGTATGCACCCATGGAGGCATTTGAGCACTCTGTAGATAAAGTAATTGTGACGTTATCATTATAGTTTGGATCCGGATCGTGGATTTGGGAGTAGAAATCTCTGAACTGGACGTCGGGAAGGGAAGGTAGAGCGGGCGTGTCATCAATTTACGGAGAGACGAATAAATAAAATCGACTTTTGTTTATCCGTTTTGTTTTCTATCCAAACTAAGTCAAACGTTAGAACATCATCAATGCCTCGTATTAAAGAAATATTATAGTGATGACGGCGCAGGATGTGGTTGCTCCAGCAAGTGACTTTAGCCTTGCCTCGAACAGTCGGCCATTTGTCCGATGTGCAATGTCGTGGACTTTAGATTTGCCTAAACATGCGGGCTTTGGCTTCAAGGCCAGAGCGCCGCTATTGCCCGAGGCGATCGATTGCGACAGCCACGACCTTGTCCCTCGCTATGGGAGTGCAATTTTCAAGCATGCAGCTTCCGCCTCGCCGCGCAATTTGAGTTTTAAAAGCATCTCGTCAATACGTACACAGTAAAATGTGGTGTGGCTTGTTACATATAATTATAAAAGGGTGAACTGAAATAACACGTAGTCATTCTCAACGTCAATTTCCATGAGTAAAGCAGTAAATAAAACCGGTAAAAACATTAATAAATGTTTAAAATGTTAAATTGAAGTATAAAGCAACAGGAGTTCTCTGATAGTAGCGGAATAACGCCTTTGAGTATCGTTCAACTTGCTGGAAAATAAAGCCGAAGGAGTAGTTTGATTAGCAGATTTCCGTTCTAGGTATGCACCCATGGACGCATCTGAGCACTCTGTATATAAAGTAATTGTGACGTTATCATTATAGTTTGGATCCGGATCGTGGATTCGGTAGTAGAAATCTCTGAACTGGACGTCGGGATCGGAAGGTAGAGCCGGCTTGTCATCAATTTACGGAGAAACGAATTCATAAAATCAACATTTGTTTATCCCTTTTGCTTTCTATCCAAACCAAGTCAAACGTTAGAACCACATCAATGCCGTGTATTAAATAAATTTTATAGTGATGATGGCGCAGGAAGTGATTGTCCATCCAAGTGACTTTAGCATTGGCCTCGAACAGTCGGCCCTTTGTCCGATATGCAATGCCGTGGCCTTTAGATTTGCCTAAACATGCGGGCTTTGGCTTCAAGGTCAGAGCGCCGCTATTGCCCGAGGCGATCGATTGCGGCAGCCATGACCTTGACCTTCGCTATGGGAGTGCAATTTTCAAGTATGGAGCTTCCGCCTTGCCGCGCAACTTGAGTTTTACAAGCTTCTCGTCAATACGTACACAGTAAAATGTGGTGTGGCTTGTTATTTATATCTATAATAGAGTGAACGGAGTTAACATGTGGTCATCCTCAACGTTAATTTCCCTGAGTAAAGAGCTAATAAAACTGGCAAAAACTCTAATAAATGTCTAAAATGTTAAATTGAAGTGTAAAGAAACAGCAGTTCACTGTTAATAGTGGAATAGCGCGTTTGAGTATCGTTTAATTTGCTGCAAAATAAAGCCGAAGGAGTAGATTGATTAGCAGATTTCCGTTCTAGGTATGCAACCATGGAGGCATTTGAGCACTCTGTAGATAAAATAATTGTGACGTTATCATTATAGTTTGGATCCGGATCGTGGATTTGGGAGTAGAAATCTCTGAACTGGACGTCGGGAAGGGAAGGTAGAGCGGGCGTGACCTTGACCCTCGCTATGGGAGTGCAATTTTCAAGTATGGAGCTTCCGCCTCGCCGCGTAACTTGAATTTGAAAGCATCTCGTCAATACGTACACAGTAAAATGTTGTGTGGCTTATTACATATAATTATAAAAGGGTGAACTGAATTAACACGTAGTCTTTCTCAACGTCAATTTCCATGAGTAAAGCAGTAAATAAAATCGGTAAGAACTTTAATAAAAGTCTAAAATGTTAAATTGAAGTATAAGGCAACAGGAGTTCTCTGATAGTAGCGGAATAACGCATTTGAGTATCGTTCAACTTGCTGCAAAATAAAGCCGAAGGAGTAGTTTGATTAACAGATTTCCGTTCTAGGTATGCACCCATGGACGCATTTGAGCATTCTGCAGAAAAAAGTAATTGTGATGTTATCATTATAGTTTGGATCCGGATCGTGGATTCGGTAGTAGAAATCTCTGAACTGGACGTCGGGATCGGAAGGTAGAGCCGGCTTGTCATCAATTTACGGAGAAACGAATTCATAAAATCAACATTTGTTTAACCCTTTTGCTTTCTATCCAAACCAAGTCAAACGTTAGAACCCCATCTATGCCTCGTATTAAAGAAATATTATAGTGATGACGGCGCAGGATGTGGTTGCTCCAGCAAGTGACTTTAGCCTTGGCCTCGAACAGTCGGCCATTTGTCCGATGTGCAATGTCGTGGCCTTTAGATTTGCCTAAACATGCGGGTTTTGGCTTCAAGGTCAGAGCGCCGCTATTGCCCGAGGCGATCGATTGCGGCAGCCATGACCTTGACCCTCGCTATGGGAGTGCAATTTTCAAGTATGGAGCTTCCGCCTCGCCGCGCAACTTGAGTTTTAAAAGCATCTCGTCAATACGTACACAATAAAATGTGGTGTGGCTTGTTATTTATATTTATAAAAGAGTGAACGAAGTTAACATGTGGTCATCCTCAACGTTAATTTCCCTGAGTAAAGAGCTAATAAAACTGGCAAAAACTCTAATAAATGTCAAAAATGTTAAATTGAAGTATAAAGAAACAGCAGTTCACTGTTAATAGTGGAATAGCGCGTTTGAGTATCGTTTAATTTGCTGCAAAATAAAGCCGAAGGAGTAGATTGATTAGCAGATTTCCGTTCTAGGTATGCACCCATGGAGGCATTTGAGCACTCTGTAGATAAAGTAATTGTGACGTTATCATTATAGTTTGGATCCGGATTGTGAATTTGGGACTAGAAATCTCTGAACTGGACGTCGGGAAGGGAAGGTAGAGCGGGCTTGTCATCAATTTACGGAGAGACGAATTCATAAAATCGACATTTGGTTATCCTTTTTGTTTTCTAGCCAAACTAAGTCAAACGTTAGAACTTCATCAATGCCTCGTATTAAAGAAATATTATAGTGATGACGGCGCAGGATGTGGTTGCTCCAGCAAGTGACTTTAGCCTTGGCCTCGTACAGTCGGCCATTTGTCCGATGTGCAATGTCGTGGCCTTTAGATTGCCTAAACATGCGGGCTTTGGCTTCAAGGTCAGAGCGCCGCTATTGCCCGAGGCGATCGATTGCGACAGCCATGACCTTGACCCTCGCTATGGGAGTGCAATTTTCAAGTATGGAGCTTCCGCCTCGCCGCGCAACTTGAGTTTTAAAAGCATCTCGTCAATACGTACACAATAAAATGTGGTGTGGCTTGTTATTTATATTTATAAAAGAGTGAACGAAGTTAACATGTGGTCATCCTCAACGTTAATTTCCCTGAGTAAAGAGCTAATAAAACTGGCAAAAACTCTAATAAATGTCTAAAATGTTAAATTGAAGTATAAAGAAACAGCAGTTCACTGTTAATAGTGGAATAGCGCGTTTGAGTATCGTTTAATTTGCTGCAAAATAAAGCCGAAGGAGTAGATTGATTAGCAGATTTCCATTCTAGGTATGCACCCATGGAGACATTTGAGCACTCTGTAGATAAAATAATTGTGACGTTATCATTATAGTTTGGATCCGGATCGTGGATCCGGTAGTAGAAATCTCTTAACTGGACGTCGGGATCGGAAGGTAGAGCCGGCGTGTCATCAATTTACGAAGAGACGAATTCATAAAATCGACATTTGTTTATCCTTTTTGTTTTCTATCCAAACCAAGTCAAACGTTAGAACCACATCAATGACTCGTGTCAAATAAATTTTATAGTGATGATGGCGCAGGAAGTGGTTGTCCAACCAAGTGAATTTAGCATTGGCCTCGAACAGTCGGCCCTTTGTACGATATGCAATGTCGTGGCCTTTAGATTGCCTAAACATGCGGGCTTTGGCTTCAAGGTCAGAGCGCCGCTATTGCCCGAGGCGATCGATTGCGACAGCCATGACCTTGACCCTCGCTATGGGAGTGCAATTTTCAAGTATGGAGCTTCCGCCTCGCCGCGCAACTTGAGTTTTAAAAGCATCTCGTCAATACGTACACAGTAAAATGTGGTGTGGCTTGTTATTTATATCTATAATAGGGTGAACGGAGTTAACATGTGGTCATCCTCAACGTTAATTTCCCTGAGTAAAGAGCAAATAAAACTGGCAAAAACTCTAATAAATGTCTAAAATGTTAAATTGAAGTATAAATAAACAGCAGTTCACTGTTAATGTGAACGATCCATGCTTTGATGGATGTCTGAAGGACGTATTTTCTGCTCGAAAAACTTAGAAAAATTAAAAAAAATAGGAAAATGAAAAAATTAATTTTCTTTTTCCTCAACCTTTTCTTAATTCTAGATAATAAATATTACGTTCACAAAATTTTTAGGGTTCAACGTGACTGTTTCAGACGGAGAATAATGGATAAATCATACTTACTGTCGTTTATGCTTAACTGCTACTCTGATGGTATCAATTGGACGACGTCGTAACACTATAAATCTAACACTGTCTGTATCACACTCTCTTAAAATTAAACCTGAAAATCAATTTTGTTAGAAAACACAACCAAAAGACAATATAAAGTTCAAAATGTATATATTAAATCTTTTAAAAAATTTATGTTTTTACAACAACTTCTTTCAAGAGAAAATGTTAACAAACAATGGTCTGACCTGTGTACAACACATGGTGAGGAACGGGACGATTCATACGGTACCAACTACCATCCAATATGCAGTTTGATAAGCTAACGATGCACAAAAAGATTCAAGAAAAGTTTCATGTAACTGAAATTTTGGTGGGCTTCTGCTTGCCTGTCTTATAAACGTATTATTAAATTCACATAAATTTTGGTCGCTCCTCGGAGCTTAAAATTGCTTGAAGCGTCTCTACTTCGTTTGTATTATGCAATAACAAATTTTACGTTCAGACAAGGCAGATCCCATGCACGTGTGAGTACATGGTATAGATACTTTTTCACTCCGATTCACTGAGGGGGCCGACTAGGCATTGATGAAGTTCTAACGTTTGACTTAGTTTGGATAGAAAGCAAAAAGGATAAACAAATGTCGATTTTATGAATTCGTCTCTCCGTAAATTGATGACACGCCCGCTCTACCTTCCCTTCCCGACGTCCAGTTCAGAGATTTCTACTCCCAAATCCACGATCCGGATCCAAACTATAATGATAACGTCACAATTACTTTATCTACAGAGTGCTCAAATGCCTCCAAGGGTGCATACCTAGAATGGAAATCTGCTAATCAATCTACTCCTTCGGCTTTATTTTGCAGCAAATTAAACGATACTCAAACGCGCTATTCCACTATTAGCAGTGAACTGCTGTTTCTTTGCACTTCAATTTAACATTTTAGACATTTGTTGGAGTTTTTGCCAGTTTTATTAGCTCTTTACTCAGGGAAATTAACGTTGAGGATGACCACATGTTAACTCCGTTCACCCTATTATAGATATAAATAACAAGCCACACCACATTTTACTGTGTACGTATTGAGGAGATGCTTTTAAAACTCAAGTTGCGCGGCGAGGCGGAAGCTCTATACTTGAAAATTGCACTCCGATAGCGAGGGTCAAGGTCATGGCTGTCGCAATCGTTCGCCTCGGGCAATAGCGGCGCTCTGACCTTGAAGCCAAAGCCCGCATGTTTAGGCAAATCTAAAGGCCACGACATTGCACATCGGTCAAATGGCCGACTGTTCGAGGCCAAGACTAAAATCACTTGCTGGAGTAACCACATCCTGCGCCGTCATCACTATAATATTTCTTTAATACGAGGCATTGATGTGGTTCTAACGTTTGACTTTATTTGGATAGAAAACAAAAGAGTTAAACAAATGTTGATTTTATGAACTCGTTTCCCCGTAAATTGATGACAAGCCGGCTCTACCTTCCGATCCCGACGTCCAGTTCATAGATTTCTACTACCGAATCCACGATCCGGATCCAAACTATAATGATAACGTCACAATTACTTTATCTACAGAGTGCTCAAATGCGTCCATGGGTGCATACCTAGAACGGAAATCTGCTAATCAAACTACTCCTTCGGCTTTATTTTGCAGCAAGTTAAACGATAATCAAACGCGCTATTCCACTATTAACAGTGAACTCTTGCTGCTTTAAACTTCAATTTAACATTCTAGGCATTTATTAAAGTTTTTACCGGTTTTATTTACTCCTTTACTCATGGAAATTGACGTTGAGAATGACTTCGTGTTAATTCAGTTCACCCTTTTATAAATATATGTAACAAGGCACACCACATTTTACTGTGTATGTATTGACGATATGCTTTTAAAACTCAAGTTGCGCGGCGAGGCGGAAGCTCCATACTTGAAAATTGCACTCCGATAGCGAAGGTCAAGGTCATGGCTGCCGCAATCGTTCGCCTCGGGCAATAGCGGCGCTCTGACTTTGAAGCCAAAGCTCGCATGTTTAGGCAAATCTAAAGGCCACGACATTGCACATCGGTCAAATGGCCGACTGTTCGAGGCCAAGACTAAAGTCACTTGCTGGAGCAACCACATCCTGCGCCGTCATCACTATAATATTACTTTAGTACGAGGCATTGATGTGGTTCTAACGTTTGACTTTTTTTGGATAGAAAGCAAAAGAGTTAAACAAATGTTGATTTTATGAATTCGTTTCTCCGTAAATTGATGACAAGCCGGCTCTACCTACCGATCCCGACGTCCAGTTCAGAGATTTCTACTACCGAATCCACGATCCGGATCCAAACTATAATGATAACGTCACAATTACTTTATCTACAGAGTGCTCAAATGCTCCATGGGTGCATACCTAGAACGGAAATCTGTTAATCAAACTACTCCTTCGGCTTTATTTTGCAGCAAGTTAAACGATACTCAAAGGCGTTATTCCGCTACTAACAGAGAACTCCTGTTGCTTTATACTTCAATTTGACATTCTAGGCATTTATTAAAGTTTTTACCGGTTTTATTTACGCCTTTACTCATGGAAATTGACGTTGAGAATGAATAGGTGTTAATTCAGTTCACCCTTTTATAAATATATGTAACAAGCCACACCACATTTTACTGTGTACGTATTGACGAGATGCTTTCAAATTCAAGCTACGCGGCGAGGCGAAAGCTCCATACCTGAAAATTGCACTCCCATAGCGAGGGTCAAGGTCATGGCTGTCGCAATCGATCGCCTCGGGCAATAGCGGCGCTCTGACCTTGAAGCCAAAGCCCGCATGTTTAGGCAAATCTAAAGGCCACGACATTGCACATCGGACAAATGGCCGACTGTTCGATGCCAAGGCTAAAGTCACTTGCTGGAGCAACCACATCCTGCGCTGTCATCACTATAATATTTCTTTAATACGAGGCATTGATGAAGTTCTAACGTTTGACTTAGTTTGGATAGAAAACAAAAAGGATAAACAAATGTCGATTTTATGAATTCGTCCCCCCGTATATTGATGACACGCCGGCTCTACCTTCCGATCCCGACGTACAGTTCAGAGATTTCTACTACCGAATCGACGATCCGGATCCAAACTATAATGATAACGTCACAATTACTTTATCTACAGAGTGCTCAAATGCGTCCATGGGTGCATACCTAGTACGGAAATCTGCTAATCAAACTACTCCTTCGGCTTTATTTTGCAGCAAGTTAAACGATACTCAAAGGCGTTATTCCGCTACTAACAGAGAACTACTGTTGCTTTATAATTCAATATAACATTCTAGACATTTATTAAAGTTTTTACCGGTTTTATTTACTCCTTTAGTCATGGAAATTGACGTTGAGAATGACTTCGTGTTAATTCAGTTCACCCTTTTATAAATATATGTAACAAGCCACACCACATTTTACTGTGTACGTATTGACGAGATGCTTTCAAATTCAAGTTACGCGGCGAGGCGGAAGCTCCATACTTGAAAATTGCAGTCCCATAGCGAGGGTCAAGGTCATGGCTGTCGCAATCGATCGCCTCGGGCAATAGCGGCGCTCTGACCTTGAAGAAAAACCCGCATGTTTAGGCAAATCTAAAGGCCACGGCATTGCATATCGGACAAAGGGCCGACTGTTCGAGGCCAAGGCTAAAGTCACTTGCTGGAGCAACCACATCCTGCGCCGTCATCACTATAATATTTCTTTAATACGAGGCATTGATGAAGTTCTAACGTTTGACTTAGTTTGGTTAGAAAACAAAAAGGATAAACAAATGTCGATATTATGAATTCGTCTCTCCGTAAATTGATGATACGCCCGCTCTACCTTCCGATCCCGACGTCCAGTTCAGAGATTTCTACTACCGAATCCACGATCCGGATCCAAACTATAAAGATAACGCCACAATTACTTTATCTACAGAGTGCTCAAATGCCTCCATGGGTGCATACCTAGAACGGAAATCTGCTAATCAATCTACTCCTTCGGCTTTATCTTGCAGCAAATTAAACGATACTCAAACTCGCTATTCCACTATTAACAGCGAACTGCTGTTTCTTTATACTACAATTTAACATTTTAGACATTTATTAGAGTTTTTGCCAGTTTTATTAGCTCTTTACTCAGGGAAATTAACGTTGAGGATGACCACCTGTTAACTCCGTTCACTCTTTTATAGATATAAATAACAAGCCACACCACATTTTACTGTGTACTTATTGACGAGATGCTTTCAAATTCAAGTTACGCGGCGAGGCGGAAGCTCCATACTTGAAAATTGCACTCCCATAGCGAAGGTCAAGGTCGTGGCTGCCGCAATCGATCGTCTCGGGTAATAGCGGCGCTCTGATCTTGAAGCCAAAGCCCGCATGTTTAGGCAAATCTAAGGGCCACGGTATTGCATATCGGATAAAGGGCCGACTGTTCGAGGCCAATGCTAAATTCACTTGGTTGGACAACCACTTCCTGCGCCATCATCAGTATAAAATTTATTTAATACCAGGCATTGATGTGGTTCTAACGTTTGACTTGGTTTGGATAGAAAGCAAAAGGGATAAACAAATGTTGATTTTATGAATTCGTTCCTCCGTAAATTGATGACACGCCGGCTCTACCTTCCGATCCCGACGTCCAGTTCAGAGATTTCTACTACCGAATCCACGATCCGGATCCAAACTATAAAGATAACGCCACAATTACTTTATCTACAGAGTGCTCAAATGCCTCCATGGGTGCATACCTAGAACGGAAATCTGCTAATCAATCTACTCCTTCGGCTTTATCTTGCAGCAAATTAAACGATACTCAAACTCGCTATTCCACTATTAACAGCGAACTGCTGTTTCTTTATACTACAATTTAACATTTTAGACATTTATTAGAGTTTTTGCCAGTTTTATTAGCTCTTTACTCAGGGAAATTAACGTTGAGGATGACCACATGTTAACTCCGTTCACACTTTTATAGATATAAATAACAAGCCACGCCACATTTTACTGTGTACGTATTGACGAGATGCTTTCAAATTCAAGTTACGCGGCGAGGCAGAAGCTCCATACTTGAAAATTGCACTCCCATAGCGAGGGTCAAGGTCAAGGCTGTCGCAATCGATCGCCTCGGGCAATAGCGGCACTCTGACCTTGAAGCCAAAGCCCGCATGTTTAGGCAAATGTAAAGGCCACGACATTGCACATCGGACAAATGACCGACTGTTCGAGGCCAAGGCTAAAGTCACTTGCTGGAGCAACCACATCCTGCGCCGTCATCACTATAATATTTCTTTAATACGAGGCATTGAAGTTCTAACGTTTGACTTAGTTTGGTTAGAAAACAAAAAGGATAAACAAATGTCGATTTTATGAATTCGTCTCTCCGTAAATTGATGACAAGCCGGCTCTTACCTTCCGATCCCGACGCCCAGTTCAGAGATTTCTACTACCGAATCCACGATCTGGATCCAAACTATAATGATGAGGTCACAATTACTTTAACTACAGAGTGCTCAAATGCGTCCATGGGTGCATACCTAGAACGGAAATCTGCTAATCAAACTACTCCTTCGGCTTTATTTTCCAGCAAGTTGAACGATACCCAAAGGCGTTATTCCGCTACTATCAGAGAACTCCTGTTGCTTTATACTTCAATTTAACATTTTAGACATTTATTAAAGTTTTTACCGGTTCTATTTACTGCTTTACTCATGGAAATTGACGTTGAGAATGACTACGTGTTAATTCAGTTCACCCTTTTATAAATATATGTAACAAGGCACGCCACATTTTACTGTGTACGTATTGACGAGATGCTTTCAAATTCAAGTTACGCGGCGAGGCGGAAGCTCCATACTTGAAAATTGCACTCCCATAGCGAGGGTCAAGGTCATGGCTGTCGCAATCGATCACCTCGGGCAATAGCGGCGCTCTGACCTTGAAGCCAAAGCCCGCATGTTTAGGCAAATCTAAAGGCCACGACATTGCACATCGGACAAATGGCCGACTGTTCGAGACAAGTTTCTTTAATACGAGGCATTGATGAAGTTCTAACGTTTGACTTAGTTTGGATAGAAAACAAAAAGGATAAACAAATGTCGATTTTATGAATTCGTCTCTCCGTAAATTGATGACACGCCCGCTCTACCTTCCCTTCCCGACGTCCAGTTCAGAGATTTCTACTCCCAAATCCACGATCCGGATTCAAACTATAATGATAACGTCACAATTACTTTATCTACAGAGTGCTCAAATGCCTCCATGGGTGCATACCTAGAACGGAAATCTGCTAATCAATCTACTCCCTCGGCTTTATTTTGCAGCAAATTAAACGATACTCAAACGCGCTATTCCACTATTAACAGTGAACTGCTGTTTCTTTATACTTCAATTTAACATTTTAAACATTTATTAGAGTTTTTGCCAGTTTTATTAGCTCTTTACTCAGGGAAATTAACGTTGAGGATGACCACATGTTAACTCCGTTTACTCTTTTATAGATATAAATAACAAGCCACACCACATTTTACTGTGTACGTATTGACGAAATGCTTTTAAAACTCAAGTTGCGCGGCGAGGCGGAAGCTCCATACTTGAAAATTGCACTCCCACAGCGAAGGTCAAGGTCATAGCTGCCGCAATCGATCACCTAGGGCAATAGCGGCGCTCTGACCTTGAAGCCAAAGCCCGCATGTTTGGCAAATCTAAAGGCCACGGCATTGCATATCGGACAAAGGGCCGACTGTTCGAGGCCAATGCTAAAGTCACTTGGTTGGACAACCACTTCCTGCGCCATCATCACTCTAAAATTTATTTAATACAAGGCATTGATGTGGTTCTAACGTTTGACTTGGTTTGGATAGACAGCAAAAGAGATAAACAAATGTTGATTTTATGAATTCATTTCTCCGTAAATTGATGACAAGCCGGCTCTACCTTCCGATCCCGACGTCCAGTTCAGAGATTTCTACTACCGAATCCACGATCCGGATCCAAACTATAATGATAACGTCACAATTATTTTATCTACAGAGTGCTCAAATGCCTCCATGGGTGCATACCTAGAACGGAAATCTGCTAATCAATCTACTCCTTCGGCTTTATTTTGCAGCAAATTAAACGATACTCAAACGCGCTATTCCACTATTAACAGTGAACTGCTGTTTCTTTATACTTCAATTTAACATTTTAGACATTTATTAGAGTTTTTGCCAGTTTTAATAGCTCTTTACTCAGGGAAATTAACGCTGAGGGTGACCACCTGTTAACTCCGTTCACTCTTTTATAGATATAAATAACAAGCCACACCACATTTTACTGTGTACTTATTGACGAGATGCTTTCAAAATTGCACTCCCATAGCGAGGGTCAAGGTCATGGCTGTCGCAATCGATCGTCTCGGGCAATAGCGGCGCTCTGACCTTGAAACCAAAGCCCGCATGTTTAGGCAAATCTAAAGGCCACGACATTGCACATCGGACAAATGGCCGACTGTTCGAGGCCAAGGCTAAAGTCACTTGCTGGGGCAACCACATCCTGCGCCGTCATCACTATAATATTTCTTTAATACGAGGCATTGATGAAGTTCTAACGTTTGACTTAGTTTGGATAGAAAACAAAAAGGATAAACAAATGTCGATTTTATGAATTCGCCTCTCCGTAAATTGATGACACGCCCGCTCTACCTTCCCTTCCCGACGTCCAGTTCAGAGATTTCTACTCCCAAATCCACGATCCGGATTCAAACTATAATGATAACGTCACAATTACTTTATCTACAGAGTGCTCAAATGCCTCCATGGGTGCATACCTAGAACGGAAATCTGTTAATCAATCTACTCCCTCGGTTTTATTTTGCAGCAAATTAAACGATACCCAAACGCGCTATTCCACTATTAACAGTGAACTGCTGTTTCTTTATACTTCAATTTAACATTTTAAACATTTATTAGAGTTTTTGCCAGTTTTATTAGCTCTTTACTCAGAAAAATTAACGTTGAGGATGACCACATGTTAACTCCGTTTGCTCATTTATAGATATAAATTTTACTGTGCACGTATTGACGAGATGCTTTCAAATTCAAGTTACTAGGCGAGGCGGAAGCTCCATACTTGAAAATTGCACTCCCATAGCGAGGGTCAAGGTCATGGCTGTCACAATCGATCGCCTCGGGCAATAGCGGCGCTCTGACCTTGAAGCCAAAGCCCGCATGTTTAGGCAAATCTAAAGGCCACGACATTGCACATCGGACAAATGGCCGACTGTTCGATGCCAAGGCTAAAGTCACTTGCTGGAGCAACCACATCCTGCGCTGTCATCACTAAAATATTTCTTTAATACGAGGCATTGATGAAGTTCTAACGTTTGACTTAGTTTGGATAGAAAACAAAAAGGATAAACAAATGTCGATTTTATGAATTCGTCCCTCCGTAAATTGATGACACACCGGCTCTACCTTCCGATCCCGACGTACAGTTCAGAGATTTCTACTACCGAATCCACGATCCGGATCCAAACTATAATGATAACGTCACAATTACTTTATCTACAGAGTGCTCAAATGCGTCCATGGGTTCATACCTAGTACGGAAATCTGCTAATCAAACTACTCCTTCGGCTTTATTTTGCAGCAAGTTAAACGATACTCAAAGGCGTTATTCCGCTACTAACAGAGAACTACTGTTGCTTTATAATTCAATATAACATTCTAGACATTTATTAAAGTTTTTACCGGTTTTATTTACTCCTTTAGTCATGGAAATTGACGTTGAGAATGACTTCGTGTTAATTCAGTTCACCCTTTTATAAATATATGTAACAAGCCACACCACATTTTACTGTGTACGTATTGACGAGATGCTTTCAAATTCAAGTTACACGGCGAAGCGGAAGCTCCATACTTGAAAATTGCACTCCGATATCGAAGGTCAAGGTCATGGCTGCCGCAATCGTTCGCCTCGGGCAATAGCGGCGCTCTGACCTTGAAGCCAAAGCCCGCATGTTTAGGCAAATCTAAAGGCCACGACATTGCACATCGGTCAAATGGCCGACTGTTTGAGGCCAAGACTAAAGTCACTTGCTGGAGCAACCACATCCTGCGCCGTCATCACTATAATATTACTTTAGTACGAGGCATTGATGTGGTTCTAACGCTTGACTTTTTTGGATAGAAAGCAAAAGAGTTAAACATATGTTGATTTTATGAATTCGTTTCTCCGTAAATTGATGACAAGCCGGCTCTACCTACCGATCCCGACGTCCAGTTCAGAGATTTCTACTACCGAATCCACGATCCGGATCCAAACTATAATGATAACGTCACAATTACTTTATCTACAGAGTGCTCAAATGCTCCATGGGTGCATACCTAGAACGGAAATCTGTTAATCAAACTACTCCTTCGGCTTTATTTTGCAGCAAGTTAAACGATACTCAAAGGCGTTATTCCGCTACTAACAGAGAACTCCTGTTGCTTTATACTTCAATTTGACATTCTAGGCATTTATTAAAGTTTTTACCGGTTTTATTTACTCCTTTACTCATGGAAATTGACGTTGAGAATGAATACGTGTTAATTCAGTTCACCCTTTTATAAATATATGTAACAAGCCACACCACATTTTACTGTGTACGTATTGACGAGATGCTTTCAAATTCAAGTTACGCGGCGAGGCCGAAGCTCCATACTTGAAAATTGCACTCCCATAGCGAGGGTCAAGGTCATGGCTGCCGCAATCGATCGCCTCGGGCAATAGCGGCGCTCTGACCTTGAAGCCAAAGTCCACATGTTTTAACAAATCTAAAGGCCACGACATTGCACATCGGACAAATGGCCGACTGTTCGAGGCCAAGGCTAAAGTCACTTGCTGGAGCAACCACATCCTGCGCCGTCATCACTATAATATTTGTTTAATACGAGGCATTGATGAAGCTCTAACGTTTGACTTAGTTTGGATAGAAAGCAAAAGAGATAAACAAATGTTGATTTTATGAATTCATTTCTCCGTAAATTGATGACAAGCCGGCTCTACCTTCCGATCCCGACGTCCAGTTCAGAGATTTCTACTACCGAATCCACGATCCGGAACCAAACTATAATGATAGCGTCACAATTACTTTATATATAGAGTGCTCAAATGCGTCCATGGGTGCATACCTAGAACGGAAATCTGCTAATCAAACTACTCCTTCGGCTTTATTTTCCAGCAAGTTGAACGATACTCAAAGGCGTTATTCCGCTACTATCAGAGAACTACTGTTGCTTTATACTTCAATTTAACATTTTAGACATTTATTAAAGGTTTTACCGGTTTTATTTGCTCCTTTATTCATGGAAATTGACGTTGAGAATGAGAACGTGTTAATTCAGTTCACCCTTATATAAATATATGTAACAAGCCACACCACATTTTACTGTGTACGTATTGACGAGATGCTTTCAAATTCAAGTTACGCGGCGAGGCGAAAGCTCCATACCTGAAAATTGCACTCCCATAGCGAGGGTCAAGGTCATGGCTGTCGCGATCGATCGCCTCGGGCAATAGCGGCGCTCTGACCTTGAAGCCAAAGCCCGCATATTTAGGCAAATCTAAAGGCCACGACATTGCACATCGGACAAATGGCCGACTGTTCGATGCCAAGGCTAAAGTCACTTGCTGGAGCAACCACATCCTGCGCTGTCATCACTATAATATTTCTTTAATACGAGGCATTGATGAAGTTCTATCGTTTGACTTAGTTTGGATAGAAAACAAAAAGGATAAACAAATGTCGATTTTATGAATTCGTCCCCCCGTATATTGATGACACGCCGGCTCTACCTTCCGATCCCGACGTACAGTTCAGAGATTTCTACTACCGAATCGACGATCCGGATCCAAACTATAATGATAACGTTACAATTACTTTATCTACAGAGTGCTCAAATGCGTCCATGGGTGCATACCTAGTACGGAAATCTGCTAATCAAACTACTCCTTCGGCTTTATTTTGCAGCAAGTTAAACGATACTCAAAGGCGTTATTCCGCCACTAACAGAGAACTACTGTTGCTTTATAATTCAATATAACATTCTAGACATTTATTAAAGTTTTTACCGGTTTTATTTACTCCTTTAGTCATGGAAATTGACGTTGAGAATGACTTCGTGTTAATTCAGTTCACCCTTTTATAAATATATGTAACAAGCCACACCACATTTTACTGTGTACGTATTGACAAGATGCTTTCAAATTCAAGTTACGCGGCGAGGCGGAAGCTCCATACTTGAAAATGGCAGTCCCATAGCGAGGGTCAAGGTCATGGCTGTAGCAATCGATCGCCTCGGGCAATAGCGGCGCTCTTACCTTAAAGAAAAGCCCGCATGTTTAGGCAAATCTAAAGGCCACGACATTGCACATCGGACAAATGGCCGACTGTTCGAGACTAGTTTCTTTAATACGAGGCATTGATGAAGTTCTAACGTTTGACTTAGTTTGGTTAGAAAACAAAAAGATAAACAAATGTCGATATTATGAATTCGTCTCTCCGTAAATTGATGACACGCCCGCTCTTCCTTCCCTTCCCGACGTCCAGTTCAGAGATTTCTACACCCAAATCCACGATCCGGATCCAAACTATAATGATAACGTCACAATTACTTTATCTACAGAGTGCACAAATGCCTCCATGGGTGCATACCTAGAACGGAAATCTGCTAATCAATCTACTCCTTCGGCTTTATCTTGCAGCAAATTAAACGATACTCAAACTCGCTATTCCACTATTAACAGCGAACTGCTGTTTCTTTATACTACAATTTAACATTTTAGACATTTATTAGAGTTTTTGCCAGTTTTATTAACTCTTTACTCAGGGAAATTAACGTTGAGGATGACCACATGTTAACTCCGTTCACTCTTTTATAGATATAAATAACAAGCCACGCCACATTTTACTGTGTACGTATTGACGAGATGCTTTCAAATTCAAGTTACGCGGCGAGGAGGAAGCTCCATACTTGAAAATTGCACTCCCATAGCGAGGGTCAAGGTCTAGGCTGTCGCAATCGATCGCCTCGGGCAATAGCGGCGCTCTGACCTTGAAGCCAAAGTCCGCATGTTTAGGCAAATCTAAAGGCCACGACATTGCACATCTGACAAATGGCCGACTGTTCGAGGCCAAGGCTAAAGTCACTTGCTGGAGCAACCACATCCTGCGCCGTCATCACTATAATATTTCTTTAATACGAGGCATTGATGAAATTCTAACGTTTGACTTAGTTTGGATAGAAAACAAAAAGGATAAACAAATGTCGATTTTATGAATTCGTCTCTCCGTAAATTGATGACACGCCCGCTCTACCTTCCCTTCCCGGCGTCCAGTTCAGAGATTTCTACTCCCAAATCCACGATCCGGATCCAAACTATAATGATAACGTCACAATTACTTTATCTACAGAGTGCTCAAATGCCTCCATGGGTGCATACCTAGAACGGAAATCTGCTAATCAATCTACTCCTTCGGCTTTATCTTGCAGCAAATTAAACGATACTCAAACTCGCTATTCCACTATTAACAGCGAACTGCTGTTTCTTTATACTTCAATTTAACATTTTAGACATTTATTAGAGTTTTTGCCAGTTTTATTAGCTCTTTACTCAGGGAAATTAACGTTGAGGATGACCACCTGTTAACTCCGTTCACTCTTTTATAGATATAAATAACAAGCCACACCACATTTTACTGTGTATTATTGACGAGATGCTTTCAAATTCAAGTTACGCGGCGAGGCGGAAGCTCCATACTTGAAAATTGCACTCCCATAGCGAGGGTCAAGGTCATGGCTGTCGCAATCGATCACCTCGGGCAATAGCGGCGCTCTGACCTTGAAGCCAAAGCCCGCATGTTTAGGCAAATCTAAAGGCCACGACATTGCACAGCGGACAAATGGCCGACTATTCGAGGCCAAGGCTAAAGTCACTTGCTGGAGCAACCACATCCTGCGCCGTCATCACTATAATATTTCTTTAATACGAGGCATTGATGAAATTCTAACGTTTGACATAGTTTGGATAGAAAACAAAAAAGATAAACAAATGTCGATTTTATGCATTCGTCTCTCCGTAAATTGATGACACACCCGCTCTACCTTCCCTTCCCGGCGTCCAGTTCAGAGATTTCTACTCCCAAATCCACGATCCGGATCCAAACTATAATGATAACGTCACAATTACTTTATCTACAGAGTGCTCAAATGCCTCCATGGGTGCATACCTAGAACGAAAATCTGCTAACCAATCTACTCCTTCGGCTTTATCTTGCAGCAAATTAAACGATACTCAAACTCGCTATTCCACTATTAACAGTGAACTGCTCTCTCTTTATACTTCAATTTAACATTTTAGACATTTATTAGAGTTTTTGCCAGTTTTATTAGCTCTTTACTCAGGGAAATTAACGTTGAGGATGACCACCTGTTAACTCCGTTCACTCTTTTATAGATATAAATAACAAGCCACACTACATTTTACTGTGTACGTATTGACGAGATGCTTTTAAAACTCAAGTTGCGCGGCGAGGCGGAAGCTCCATACTTGAAAATTGCACTCCCATAGCGAAGGTCAAGATCATGGCTGCCGCAATCGATCGCCTCGGGCAATAGCGGCGCTCTGACCTTGAAGCCAAAGCCCCCATGTTTAGGCAAATCTAAAGGCCACGGCATTGCATATCGGACAAAGGGCCGACTGTTCGAGACCAATGCTAAAGTCACTTGGTTGGACAACCACTTCCTGCGCCATCATCACTATAAAATTTATTTAATACACGGCATTGATGTGGTTCTAACGTTTGACTTGGTTTGGATAGAAAGCAAAAGGGATAAACAAATGTTGATTTTATGAATTCGTTTCTCCGTAAATTGATGACAAGCCGGCTCTTACCTTCCGATCCCGACGTCCAGTTCAGAGATTTCTACTACCGAATCCACGATCTGGATGCAAACTATAATGATAATGTCACAATTACTTTAACTACAGAGTGCTCAAATGCGTCCATGGGTGCATACCTAGAACGGAAATCTGCTAATCAAACTACTCCTTCGGCTTTATTTTCCAGCAAGTTGAACGATACCCAAAGGCGTTATTCCGCTACTATCAGAGAACTCCTGTTGCTTTATACTTCAATTTAACATTTTAGACATTTATTAAAGTTTTTACCGGTTCTATTTACTGCTTTACTCATGGAAATTGACGTTGAGAATGACTACGTGTTAATTCAGTTCACCCTTTTATAAATATATGTAACAAGCCACGCCACATTTTACTGTGTACGTATTGACGAGATGCTTTCAAATTCAAGTTACGCGGCGAGGCGGAAGCTCCATACTTGAAAATTGCACTCCCATAGCGAGGGTCAAGGTCATGGCTGTCGCAATCGATCGCCTCGGGCAATAGCGGCGCTCTGACCTTGAAGCCAAAGCCCGCATGTTTAGGCAAATCTAAAGGCCACGACATTGCACATCGGACAAATGGCCGACTGTTCGAGACTAGTTTCTTTAATACGAGGCATTGATGAAGTTCTAACGTTTGACTTAGTTTGGTTAGAAAACAAAAAGGATAAACAAATGTCGATATTATGAATTCGTCTCTCCGTAAATTGATGACACGCCCGCTCTACCTTCCCTTCCCGACGTCCAGTTCAGAGATTTCTACTCCCAAATCCACGATCCGGATCCAAACTATAATGATAACGTCACAATTACTTTATCTACAGAGTGCTCAAATGCCTCCATGGGTGCATACCTAGAACGGAAATCTGCTAATCAATCTACTCCTTCGGCTTTATCTTGCAGCAAATTAAACGATACTCAAACGCGCTATTCCACTATTAACAGTGAACTGCTGTTTCTTTATACTTCAATTTAACATTTTAGACATTTATTAGAGTTTTTGTCAGTTTTAATAGCTCTTTACTCAGGGAAATTAACGCTGAGGGTGACCACCTGTTAACTCCGTTCACTCTTTTATAGATATAAATAACAAGCCACACCACCTTTTACTGTGTACTTATTGACGAGATGCTTTCAAAATTGCACTCCCATAGCGAGGGTCAAGGTCATGGCTGTCGCAATCGATCGCCTCGGGCAATAGCGGCGCTCTGACCTTGAAGCCAAAGCCCGCATGTTTAGGCAAATCTAAAGGCCACGACATTGCACATCGGACAAATGGCCGACTGTTCGAGACTAGTTTCTTTAATACGAGGCATTGATGAAGTTCTAACGTTTGACTTAGTTTGGTTAGAAAACAAAAAGGATAAACAAATGTCGATATTATGAATTCGTCTCTCCGTAAATTGATGACACGCCCGCTCTACCTTCCCTTCCCGACGTCCAGTTCAGAGATTTCTACTCCCAAATCCACGATCCGGATCCAAACTATAATGATAACGTCACAATTACTTTATCTACAGAGTGCTCAAATGCCTCCATGGGTGCATACCTAGAACGGAAATCTGCTAATCAATCTACTACTTCGGCTTTATTTTGCAGCAAATTAAACGATACTCAAACGCGCTATTCCACTATTAACAGTGAACTGCTGTTTCTTTATACTTCAATTTAACATTTTAGACATTTATTAGAGTTTTTGCCAGTTTTAATAGCTCTTTACTCAGGGAAATTAACGCTGAGGGTGACCACCTGTTAACTCCGTTCACTCTTTTATAGATATAAATAACAAGCCACACCACATTTTACTGTGTACTTATTGACGAGATGCTTTCAAAATTGCACTCCCATAGCGAGGGTCAAGGTCATGGCTGTCGCAATCGATCGTCTCGGGCAATAGCGGCGCTCTGACCTTGAAACCAAAGCCCGCATGTTTAGGCAAATCTAAAGGCCACGACATTGCACATCGGACAAATGGCCGACTGTTCGAGGCCAAGGCTAAAGTCACTTGCTGGGGCAACCACATCCTGCGCCGTCATCACTATAATATTTCTTTAATACGAGGCATTGATGAAGTTCTAACGTTTGACTTAGTTTGGATAGAAAACAAAAAGGATAAACAAATGTCGATTTTATGAATTCGCCTCTCCGTAAATTGATGACACGCCCGCTCTACCTTCCCTTCCCGACGTCCAGTTCAGAGATTTCTACTCCCAAATCCACGATCCGGATTCAAACTATAATGATAACGTCACAATTACTTTATCTACAGAGTGCTCAAATGCCTCCATGGGTGCATACCTAGAACGGAAATCTGTTAATCAATCTACTCCCTCGGTTTTATTTTGCAGCAAATTAAACGATACCCAAACGCGCTATTCCACTATTAACAGTGAACTGCTGTTTCTTTATACTTCAATTTAACATTTTAAACATTTATTAGAGTTTTTGCCAGTTTTATTAGCTCTTTACTCAGAAAAATTAACGTTGAGGATGACCACATGTTAACTCCGTTTGCTCATTTATAGATATAAATTTTACTGTGCACGTATTGACGAGATGCTTTCAAATTCAAGTTACTAGGCGAGGCGGAAGCTCCATACTTGAAAATTGCACTCCCATAGCGAGGGTCAAGGTCATGGCTGTCACAATCGATCGCCTCGGGCAATAGCGGCGCTCTGACCTTGAAGCCAAAGCCCGCATGTTTAGGCAAATCTAAAGGCCACGACATTGCACATCGGACAAATGGCCGACTGTTCGATGCCAAGGCTAAAGTCACTTGCTGGAGCAACCACATCCTGCGCTGTCATCACTAAAATATTTCTTTAATACGAGGCATTGATGAAGTTCTAACGTTTGACTTAGTTTGGATAGAAAACAAAAAGGATAAACAAATGTCGATTTTATGAATTCGTCCCTCCGTAAATTGATGACACACCGGCTCTACCTTCCGATCCCGACGTACAGTTCAGAGATTTCTACTACCGAATCCACGATCCGGATCCAAACTATAATGATAACGTCACAATTACTTTATCTACAGAGTGCTCAAATGCGTCCATGGGTGCATACCTAGTACGGAAATCTGCTAATCAAACTACTCCTTCGGCTTTATTTTGCAGCAAGTTAAACGATACTCAAAGGCGTTATTCCGCTACTAACAGAGAACTACTGTTGCTTTATAATTCAATATAACATTCTAGACATTTATTAAAGTTTTTACCGGTTTTATTTACTCCTTTAGTCATGGAAATTGACGTTGAGAATGACTTCGTGTTAATTCAGTTCACCCTTTTATAAATATATGTAACAAGCCACACCACATTTTACTGTGTACGTATTGACGAGATGCTTTCAAATTCAAGTTACACGGCGAAGCGGAAGCTCCATACTTGAAAATTGCACTCCGATATCGAAGGTCAAGGTCATGGCTGCCGCAATCGTTCGCCTCGGGCAATAGCGGCGCTCTGACCTTGAAGCCAAAGCCCGCATGTTTAGGCAAATCTAAAGGCCACGACATTGCACATCGGTCAAATGGCCGACTGTTTGAGGCCAAGACTAAAGTCACTTGCTGGAGCAACCACATCCTGCGCCGTCATCACTATAATATTACTTTAGTACGAGGCATTGATGTGGTTCTAACGCTTGACTTTTTTGGATAGAAAGCAAAAGAGTTAAACATATGTTGATTTTATGAATTCGTTTCTCCGTAAATTGATGACAAGCCGGCTCTACCTACCGATCCCGACGTCCAGTTCAGAGATTTCTACTACCGAATCCACGATCCGGATCCAAACTATAATGATAACGTCACAATTACTTTATCTACAGAGTGCTCAAATGCTCCATGGGTGCATACCTAGAACGGAAATCTGTTAATCAAACTACTCCTTCGGCTTTATTTTGCAGCAAGTTAAACGATACTCAAAGGCGTTATTCCGCTACTAACAGAGAACTCCTGTTGCTTTATACTTCAATTTGACATTCTAGGCATTTATTAAAGTTTTTACCGGTTTTATTTACTCCTTTACTCATGGAAATTGACGTTGAGAATGAATACGTGTTAATTCAGTTCACCCTTTTATAAATATATGTAACAAGCCACACCACATTTTACTGTGTACGTATTGACGAGATGCTTTCAAATTCAAGTTACGCGGCGAGGCCGAAGCTCCATACTTGAAAATTGCACTCCCATAGCGAGGGTCAAGGTCATGGCTGCCGCAATCGATCGCCTCGGGCAATAGCGGCGCTCTGACCTTGAAGCCAAAGTCCACATGTTTTAACAAATCTAAAGGCCACGACATTGCACATCGGACAAATGGCCGACTGTTCGAGGCCAAGGCTAAAGTCACTTGCTGGAGCAACCACATCCTGCGCCGTCATCACTATAATATTTGTTTAATACGAGGCATTGATGAAGCTCTAACGTTTGACTTAGTTTGGATAGAAAGCAAAAGAGATAAACAAATGTTGATTTTATGAATTCATTTCTCCGTAAATTGATGACAAGCCGGCTCTACCTTCCGATCCCGACGTCCAGTTCAGAGATTTCTACTACCGAATCCACGATCCGGAACCAAACTATAATGATAGCGTCACAATTACTTTATATATAGAGTGCTCAAATGCGTCCATGGGTGCATACCTAGAACGGAAATCTGCTAATCAAACTACTCCTTCGGCTTTATTTTCCAGCAAGTTGAACGATACTCAAAGGCGTTATTCCGCTACTATCAGAGAACTACTGTTGCTTTATACTTCAATTTAACATTTTAGACATTTATTAAAGGTTTTACCGGTTTTATTTGCTCCTTTACTCATGGAAATTGACGTTGAGAATGAGAACGTGTTAATTCAGTTCACCCTTATATAAATATATGTAACAAGCCACACCACATTTTACTGTGTACGTATTGACGAGATGCTTTCAAATTCAAGTTACGCGGCGAGGCGAAAGCTCCATACCTGAAAATTGCACTCCCATAGCGAGGGTCAAGGTCATGGCTGTCGCGATCGATCGCCTCGGGCAATAGCGGCGCTCTGACCTTGAAGCCAAAGCCCGCATATTTAGGCAAATCTAAAGGCCACGACATTGCACATCGGACAAATGGCCGACTGTTCGATGCCAAGGCTAAAGTCACTTGCTGGAGCAACCACATCCTGCGCTGTCATCACTATAATATTTCTTTAATACGAGGCATTGATGAAGTTCTATCGTTTGACTTAGTTTGGATAGAAAACAAAAAGGATAAACAAATGTCGATTTTATGAATTCGTCCCCCCGTATATTGATGACACGCCGGCTCTACCTTCCGATCCCGACGTACAGTTCAGAGATTTCTACTACCGAATCGACGATCCGGATCCAAACTATAATGATAACGTTACAATTACTTTATCTACAGAGTGCTCAAATGCGTCCATGGGTGCATACCTAGTACGGAAATCTGCTAATCAAACTACTCCTTCGGCTTTATTTTGCAGCAAGTTAAACGATACTCAAAGGCGTTATTCCGCCACTAACAGAGAACTACTGTTGCTTTATAATTCAATATAACATTCTAGACATTTATTAAAGTTTTTACCGGTTTTATTTACTCCTTTAGTCATGGAAATTGACGTTGAGAATGACTTCGTGTTAATTCAGTTCACCCTTTTATAAATATATGTAACAAGCCACACCACATTTTACTGTGTACGTATTGACAAGATGCTTTCAAATTCAAGTTACGCGGCGAGGCGGAAGCTCCATACTTGAAAATGGCAGTCCCATAGCGAGGGTCAAGGTCATGGCTGTAGCAATCGATCGCCTCGGGCAATAGCGGCGCTCTTACCTTAAAGAAAAGCCCGCATGTTTAGGCAAATCTAAAGGCCACGACATTGCACATCGGACAAATGGCCGACTGTTCGAGACTAGTTTCTTTAATACGAGGCATTGATGAAGTTCTAACGTTTGACTTAGTTTGGTTAGAAAACAAAAAGATAAACAAATGTCGATATTATGAATTCGTCTCTCCGTAAATTGATGACACGCCC
Organism: Leptura quadrifasciata; assembly: GCA_963675555.1. Taxonomy (NCBI): domain Eukaryota; kingdom Metazoa; phylum Arthropoda; class Insecta; order Coleoptera; family Cerambycidae; genus Leptura; species Leptura quadrifasciata. The sequence continues at coordinate 122,449,575 of OY776673.1, forward strand.
GCTCTTCCTTCCCTTCCCGACGTCCAGTTCAGAGATTTCTACACCCAAATCCACGATCCGGATCCAAACTATAATGATAACGTCACAATTACTTTATCTACAGAGTGCACAAATGCCTCCATGGGTGCATACCTAGAACGGAAATCTGCTAATCAATCTACTCCTTCGGCTTTATCTTGCAGCAAATTAAACGATACTCAAACTCGCTATTCCACTATTAACAGCGAACTGCTGTTTCTTTATACTACAATTTAACATTTTAGACATTTATTAGAGTTTTTGCCAGTTTTATTAACTCTTTACTCAGGGAAATTAACGTTGAGGATGACCACATGTTAACTCCGTTCACTCTTTTATAGATATAAATAACAAGCCACGCCACATTTTACTGTGTACGTATTGACGAGATGCTTTCAAATTCAAGTTACGCGGCGAGGAGGAAGCTCCATACTTGAAAATTGCACTCCCATAGCGAGGGTCAAGGTCTAGGCTGTCGCAATCGATCGCCTCGGGCAATAGCGGCGCTCTGACCTTGAAGCCAAAGTCCGCATGTTTAGGCAAATCTAAAGGCCACGACATTGCACATCTGACAAATGGCCGACTGTTCGAGGCCAAGGCTAAAGTCACTTGTTGGAGCAACCACATCCTGCGCCGTCATCACTATAATATTTCTTTAATACGAGGCATTGATGAAATTCTAACGTTTGACTTAGTTTGGATAGAAAACAAAAAGGATAAACAAATGTCGATTTTATGAATTCGTCTCTCCGTAAATTGATGACACGCCCGCTCTACCTTCCCTTCCCGGCGTCCAGTTCAGAGATTTCTACTCCCAAATCCACGATCCGGATCCAAACTATAATGATAACGTCACAATTACTTTATCTACAGAGTGCTCAAATGCCTCCATGGGTGCATACCTAGAACGGAAATCTGCTAATCAATCTACTCCTTCGGCTTTATCTTGCAGCAAATTAAACGATACTCAAACTCGCTATTCCACTATTAACAGCGAACTGCTGTTTCTTTATACTTCAATTTAACATTTTAGACATTTATTAGAGTTTTTGCCAGTTTTATTAGCTCTTTACTCAGGGAAATTAACGTTGAGGATGACCACCTGTTAACTCCGTTCACTCTTTTATAGATATAAATAACAAGCCACACCACATTTTACTGTGTATTATTGACGAGATGCTTTCAAATTCAAGTTACGCGGCGAGGCGGAAGCTCCATACTTGAAAATTGCACTCCCATAGCGAGGGTCAAGGTCATGGCTGTCGCAATCGATCACCTCGGGCAATAGCGGCGCTCTGACCTTGAAGCCAAAGCCCGCATGTTTAGGCAAATCTAAAGGCCACGACATTGCACAGCGGACAAATGGCCGACTATTCGAGGCCAAGGCTAAAGTCACTTGCTGGAGCAACCACATCCTGCGCCGTCATCACTATAATATTTCTTTAATACGAGGCATTGATGAAATTCTAACGTTTGACATAGTTTGGATAGAAAACAAAAAGGATAAACAAATGTCGATTTTATGCATTCGTCTCTCCGTAAATTGATGACACACCCGCTCTACCTTCCCTTCCCGGCGTCCAGTTCAGAGATTTCTACTCCCAAATCCACGATCCGGATCCAAACTATAATGATAACGTCACAATTACTTTATCTACAGAGTGCTCAAATGCCTCCATGGGTGCATACCTAGAACGAAAATCTGCTAACCAATCTACTCCTTCGGCTTTATCTTGCAGCAAATTAAACGATACTCAAACTCGCTATTCCACTATTAACAGTGAACTGCTCTCTCTTTATACTTCAATTTAACATTTTAGACATTTATTAGAGTTTTTGCCAGTTTTATTAGCTCTTTACTCAGGGAAATTAACGTTGAGGATGACCACCTGTTAACTCCGTTCACTCTTTTATAGATATAAATAACAAGCCACACTACATTTTACTGTGTACGTATTGACGAGATGCTTTTAAAACTCAAGTTGCGCGGCGAGGCGGAAGCTCCATACTTGAAAATTGCACTCCCATAGCGAAGGTCAAGATCATGGCTGCCGCAATCGATCGCCTCGGGCAATAGCGGCGCTCTGACCTTGAAGCCAAAGCCCCCATGTTTAGGCAAATCTAAAGGCCACGGCATTGCATATCGGACAAAGGGCCGACTGTTCGAGACCAATGCTAAAGTCACTTGGTTGGACAACCACTTCCTGCGCCATCATCACTATAAAATTTATTTAATACACGGCATTGATGTGGTTCTAACGTTTGACTTGGTTTGGATAGAAAGCAAAAGGGATAAACAAATGTTGATTTTATGAATTCGTTTCTCCGTAAATTGATGACAAGCCGGCTCTTACCTTCCGATCCCGACGTCCAGTTCAGAGATTTCTACTACCGAATCCACGATCTGGATGCAAACTATAATGATAATGTCACAATTACTTTAACTACAGAGTGCTCAAATGCGTCCATGGGTGCATACCTAGAACGGAAATCTGCTAATCAAACTACTCCTTCGGCTTTATTTTCCAGCAAGTTGAACGATACCCAAAGGCGTTATTCCGCTACTATCAGAGAACTCCTGTTGCTTTATACTTCAATTTAACATTTTAGACATTTATTAAAGTTTTTACCGGTTCTATTTACTGCTTTACTCATGGAAATTGACGTTGAGAATGACTACGTGTTAATTCAGTTCACCCTTTTATAAATATATGTAACAAGCCACGCCACATTTTACTGTGTACGTATTGACGAGATGCTTTCAAATTCAAGTTACGCGGCGAGGCGGAAGCTCCATACTTGAAAATTGCACTCCCATAGCGAGGGTCAAGGTCATGGCTGTCGCAATCGATCGCCTCGGGCAATAGCGGCGCTCTGACCTTGAAGCCAAAGCCCGCATGTTTAGGCAAATCTAAAGGCCACGACATTGCACATCGGACAAATGGCCGACTGTTCGAGACTAGTTTCTTTAATACGAGGCATTGATGAAGTTCTAACGTTTGACTTAGTTTGGTTAGAAAACAAAAAGGATAAACAAATGTCGATATTATGAATTCGTCTCTCCGTAAATTGATGACACGCCCGCTCTACCTTCCCTTCCCGACGTCCAGTTCAGAGATTTCTACTCCCAAATCCACGATCCGGATCCAAACTATAATGATAACGTCACAATTACTTTATCTACAGAGTGCTCAAATGCCTCCATGGGTGCATACCTAGAACGGAAATCTGCTAATCAATCTACTCCTTCGGCTTTATCTTGCAGCAAATTAAACGATACTCAAACGCGCTATTCCACTATTAACAGTGAACTGCTGTTTCTTTATACTTCAATTTAACATTTTAGACATTTATTAGAGTTTTTGTCAGTTTTAATAGCTCTTTACTCAGGGAAATTAACGCTGAGGGTGACCACCTGTTAACTCCGTTCACTCTTTTATAGATATAAATAACAAGCCACACCACCTTTTACTGTGTACTTATTGACGAGATGCTTTCAAAATTGCACTCCCATAGCGAGGGTCAAGGTCATGGCTGTCGCAATCGATCGCCTCGGGCAATAGCGGCGCTCTGACCTTGAAGCCAAAGCCCGCATGTTTAGGCAAATCTAAAGGCCACGACATTGCACATCGGACAAATGGCCGACTGTTCGATGCCAAGGCTAAAGTCACTTGCTGGAGCAACCACATCCTGCGCTGTCATCACTATAATATTTCTTTAATACGAGGCATTGATGAAGTTCTAACGTTTGACTTAGTTTGGATAGAAAACAAAAAGGATAAACAAATGTCGATTTTATGAATTCGTCCCTCCGTAAATTGATGACACGCCGGCTCTACCTTCCGATCCCGACGTACAGTTCAGAGATTTCTACTACCGAATCCACGATCCGGATCCAAACTACAATGATAACGTCACAATTACTTTATCTACAGAGTGCTCAAATGCGTCCATGGGTGCATACCTAGTACGGAAATCTGCTAATCAAACTACTCCTTCGGCTTTATTTTGCAGCAAGTTAAACGATACTCAAAGGCGTTATTCCGCTACTAACAGAGAACTACTGTTGCTTTATAATTCAATATAACATTCTAGACATTTATTAAAGTTTTTACCGGTTTCATTTTCTCCTTTACTCATGGAAATTGACGTTGAGAATGACTTCGTGTTAATTCAGTTCACCCTTTTATAAATATATGTAATAAGCCACACCACATTTTACTGTGTACGTATTGACGAGATGCTTTCAAATTCAAGTTACGCGGCGAGGCGGAAGCTCCACACTTGAAAATTGCACTCCCATAGCGAAGGTCAAGGTCATGGCTGCCGCAATCGATCGCCTCGGGCAATAGCGGCGCTCTGACATTGACGCCAAAGCCCGCGTGTTTAGGCAAATCTAAAGGCCACGACATTGCACATCGCACAAATGGCCGACTGTTCGAGTCCAAGGCTAAAGTCACATGCTGGAGCAACCACATCCTGCGCTGTCATCACTATAATATTTCTTTAATACGAGGCATTGATGAAGTTCTAACGTTTGACTTAGTTTGGATAGAAAAGAAAAAGGATAAACAAATGTCGATTTTATGAATTCGTCTCTCCGTAAATTGTTGACGCGCCCGCTCTACCTGCCGATCCCGACGTCCAGTTCAGAGATTTCTACTACCGAATCCACGATCCGGATCCAAACTATAATGATAACGTCACAATTACTTTATTTACAGAGTGGTCAAATGCGTCCATGGGTGCATACCTAGAACGGAAATCTGCTAATCAAACTACTCCTTCGGCTTTATTTTCCAGCAAGTTGAACGATACTCAAAGGCGTTATTCCGCTACTATCAGAGAACTCCTGTTGCTTTATACTTCAATTTAACATTTTAGACATTTATTAAAGTTTTTACCGGTTCTATTTACTCCTTTACTCATGGAAATTGACGTTGAGAATGACTTCGTCTTAATTCAGTTCACCCTTTTATAATTATATGTAATAAGCCACACAACATTTTATCGTTATATATTTATAGAATAACGGTAATAGTGGAATAGCGCGTTTGAGTATCGTTTAAATTGCTGCAAAATAAAGCCGAAGGAGTAGATTGATTAGCAGATTTCCGTTCTAGGTATGCACCCATGGAGGCATTTGAGCACTCTGTAGATAAAGTAATTGTGACATTATCATTATAGTTTGGATCCGGATCGTGGATTTGGGAGTAGAAATCTCTGAACTGGACGTCGGGAAGGGAAGGTAGAGCGGGCGTGTCATCAATTTACGGAGAGACGAATTCATAAAATCGACATTTGTTTATCCTTTTTGTTATCTATCCAAACTAAGTCAAACATTAGAACCACATCAATGCCTCGTATTAAAGAAATATTATAGTGACGACGGCGCAGGATGTGGTTGCTCCAGCAAGTGACTTTAGCCTTGGACTCGAACAGTCGGCCATTTGTGCGATGTGCAATGTCGTGGCCTATAGATTTGCCTAAACACGCGGGCTTTGGCGTCAATGTCAGAGCGCCGCTATTGCCCGAGGCGATCGATTGCGGCAGCCATGACCTTGACCTTCGCTATGGGAGTGCAATTTTCAAGTATGGAGCTTCCGCCTCGCCGCGTAACTTGAGTTCTAAAAGCATCTCGTCAATACGTACACAGTAAAATGTAGTGTGGCTTGTTATATATATTTATAAAAGGGTGAACCGAATTAACAAGTAGTCATTTTCAACGTCAATTTCCATGAGTAAAGGAGTAAATAAAACCGGTAAAAACTTTAATAAATGTCTAAAATGTTAAATTGAAGTATAAGGAAACAGCAGTTCACTGTTAATAGTGGAATAACGCGTTTGAGTATCATTTAATTTGCTGCAAAATAAAACCGAAGGAGTAGATTGATTAGCAGATTTCCGTTCTAGGTTTGCACCGATGGACGCATTTGAGCACTCTGTAGATAAAGTAATTGTGACGTTATCATTATAGATTGGATCCGGATCGTGGATTTGGGAGTAGAAATCTCTGAAATGGACGCCGGGAAGGGAAGGTAGAGCGGGCGTGTCATCAATTTACAGAGAGACGTAATCATAAAATCGACATTTGTTTATCCCTTTTGTTTTCTATCCAAACTAAGTCAAACGTATCAATGCCTCGTATTAAAGAAATATTACAGTGATGACGGCGCAGGATGTGGTTGCTCCAGCAAGTGAATTTAGCCTTGGCTTCGAACAGTCGGCCATTTGTCCGATATGCAATGTCGTGGCCTTTAGGTTTGCCTAAACATGCGGGCTTTGGCTTCAAGGTCAGAGCGCCGCTATTGCCCGAGGCGATCGTCTGCGACAGCCATGAACTTGACCCTCGCTATGGGAGTGCAATTTTCAAGTATGGAGCTTCCGCCTCGCCGCGCAACTTGAGTTTTAAAAGCATATCGTCAATACGTACACAGTAAAATGTGGTGTGGCTTGTTATTTATATCTATAATAGAGTGAACGGAGTTAACATGTACTCATCTTCAACGTTAACTTCCCTGAGTAAAGAGCTAATGAAACTGGCAAAAACTCTAATAAATGTCTAAAATGTTAAATGGAAGTATAAAGAAACAGCAGTTCACTGTTAATAGTGGAATAGCGCGTTTGAGTATCGTTTAATTTGCTGCAAAATAAAGCCGAACTAGTAGATTGATTAGCAGATTTCCATTCTAGGTATGCACCCATGGAGGCATTTGGGCATTCGGTAGATAAAGTAATTGTGGCGTTATCATTATAATTTGAATCCGGATCGTGGATTTGGGAGTAGAAATCTCTGAACTGTACGTCGGGAAGGGAAGGTAGAGCGGGCGTGTCATCAATTTACGGAGAGACGAATTCATGAAATCGACATTTGTTTATCCCTTTTGTTTTCTACCCAAACTAAGTCAAATGTTAGAACTTCATCAATGCCCCGTATTAAAGAAATATTATAGTGACGACGGCGTAGGATGTGGTTGCTCCAGCAAGTGACTTTAGCCTTGGCCTCGAACAGTCGTCCTTTTGTCCGATGTGCAATGTCGTGGCCTTTAGATTTGCCTAAACATGCGGGCTTTGGCTTCAATGTCAGTGCGCCGCTATTTCCAGAGGCGATCGATTGCGACAGTCATGACTTTGACCCTCGCTATGGGAGTGCAATTTTCAAGTATGGAGCTTCCGCCCCGCCGCGTAACTTGAATTTGAAAGCATCTCGTCAATACGTACACAGTAAAATGTGGTGTGGCTTGTTACATATATTTATAAAAGGGTGAACTGAATTAACACGTAGTCATTCTCAACGTCAATTTCTATGAGTAAAGGAGTAAATAAAACCGGTAAAAACTATAATAAATGCCTAAAATGTTAAATTGAAGTATAAGGAAATAGCAGTTCACTGTTAATAGTGGAATAACGCGTTTGAGTATCGTATAATTTGCTGCAAAATAAAGCCGAAGGAGTAGATTGATTAGCAGATTTCCGTTCTAGGTATGCACCCATGGAGGCATTTGAGCACTCTGTAGAGAAAGTAATTGTGACGTTATCATTATAATTTGGATCCGGATCGTGGATTTGGGTGTAGAAATCTCTGAACTGGACGTCGGGAAGGGAAGGTAGAGCGGGCGTGTCATCAGTTTACGGAGAGACGAATTCATAAAATCGACATTTGTTTATCCTTTTTGTTTTCTATCCAAACTAAGTCAAACGTTAGAACGTCATCAATGCCTCGTATTAAAGAAATATTATAGTGATGACTACACAGGATGTGGTTGCTCCAGCAAGTGATTTTAGCCTTGGCCTCGAACAGTCGGCCATTTGTCCGATGTGCAATGTCATGGCCTTTAGATTTGCCTAAACATGCGGGCTTTGGCTTCAAGGTCAGAGCGCCGCTATTGCCTGAGGTGATCGATTGCGTCAGCCATGACCTTGGGAGCGCAATTTTCAAGTATGGAGCTTCCGCCTCGCCGCGTAAATTGAATTTGAAAGCATCTCGTCAATACGTACACAGTAAAATGTGGTGTGGCTTGTTATATATATTTCTAAAAGGGTGAACTGAATTAACACGTAGTCATTCTCAACGTCAATTTCCATGAGTATAGGAGTAAATAAAAAAGGTAAAAACTTTAATAAATGTCTAAAATGTTAAATTGAAGTATAAAGCAACAGGAGTTCTCTGTTAGTAGCGGAGTAACGCCTTTAAGTATCGTTTAACTTGCTGCAAAATATAGCCGAAGGAGTAGTTTGATTAGCAGGTTTCCGTTTTAGGTATGCACCCATGGACGCGTTTGAGCACTCTGTAGGTAAATTGTGACGTTATCATTATAGTTTGGATCCGGATCGTGGATTCGGTAGTAGAAATCTCTGAACTGGACGTCGAGATCGGAAGGTAGAGCCGGCTTGTCATCAGTTTACGGAGAAACGAATTCATAAAATCAACATTTGTTTATCCCTTTTGCTTTCTATCCAAACCAAGTCAAACGTTAGAACCACATCAATGCCTCGTATTAAATAAATTTTATAGTGATGAGGGCGCAGGAAGTGGTTGTCCAACCAAGTGACTTTAGCATTGGCCTCGAACAGTCGCCCATTTGTCCGATGTGCAATGTCGTGGCCTTTAAATTTGTCTAAACATGCGGGCTTTGGCTTCAAGGTCAGAGCGCCACTATTGCCCGAGGCGTTCGATTGCGGAAGCTGTGTCCTTGACCTTCGCTATGGGAGTGCAATTTTCGTATGGAGCTTCCGCCTCGCCGCGCAACTTGAGTTTTAAATGCATCTCGCCAATACGTACACAGTAAAATGTGGTGTGGCTTGTTATTTACATCTATAAAAGAGTGAACGGAGTTAACATGTGGCCATCCTCAAAGTTAATTTCCCTGAGTAAAGAGCTAATAAAACTGGCAAAAACTCTAATAAATGTCTAAAATGTTAAATGGAAGTATAAAGAAACAGCAGTTCACTGTTAATAGTGGAATAGCGCGTTTGAGTATCGTTTAATTTGCTGCAAAATAAAGCCGAACTAGTAGATTGATTAGCAGAATTCCGTTCTAGGTATGCACCCATGGAGGCATTTGGGCACTCTGTAGATAAAGTAATTGTGGCGTCATCATTATAATTTGAATCCGGATCGTGGATTTGGGACTAGAAATCTCTGAACTGTACGTCGGGAAGGGAAGGTAGAGCGGGCGTGTCATCAATTTACGGAGAGACGAATTCATGAAATCGACATTTGTTTATCCCTTTTGTTTTCTACCCAAACTAAGTCAAACGTTAGAACTTCATCAATGCCTCGTATTAAAGAAGTATTATAGTGACGACGGCGCAGGATGTGGTTGCTCCAGCAAGTGACTTTAGCATTGGCCTCGAACAGTCGGCCCTTTGTCCGATATGCAATGCCGTGGCCTTTAGATTTGCCTAAACATGCGGGTTTTGCTTCAAGGTCAGAGCGCAGCTATTGCCCGAGGCGATCGATTGCGACAGCCATGACCTTGACCCTCGCTATGGGAGTACAATTTTCAAGTATGGAGCTTCCGTCTCGCCGCGTAACTTGAATTTGAAAGCATCTCGTCAATACGTACACAGCAAAATGAGGTGTGGCTTGTTACATATATTTATAAAAGGGTGAACTGAATTAACACGAAGTCATTCTCAACGTCAATTTCCATAAGTAAAGGAGTAAATAAAACCGGTAAAAACTTTAATAAATGTCTAGAATGTTATATTGAATTATAAAGCAACAGTAGTTCTCTGATAGTAGCGGAATAACGCCTTTGAGTATCGTTCAACTTGCTGGAAAATAAAGCCGAAGAAGTAGTTTGATTAGCAGATTTCCGTTCTAGGTATGCACCCATGGACGCATTTGAGCACTCTGTAGATAAAGTAATTGTGACGTTATCATTATAGTTTGGATCCGGATCGTGGATTCGGTAGTAGAAATCTCTGAACTGGACGTCGGAATCGGAAGGTAGAGCCGGCTTGTCATCAATTTACGGAGAAATGAATTCATAAAATCAACATTTGTTTATCCCTTTTGCTTTCTATCCAAACCAAGTCAACCGTTAGAACCACATCAATGACTCGTATTAAATAAATTTTATAGTAATGATGGCGCAGGAAGTGGTTGTCCAACCAAGTGACTTTAGCCTTGGCCTCGAACAGTCGGCCATTTGTCCGATGTGCAATGTCGTGGCCTTTAGATTTGCCTAAACATGCGGGCTTTGGCTTCAAGGTCAGAGCGCCGCTATTGCCCGAGGGGATCGATTGCGACAGCCACGACCTTGACCCTCGCTATGGGTGTGCAATTTTCAAGTATGGAGCTTCCGCCTCGCCGCGTAACTTGAATTTGAAAGCATCTCGTCAATACGTACACAGTAAAATGTGGTGCGGCTTGTTACATATATTTATAATAGGGTGAACTGAATTAACACGAAGTCATTCTCAACGTCAATTTCCATGAGTAAAGGAGTAAATAAAACCGGTAAAAACTTTAATAAATGTCTAGAATTTTATATTGAAGTATAAAGCAACAGTAGTTCTCTGATAGTAGCGGAATAACGCCTTTGAGTATCGTTTAACTTGCTGCAAAATAAAGCCGAAGGTGTAGTTTGATTAGCAGATTTCCGTTCTAGGTATGCACCCATGGACGCATTTGAGCACTCTGTAGATAAAGTAATTGTGACGTTATCATTATAGTTTGGATCCGGATCGTTAATTTGGGAGTAGAAATCTCTGAACTGGACGTCGGGAAGGGAAGATAGAGCGGACGTGTCATCAATTTACGGAGAGACGAATTCATAAAATCGACATTTGTTTATCCCTTTTGCTTTCTATCCAAACCAAGTCAAACGTTAGAACCATATCAATGCCGTGTATTAAATAAATTTTATAGTGATGATGGCGCAGGAAGTGGTTGTCCAACCAAGTGACTTTAGCATTGGCCTCGAACAGTCGGCCCTTTGTCCGATATGCAATGCCGTGGCCTTTAGATTTGCCTAAACATGCGGGCTTTGGCTTCAAGGTCAGAGCGCCGCTATTGCCCGAGGCGATCGATTGCGACAGCCATGATCTTAACCCTCGCTATGGGAGTGCAATTTTCAAGTATGGAGCTTCCGCCTCGCCGCGCAACTTGAGTTTTAAAAGCATCTCGTCAATACGTACACAGTAAAATGTGGTGTGGCTTGTTATTTATATCTATAAAAGTGTGAACGGAGTTAACATGTGGTCATCCTCAACGTTAATTTCCCTGAGTAAAGAGCTAGTAAAACTGGCAAAAACTCTAATAAATGTCTAAAATGTTAAATTGAAGTATAAAGAAACAGCAGTTCACTGTTAATAGTGGAATAGCGCGTTTGAGTATCGTTTAATTTGCTGCAAAATAAAGCCGAAGAAGTAGTTTGATTAGCAGATTTCCGTTCTAGGTATGCATCCATGGACGCATTTGAGCACTCTGTAGATAAAGTAATTGTGACGTTATCATTATAGTTTGGATCCGGATCGTGGATTTGGGAGTAGAAATCTCTGAACTGGACGTCGGAATCGGAAGGTAGAGCCGCCTTGTCATCAATTTACGGAGATACGAATTCATAAAATCGACATTTGTTTTTAGTTTTTGTTTTCTATCCAAACTAAGTCAAACGTTAGAACTTCATCAATGCCTCGTATTAAAGAAATATTATAGTGGTGACGGCGCAGGATGTGGTTGCTCCAGCAAGTGACTTTAGCCTTGGCCTCGAACAGTCGGCCATTTATCCGATGTGCAATGTCGTGGCCTTTAGATTTACCTAAACATGCGGGCTTTGGCTTCAAGGTCAGAGCGCCGCTATTGCAACTGAAGAATACATTGATTAAAACGACAGCGGCAATGTGGATGCTGAATGGTAAGGCTTGGGACCTCAGGCGGAAGCCGACACAATTTTTCTTACCTTTCGGATGTTAGAGACAGAGACCCATGGTGACGTACGCATCTTATGTATGATGGCCAACACAGAGGAAAAAACAGCACAAGAAAACTTTCAGAAACTGCAACGCCTTGCCTAAATAGGCAAGCCCTTGCAGTTATTGCACTAAATGCTAGCAATTTCTATAACCAAGCAGTTACTACAAGAGCAATGTATTCGTAACTCACAGCAGCTATGGTGGCAATGCTCGGCCTACATCTTTTGCACTTGCATGTGAGGAAGGAGGCCGCACCTAGTTAGTGCTTTAAGACTTCATCAGGCACATAAATTTATACATGGCTGAAGGGGTAGGAGTGGGCGTAGTAGTTAGTGCCCAGCTGTGAGCTATCCGGAGCCGGTAACACTAGCGGTAACACCCCCAACCATCTTCCAGGCGGAAATTCATACTATAGATCTGTAAGACTGTTGATTATGTTACATTTAGTTTAATGTAGTCTGGAAAGTGAATGTTAGAGAATTGAATTAAGTTAATAAACTTGACATATTATATGAAGCAATGGTATGGCGACTTGAATATAATCAGTCGAATTTTGCTACTTCCTTAAACTGGAGGCTTGACTGTCGGCGCAAATCTGGGGTTGGCGGGCTGGTGGGACAGGAATAGGCGGGATCGTGGATTGAGGAGTTGAATCTCTTAACTGGACGTCGGGATCGAAAGTTAGAGGATCGTGGTCACCAATTTACAGAAAGACGAAGAAAACGTTCGAACCGGATCAACACCTCGAATTAAAGAAATTTTATAGTGATGACGGCGCAGGAAGTTGTTTTCCCCTATCACGTGACCTTGGTCTTGACCGCGCACAGGCGGCCTTAGTCTTCAAGGTGAAAGGGCGCCTTCGTCCGGCATACAACTTGGTGGCCTTGATATTTGCCGCACTATGTGGGGGTGGTGGTTCGGCTTTAAGGTCGCTGATTTGCTATTGGCCGGACGACCGCTTGCGGCAGAATTGACCTTGACCTTCGCCGTGGGACTGCATTTCTTAAGTGCGGGACTAGAGCTTCGCCGCACAACATGACCTTTAAAATTACATCTCTTCAATACGTACACAGTAAAATGTTGTGAGGTTTGTTATTTATATGTATAAAAGAGTGTACGGAGTTGACGTCTGGCCATTCTTAACGTCAACTTCCATGTTTTCGGGGGTCACCAATTTACAGAAACCCGAATTCATTAAGTCGAGATTTCTGGATACTTTTGCTTTCTACCCAGACTAATTCAAGCGTTCGAACCACATCAATACCTCGAATTAAAGAAATTTTATAGCGATTACGGCGCAGGAAGTTGTTGTCCCCACTATCTGACCTTGGTCTTGACCGCGCACGGGCTGCATTCGTCTTCAAGGAGAAAGCGTGCCTGCGTCCGGCATACAACTTGATGACCTTGACATTTGCAGCATCATGCGGGGGTTTCGGTTCCAAGGTCTGGACGTTGCTATTTACCGCAGCGATCGCTTGCGGCAGCCTTGACTTTGACCTTCGCTAGGGGAGTGCATTTCTCAAGTACGGGGCTTCCGCTTCGTCGCACAACTTGATCTTTAAAATTACATCTCTTCAATACGTCCCCAGTAAAATGTGGTGAGGCTTGTTATTTACATGTATAAAAGAGTGGATGGAGTTAACATCTGGTCATTCTTAACGTCAACTTCTATGAATAAAGAAGTAAATATCAGAATTTATTTTTGGCCAGAAATAGTTAAGAAGTTGCTCGTTTTTTAGTGACAGAGAGCATTCGTGCCCGGATGGTTTAAATTCTGAAAGACGCCAAATATTGCAAGTCGTAGAGACTTTGGTACGTAAGATCGACATTTAGAGTTACATAGATCGCGTTGTAGCAAATTTTATCAGTTGAACTAGGAAGCGTCATACGCGAGATAGTATGTTCGCAATGATACTTCCTTTACCGGTAATGTGATGTTTATCATTGGTGAATTTGCTGATGTAAAGTAAATGGCGAGCTCGACGTCGAGTCTTTTGAGCAAGTGTGAAAACAGTCCCAGCCCTAGTTCGTGATCAGTAAAACTAGCAAGAACTCCAATAAATGCCTTTATAAAATGTTTGATTGAAGTATAAAGTAACAGCAGTTCTCTGTTAAAGGTGGAATAACGCCTTTGAGTATAGTTTAATTCGCAGAAACTAAAGCTGAAGTAGTAGTTAAATAGCAAATTTTTATTCCAACTTTGCGCCCATAGACACATTTGAGCACTCTACAGATAAGGTAAGTGTGACGTTAATTATCATTGTAGTTTGGATGAGACAATACAATAGCTTCTAACTAGACTATTGGTACAGTTTGCTTTCAACGGCCAGGGTTAAGCAGTTGATCTGGTCGTGACTGTGAGAGGCAGAAATTCTCATTTCATGATTTCGAACCTCATGCAAATTGCCTTAAACATATTGCTTGGCGCCCGTCAAAATAGCTTAATGTCAGTCAGAGTAAGACTGTTATTATTTACGTACACCAAAAGGAGAAAACTTAATCTTAGAACTCCTATGCTGAATGGAACGATTACAAACCTTTCCAGTGAAGTCAAGTATCTGAGTAGAATAACTCTGGATTAACAACTTACCTGAAACTCACAACTGAAGAATACATTGATTAAAACGACAGCGGCAATGTGGACGCTGAATGGTAAGGCTTGGGATCTCAGGCGGAAGCCGACACAATTAGTCTTACCTTTCGGATGTTAGAGACAGAGACCCATGGTGACGTACGCATCTTATGTATGATGGCCAACACAGAGGAAAAACAGCACAAGAAAACTTTCAGAAACTGCAACGCCTTGCCTAAATAGGCAAGCCCTTGCAGTTACTGCACTAAATGCTAGCAATTTCCTTAACCAAGCAGTTACTACAAGAGCAATGTATTCGTATCTCACAGCAGCTATGGTGGCAATGCTCGGCCTACATCCTTTGCACTTGCATGTGAGGAAGGAGGCCGCACCTAGTTAGTGCCTTAAGACTTCATCAGGCACATAAATTTATACATGGCTGAAGGGGTAGGAGTGGGCGTAGTAGTTAGTGCCCAGTTGTGAGCTCTCCGGAGCCGGTAACACTAGCGGTAACACCCCCAACCATCTTCCAGGCGGAAATTCATACTATAGATCTGTAAGACTGTTGATTATGTTACATTTAGTTTAATGTAGTCTGGAAAGTGAATGTTAGAGAATTGAATTAAGTTAACAAACTTGACATATTATATGAAGCAATGGTATGGCGACTTGAATATAATCAGTCGAATTTTGCTACTTCCTTAAACTGGAGGCTTGACTGTCGGCGCAAATCTGGGGTTGGCGGGCTGGTGGGACAGGAATAGGCGGGATCGTTTATTGAGGAGTTGAATCTCTTAACTGGTCGTCGGGATCGAAAGTTAGAGGATCGTGGTCACCAATTTACAGAAAGACGAAGAAAACGTTCGAACCAAATCAACACCTCGAATTAAAGAAATTTTATAGTGATGACGGCGCAGGAAGTTGTTTTCCCCTATCACGTGACCTTGGTCTTGACCGCGCACAGGCGGCCTTAGTCTTCGAGGTGAAAGGGTGCCTTCGTCCGGCATACAACTTGGTGGCCTTGATATTTGCCGCACTATGTGGGGGGAGGGGGGGGGGGGTTCGGCTTCAAGGTCACGGATTTGCTATTGCCCGGACGGCCGCTTGCGGCAGCATTGACCTTGACCTTCGCTGTGGGGCTGCATTTCTTATGTGCGGGACTAGAGCTTCGCCGCACAACATGACCTTTAAAATTACATCTCTTCAATACGTACACAGTAAAATGTGGTGAGGTTTGTTATTTATATGTATAGAAGAGTGTACGGAGTTGACGTCTGGCCATTCTTAACGTCAACTTCCATGTTTTCGGGGGTCACCAATTTACAGAAACCCGAATTCATTAAATCGAGATTTCTGGATACTTTTGCTTTCTACCCAAACTAATTCAAGCGTTCGAACCACATCAATACCTCGAATTAAAGAAATTTTATAGCGATTACGGCGTAGGAAGTTGTTGTCCCCACCACCTGACCTTGGTCTTGACCGCGCACGGGCTGCATTCGTCTTCAAGGAGAAAGCGTGCCTGCGTCCGGTATACAACTTGATGATCTTAACATTTGCAGCACCATGCGGGGGTTTCGGTTCCAAGGTCAGGGCGTTGCTATTTACCGCAGCGATCGCTTGCGGCAGCCTTGACTTTGACATTCGCTAGGGGAGTGCATTTCTCAAGTACGGGGCTTCCGCTTCGTCGCACAACTTGATCTTTAAAATTACATCTCTTCAATACGTCCCCAGTAAAATGTGGTGAGGCTTGTTATTTACATGTATAAAAGAGTGGATGGAGTTAACATCTGGTCATTCTTAACGTCAACTTCTATGAATAAAGAAGTAAATATCAGAATTTATTTTTGGCCAGAAACACTTAAGAAGTTACTCGTTTTTTAGTGACAGAGGGCATTCGTGCGACATTTAGAGTCACATAGGTCGCGTCGTAGCAAATTTTATCAGTTGAACTAGGAAGCGTCATACGCGAGATAGTATGTTCGCAATGATACTTCCTTTACCGGCAATGTGATGTTTAACATTGGTGAATTTGCTGATGTAAAGTAAATGGCGAGCTCGACGTCGAGTCTTTTGAGCAAGTGTTAAAACAGCCCCAGCCCTAGTTCGTGATAAGTAAAACTAACAAGAACTCCAATAAATGCCTTTATAAAATGTTTGATTGAAGTATAAAGTAACAGCAGTTCTCTGTTAAAGGTGGAATAACGCCTTTGAGTATAGCTAATTCGCAGAAACTAAAGCGGAAGTAGTAGTTAAATAGCTAATTTTTATTCTAACTTTGCGCCCATAGACAAATTTGAGCACTCTACAGATAAGGTAAGTGTGACGCTAATTATCATTGTAGTTTGGATGAGACAACACAATAGCTTCTAACTAGACTATTGGTACAGTTTGCTTTCAACGGTCAGGGTTAAGCAGTTGATCTGGTCGTGACTGTGAGAGGCAGAAATTCTCATTTCATGATTTCAAACCTCATGCAAATTGCCTTAAACATATTGCTTGGCGCCCGTCAAAATAGCTTAATGTCAGTCAGAGTAAGACTGTTATTATTTACGTACACCAAAAGGAGAAAACTTAATCTTAGAACTCCTATGCTGAAGGTAACCATTACAAACGTTTCCAGTGAAGTCAAGTATCTGAGTAGAATAACTCTGGATTAACAACTTACCTGAAACTCACAACTGAAGAATACATTGAATAAAAGACAGCGGCAATGTGGACGCTGAATGGTAAGGCTTGGGATCTCAGGCGGAAGCCGACACAATTTTTCTTACCTATCGGATGTTAGAGACAGAGACCCATGGTGACGTACGCATCTTATGTATGATGGCCAACACAGAGGAAAAAACAGCACAAGAAAACTTTCAGAAACTGCAACGCCTTGCCTAAATAGGCAAGCCCATGCAGTTACTGCACTAAATGCTAGCAATTTCTATAACCAAGCAGTTACTACAAGAGCAATGTATTCGTATCTCACAGCAGCTATGGTGGCAATGCTCGGCCTACATCCTTTGCACTTACATGTGAGGAAGGAGGCCGCACCTAGTTAGTGCCTTAAGCCTTCATCAGGCACATAAATTTATACATGGCTGAAGGGGTAGGAGTGGGCCTAGTAGTTAGTGCCCAGTTGTGAGCTATCCGGAGCCGGTAACACTAGCGGTAACACCCCCAACCATCTTCCAGGCGGAAATTCATACTATAGATCTGTAAGACTGTTGATTATGTTACATTTAGTTTAATGTAGTCTGGAAAGTGAATGTTAGAGAATTGAATTAAGTTAACAAACTTGACATATTATATGAGGCAATGGTATGGCGACTTGAATATATTCAGTCGAATTTTGCTACTTCCTTAAACTGGAGGCTTGACTGTCGGCGCAAATCTGGGGTTGGCGGGCTGGTGGGACAGGAATAGGCGGGATCGTGGATTGAGGAGTTGAATCTCTTAACTGGACGTCAGGATCGAAAGTTAGAGGATCGTGGTCACCAATTTACAGAAAGACGAAGAAAACGTTCGAACCAGATCAACACCTCGAATTAAAGAAATTTTATAGCGATTACGGCGCAGGAAGTTGTTGTCCCCACCACCTGACCTTGGTCTTGACCGCGCACGGGCTGCATTCGTCTTCAAGGAGAAAGCGTGCCTGCGTCCGGCATACAACTTGATGATCTTGACATTTGCAGCACCATGCGGGGGTTTCGGTTCCAAGGTCAGGGCGTTGCTATTTACCGCAGCGATCGCTTGCGGCAGCCTTGACTTTGACATTCGCTAGGGGAGTGCATTTCTCAAGTACGGGGCTTCCGCTTCGTCGCACAACTTGATCTTTAAAATTACATCTCTTCAATACGTCCCCAGTAAAATGTGGTGAGGCTTGTTATTTACATGTATAAAAGAGTGGATGGAGTTAACATCTGGTCATTCTTAACGTCAACTTCTATGAATAAAGAAGTAAATATCAGAATTTATTTTTGGCCAGAAACAGTTAAGAAGTTACTCGTTTTTTAGTGACAGAGGGCATTCGTGCGACATATAGGTCGCGTCGTAGCAAATTTTATCAGTTGAACTAGGAAGCGTCATACGCGAGATAGTATGTTCGCAATGATACTTCCTTTACCGGCAATGTGATGTTTATCATTGGTGAATTTGCTGATGTAAAGTAAATGGCGAGCTCGACGTCGAGTCTTTTGAGCAAGTGTTAAAACAGCCCCAGCCCTAGTTCGTGATAAGTAAAACTAGCAAGAACTCCAATAAATGCCTTTATAAAATGTTTGATTGAAGTATAAAGTAACAGCAGTTCTCTGTTAAAGGTGGAATAACGCCTTTGAGTATAGCTAATTCGCAGAAACTAAAGCGGAAGTAGTAGTTAAATAGCTAATTTTTATTTTAACTTTGCGCGCATAGACAAATTTGAGCACTCTACAGATAAGGTAAGTGTGACGCTAATTATCATTGTAGTTTGGATGATACAACACAATAGCTTCTAACTAGACTATTGGTACAGTTTGCTTTCAACGGTCAGGGTTAAGCAGTTGATCTGGTCGTGACTGTGAGAGGCAGAAATTCTCATTTCATGATTTCAAACCTCATGCAAATTGCCTTAAACATATTCCTTGGCGCCCGTCAAAATAGCTTAATGTCAGTCAGAGTAAGACTGTTATTATTTACGTACACCAAAAGGAGAAAACTTAATCTTAGAACTCCTATGCTGAAGGTAACCATTACAAACGTTTCCTGTGAAGTCAAGTATCTGAGTAGAATAACTCTGGATTAACAACTTACCTGAAACTCACAACTGAAGAATACATTGAATAAAACGACAGCGGCAATGTGGACGCTGAATGGTAAGGCTTGGGATCTCAGGCGGAAGCCGACACAATTTTTCTTACCTTTCGGATGTTCTCTAACATCCCATGACAGAGACCCATGGTGACGTACGCATCTTATGTATGATGGCCAACACAGAGGAGAAACAGCACAAGAAAACTTTCAGAAACTGCAACGCCTTGCCTAAATAGGCAAGCCCTTGCAGTTACTGCACTAAATGCTAGCAATTTCTATAGCCAAGCAGTTACTACAAGAGCAATGTATTCGTATCTCACAGCAGCTATGGTGGCAATGCTCGGCCTACATCCTTTGCACTTGCATGTGAGGAAGGAGGCCGCACCTAGTTAGTGCCTTAAGACTTCATCAGGCACATAAATTTATACATGGCTGAAGGGGTAGGAGTGGGCCTAGTAGTTAGTGCCCAGTTGTGAGCTATCCGGAGCCGGTAACACTAGCGGTAACACCCCCAACCATCTCCCAGGCGGAAATTCATACTATAGATCTGTAAGACTGTTGATTATGTTACATTTAGTTTAATGTAGTCTGGAAAGTGAATGTTAGAGAATTGAATTAAGTTAACAAACTTGACATATTATATGAAGCAATGGTATGGCGACTTGAATATAATCAGTCGAATTTTGCTACTTCCTTAAACTGGAGGCTTGACTGTCGGCGCAAATCTGGGGTTGGCGGGCTGGTGGGACAGAAATAGGCGGGATCGTGGATTGTGGAGTTGAATCTTTTAACTGAACGTCGGGATCGAAAGTTAGAGGATCGTGGTCACCAATTTACAGAAAGACGAAGAAAACGTTCGAACCAGATCAACACCTCGAATTAAAGAAATTTTATAGTGATGACGGCGAAGGAAGTTGTTTTCCCCTATCACGTGACCTTGGTCTTGACTGCGCACAGGCGGCCTTAGTCTTCAAGGTGAAAGGGTGCCTTCGACCGGCATACAACTTGGTGGCCTTTATATTTGCCGCACTATGTGGGGGGAGGGGAGGGGGGTGGTTCGGCTTCAAGGTCACGGATTTGCTATTTCCCGGACGGCCTCTTGCGGCAGCATTGACCTTGACCTTCGCTATGGGACTGCATTTCTTAAGTGCGGGACTAGAGCTTCGCCGCACAACATGACCTTTAAAATTACATCTCTTCAATACGTACACAGTAAAATATTGTGAGGTTTGTTATTTATATGTATAAAAGAGTGTAAGGAGTTAACATCTGGTCATTCTTAACGTCAACTTCCATGTTTTCGGGGGTCACCAATTTACAGAAACCCGAATTCATTAAATCGAGATTTCTGGATACTTTTGCTTTCTACCCAAACTAATTCAAGCGTTCGAACCACATCAATACCTCGAATTAAAGAAATTTTATAGCGATTACGGCGCAGGAAGTTGTTGTAACCACCACCTGACCTTGGTCTTGACCGCGCACGAGCTGCATTCGTCTTCAAGGAGAAAGCGTGCCTGCGTCCGGCATACAACTTGATGACCTTGACATTTGCAGCACCATGCAGGGGTTTCGGTTCCAAAGTCAGGGCGTTGCTATTTACCACAGCGATCGCTTGCCGCAGCCTTGACTTTGACCTTCGCTAGGGGAGTGCATTTCTCAAGTACGGGGCTTCCGCTTCGTCGCACAACTTGATCTTTAAAATTACATCTCTTCAATACGTCCCCAGTAAAATGTGGTGAGGCTTGTTACTTACATGTGTAAAAGAGTGGATGGAGTTAACATCTGGTCATCCTTAACGTCAACTTCTATGAATAAAGAAGTAAATATCAGAATTTATTTTTGGCCAGAAATAGTTAAGAAGTTGCTCGTTTTTTAGTGACAGAGGGCATTCGTGCGACATTTAGAGTTACATAGATCGCGTCGTAGCAAATTTTATCAGTTGAACTAGGAAGAGTCATACGCGAGATAGTATGTTCGCAATGATACTTCCTTTACCGGCAATGTGATGTTTATCATATGTGAATTTGCTGATGTAAAGTAAATGGCGAGCTCGACGTCGAGTCTTTTGAGCAAGTGTTAAAACAGCCCCAGCCCTAGTTCGTGATAAGTAAAACTAGCAAGAACTCCAATAAATGCCTTTATAAAATGTTTGATTGAAGTATAAAGTAACAGCAGTTCTCTGTTAAAGGTGGAATAACGCCTTTGAGTATAGCTAATTCGCAGAAACTAAAGCGGAAGTAGTAGTTAAATAGCTAATTTTTATTCTAACTTTGCGCCCATAGACAAATTTGAGCACTCTACAGATAAGGTAAGTGTGACGCTAATTATCATTGTAGTTTGGATGAGACAACACAATAGCTTCTAACTAGACTATTGGTACAGTTTGCTTTCAACGGCCAGGGTTAAGCAGTTGATCTGGTCGTGACTGTGAGAAGCAGAAATTCTCATTTCATGATTTCAAACCTCATGCAAATTGCCTTAAACATATTGCTTGGCGCCCGTCAAAATAGCTTAATGTCAGTCAGAGTAAGACTGTTATTATTTACGTACACCAAAAGGAGAAAACTTAATCTCAGAACTCCTATGCTGAAGGGAACGATTACAAACGTTTCCAGTGAAGTCAAGTATCTGAGTAGAATAACTCTGGATTAACAACTTACCTGAAACTCACAACTGAAGAATACATTGATTAAAACGACAGCGGCAATGTGGGCGCTGAATGGTAAGGCTTGGGATTGTTAAAGAACACGCTAAAACCCCGATATACTTTTCGACGCTGTAACAAAATCCGACTTAGGAGATACTTCGTACGAAAAGCGTGCTTCACGTACAAATATCGTGGAAGAGGTTTTTAATACTTGTAATCATATTTTCGCTCTTCGGAGCGTTTTTTTATGCAAAATTTTCAATAACTCCTCAAGGAGCGTTAATTTAGCAAGTGTAGTAAATGTCGCTGCACAGGGACGTAATGTTGCCCCGACCACCTAAATTTAGAAAGTATAATAAAATTTGAAATTTTCAAGATTAAAAACCCTTTTACGAATCCATGTTGTCAAGCACTGCAACTCTTACGAGGTATTAAATATGAGGACAAGTTAAACCAGTCTCTATTCAAAATATATCGGGAGTTCTATTTGACGGGGAAATGATGCGTTTTGACGGGGTTTGCCCTAAACCGGTTCCTCAGTGATTCGGAGCCAAAAAAGTATCTATACCATGTACTCACACGTGCATGGGATCTGCCTTGCCTGAACGTAAAATTTGTTATTGCATAATACAAACGAAGTAGAGACGCTTCCAGCAATTTTAAGCTCCGAGGAGCGACCAAAATTTATGTGAATTAATAAATACGTTTATAAGACGGGCAAGCAAAAGCCCACCAAAATTTCAGTTACATGAAACTTTTCTTGAATCTATTTGTGCATCGTTAGCTTATCAAACTGCATATTGGATGGTAGTTGGTACCGTATGAATCGTCCCGTTCCTCACTATGTGTTGTACACGGGTCAGACCATTGTTTGTTAACATTTTCTCTTGAAAAAAGTTGTTGTAAAAACATAAATTTTTTAAAAGATTTAATATATACATTTTGAACTTTATATTGTCTTTTAGTTGTGTTTTCTAACAAAAATTCCTTTTCAGGATTAATTTTAAGAGAGTGTAATACAGACAGTGTTAGATTTATAGTGTTACGACGTCGTCCAATTGATACCATCAGAGCAGCAGTTAAGCATAAACGACAGTAAGTATGATTTATCCATTATTCTCCGTCTGAAACAGTCACGTTGAACCCTAAAAAATTTTGTGAACGTAATATTTATTATCTAGAATTAAGAAAAGGTTGAGGAAAAAGAAAATTAATTTTTTCTTCTTCCTATTTTTTTTAATTTTTCTAAGTTTTTCGAGCAGAAAATACGTCCTTCAGACATCCATCAAAGCATGGATCGTTCACATGGCGCCCGAACAGGGACCATGCCGTCCCCAAACCCAACTAATCCTTTCTGATTCATGGCGGAAGACTCCGAGGGGTCGACCCCAAGAGAATTTTACGAGCGAGTCACCGCGCCGCTCGTCGACGACGGTTCTAGAGGGATAGAACCACAACGACTGTTTCCAGAGGGAAATAATCCAAATTTATCTGCTTCACAGCCACAAACTGCTAATTCGATGGAAAGTATGTTTCTGAGAATGGCAGAGGGCTTCGTGCAGGCGATACAGAACGTGTCGACCTGTACGCCCCATGAGAGACAAAGATGTCCGAACGTGACGTTCCATGGGCTTGATCATGAAGATCCAGAAGCTTTTCTGAAAATTATGGAGGAATATTTCGACAGAGCTCGCATAAGCCACGACTATGATCGCCTCCATAACGTAACCGGCCAACTCAAGGGCGAAGCTCAGCGATGGTCCGAACAATTTAGGACGTTGACTACGTCTTATGCCTTATTCAAGGAAAGATTCCTTACGAGATTTAATTCTCCCGACATACAGTCACGAGCTATTGCTCAACTGTATGCCACCAAACAAACGTCTTTAGACGACACGGCAGTGTTTATCACAAGGAAAACCTGCCTTTTTGATCGTATTGATCCCTTCAAATCCGAAGCCATCAGAGCTCGGATCATCATGGACCAACTGCGTCCAGAAATTAGGTCACGCTTGAGAAGCAACCTAATTTCATCCACAGAGATGTTAATGGCAGCGGCTACTAACGTCGAGCGGGATTAAGCTGACGAACAGACGTCGCTAATCCAGCTTATCGATCAACGCCTGTCCCGCGCGTCTTACTATCAAGAGCAGGGACGTTTTAGTCAACAAAATTCTAGTAACAGGAGCAATGGAAGCCCAACTCCGACAGCACCGAGGGTGCATTTCCGAGAGGATGTCTCTCGACAGGACGGTCCAGGTAGAGCACCTGGTCGTACTTTTTTTATGCCTAATTCTTCAAGCGGATCAGCGAATCCTGACCGCAGGCAAAACAATTTCAATGGCGGATCGGGGAAATTCCGAGTACCCGACCGACCGGCTACCCCGTGCCGATACTGAACAGACACAGTGCAGTGGCACTTCCATAGTCAGTGTCCGAATAACCCTCATCTCAACAGGAGACCGGGAAACTTCCCAGGGACCAGAGACCCAGGCCAGGGTCAATCTGCAAGATCCCCGGCACAACGGCCGAACCAAGGCGGCAGCAATGTCCAATAAATTTTTCCGATACTCATGACCACTACGACGCTCCTCTGCACAAGACGAAGGAAGCAATAAATTATATGAGCGAAGCGTTCCCTTTGCCTCGTATAAAAGTTCAAATTAATGAACATGCGGTCGACGCACTGATTGATTCAGGCTCGACACGAAACGTTATCCATCCGAGGATGTTGGATAATTTTAAAAATCTCACGACACGTCGATCATTTGCTATGGCGTGCGGAGATCGAATGGTGGACTCTCTTGGCACGACAAAATTAAAAGTAATAATTTCAGGCACTTCTTTTGAAATTGATTTCCAAGTCATCGAAAATTTGAATGAAACTGTAATATTAGGATCACCATTCTTATACATGAACAATGTCGCATATGATTATGGCCGAAAATGCCTATATGCCGGCACGGAAGAGCGTATTACCGTCTTCTGGAATCAAGCTTCTCAGAGGGAGAGACAGCAGGCAGAGCTTCCTGAGGAGCTTGTTATTAAAGACAAAATTCTACGGCCGCTGTTCGAAGAATTTGTCGATCTGTTCACTGCGGAACCGACTCAAGCAACCACAGTGACTGTTAAACACAAAATTATAGTAAAAGATACAAAACCATTTAATATCAGACCATATCCGATGTCTCCGAGTACGAAGAAAATTATGTACGACCAAATCGAAGAGATGTTGAAAGCTGGCGTCATTGAACCTAGCACTGCCCAATATAGTTCACCACCCGTGATAATAAAACGTTCAGACAAGAAACCACGTTTTTGCATCGACTATCGCCACTTGAACGAAATGACTGAAGACGAGGCTTCCGTCTTACCAAAAATACACGAAAGTATTAAAGATTTAGGAAATTCGAAAATTTTTACTGTGTTGGATTTAAAGAGTGGATATTGGCAAATACCGCTCGATGAAGCATCAAAAGATTTCTCAACTTTTACCACTCCTGATGGGGCAGCTTACAGATTTAATGTCATGCCTTTCGGCCTCAAGACAGCTCCCTGTACCTTTCAGAAATTCATGGCAAAGGACGTTTTAACGGGTTACCTGCACCATTTCTGTAAAGTGTATTTAGATGATATAATCGTTTACAGCGTAAACGTGAAGGAGCATATGTCCCACTTGAGGTTAGTCTTTGAAAGACTACGTCTGCACAATCTAAAAGTGTAACCGGAAAAGTGTGTAATAGCGACGAATGAAATCCAATATTTAGGCCACACAATTAGAACTGATACTTCCCGACCATTAGAAAAACATGTCTTACAAATTCAAAATTATCCCGTTCCAGCCACCAAAAAGCAGCTACAAAGTTTCCTAGGACTTTGCAACTGGGTAAGAGAATATCTATCAAATGTGGCGATGATCACGAAGCCACTAACGAAACTTCTTTCGAAGGAAAATCGTTTTCACTGGAACCATGTATGCGATGAAGCATTTCGAAAATTAAAAGAATTATTATCCGGACCGCTGGAACTCCATCGGCCGGATTTTTCACGTCAGTTCATTTTACAAACAGATGCATCCCTACATGGTCTTTCAGCCGTATTGTATCAATTGGGCGACAACGGCGAAAAATATATCATTTCGTATGCAAGCAACACGTTATCTCCAGCAGGGTGTAATGGGGTAGTGAAGCGCAAGTCATAGCCTCTCCTACTCAATTGTTAACCTCACCTTCGCGATGAGTTCAATTTGAACTTGGTGCACCCTGTTTTCACTAACGAGGCTCTAACGACCGAGTAAGGGCGGAATAACCCTTACCTTTTGCCGTGAGCACATCCACCTTCTCACGAAGAGTGCGGTAAAAATAACCCACCGCACACAAAGGTTGCTTTTGGAATCGTTTGGTTACCCCATCGTCGCAGTCTCCTTCTGTGCCATGGGACCACACCACTCGCCTTCCGCAACCGAGCTGGTCAGTTGCATACCTGCTCCAGCTAAAATTCAAATGCAGCTTCGTTTTCAGTCGATTAAGGCTTTAAAAAATGATGGAGCGTTCAAGTGGGACAAAATCATCCGGAGGTAAAATACCCTCCCGATCGGATCTCCGGGGGAGGGTGCCCACAGGGACACCTCATCGAATGTCGAAAAAACACCGTCAAGTTAAATCCAACAAAACTAATTCTTTCATCTACGGCGCTTGGAATGTTCGTACTTTGAACGACAGCACTCGCACCGATAGACCTGAAAGAAGAACTGCTCTAATAGATAGAGAACTTCACCGACTCAATGTTGACGTTGCAGCTCTCAGCGAAACTCGTTTTTTGGAGGAAGGCTCTCTCACAGAAAAGTTCTACACCTTCTATTGGAAAGGTCTTCCCACCAATTCAAGAAGACAACATGGAGTAGGATTTGCCGTTCGGAATCAACTTGTATCCAACTTAACACAAGTACCACAAGGCCTATCCGAGCGTCTAATGCTGCTACGCTATGAGCTATCAGATGGCAACGCGGTAAATCTAATAAGCGCCTACGCTCCCACTCTGGATGCAAGTCACGAAACCAAGGAAAGCTTCTATCAACAGCTGGAAGAAACCCTCTGTAGAATACCTAAAACGGAACGACTCGTTATTCTTGGCGATTTTAACGCTAGAGTAGGGAGAGATGCAGACACCTGGCCAGGCATCATAAGCAAGAACGGTTTGGGCAACATGAACGCTAACGGTCAACTACTCCTAACTAAATGCGCCGAACATGATCTAGTTATAACAAACACCATTTTCCGACAAAAGGATAAATTTAAAGGCACCTGGTGTCACCCCAGATCAGGTCACTGGCATCTACTGGACTATGTTATCGTACGTAGGAAGCATCTCAAGGACGTCCAAATTACAAAGGCGCGCATTGATAGCGAATGTTGGACCGATCATCGTCCTGTTGTCTCTAAAATGAAAATTGTTATGAGACCCAAACACCGAAGAATTCAAGTAAAACGTAGACCCCGTCTCTGTATTAGTAAATTGCGTGACCAAGAAATCGTCGAACAACTAAAGCAAAAAGTTCAAGAGAATTTGAGTGCACTAGAAGAAACCAATTCTGTAGATGTCGCTGCTACCTGGACACAAATTAAAGACAGTCTAAAAAGTGCGAGTGAGGAAATTCTTGGCACTGCAGCAAGTAAAAAACAGGAGGACTGGTTCAATGATAATGAAGCTTTTATACAAGAACTTCTTGACCGCAAACATACTGCCTTCCAAAACGCTATCAACCACCCCAACGACTCATCAAAAGTAGAAGCTTTTACCCAATCTAAGTATGAAACGCAACGCGAAATCAGAAGAATAAAGAACGAGTGGTGGGCAAGCAAGGCCAGAGAAATTCAAAGGTACGCCGATTCACACGACTACAGGAATTTCTTTCAAGGAGTAAAAGCAGTGTACGGCCCCAGTCGGAAAAATATGTGCCCTATTAAAGATTTAAATGGAAATCTCCTCAAAGAAGACCAGGAAATAAGAGCCCGATGGAAAGAACACTACTCTAACATTCTTAACCAGCAAAGTCAAGCCGATCACGATATTATAAATCTTATCCCTCAATATGACACCTTCGAAGACTTAGATAAACCACTAACAACGGAAGAGATCTTAACCGCCATTGGGCAGCTAAAAAATAACAAATCTCCCGGCGCCGACTCACTCCCAGCTGAGGTCTTTAAAGCTGTGTCGTCAGAGCTCATACCCTACCTCAAAAAACTGTTTGATGTCGTGTGGGAAAGTGGTCAAGGAGTTTCGTGATACACTTTTAATCAACCTCTTCACAAAGGGAGCGCTGCGGACTGTGGAAATTACAGGGGTATAGCTCTCCTGGCTGTTGGAGGGAAGATACTCACTAAAGCGATGGCAAATAGGCTAACACCTGTTATGGAAAAGTTACTTCCTGAAACACAGAGTGGCTTTAGACCAAACCGAGGCACATCGGATTTAATCTTCACACTTAAACAGCTTCAAGAAAAAGCACTCGAACATCAAGGAGAAATTCACATGGCCTTCATTGATTTAACCAAGGCGTTTGACTCGGTGGACAGGGAAGTGCTCTGGAAAATTATGTTCCGCTTAGGTATCCCTAGAAAATTTGTAGAAGTATGTCGCAGTCTACATACAAACAACAACGCCCAGGTTATGTATAATAATGAGACAACCGAACCTTTCCAAACCCTCACTGGAGTTAGACAGGGATGTGTCCTGGCACCCCTACTCTTTAATTTGTTTACCACTGCTCTAACAATTATTGTTGACAACAAACTGACAGTCAGAGGAATAGGTCTCAGATACCGTTTTGATGGCGGTCTCTTTAACATAGGGCGCTTTAGAGCTTTCACGAAGACACGCACACGATTCATTTGTGATCTCCAGTATGCGGATGACTGTGCACTTTTAGCCTCTACGCCGGAAGAGCTTCAAGAACTTTTAGATGTGTATGCCCAGAGCTATGATTCCTTGGGACTTAAAATCAACATTGGAAAGACTAAGATTATGTCAACTCCTCATCAAGTGAACCAAATAGACATTACACTTAACGGAAATTCCCTTGAAGTGGTGGATCAGTTCAATTACTTAGGCAACGTTGTTAATGACAAAGCAAACATGGACAGCGAGATTCGCAATAGAATTAACGCTGCATCTAGAGCACTCTGGGGACTTAGAGAGAGAGTATTTGACAACCACGACCTTGCTTTGTCAACGAAAATGGCTGTCTACAGAGCAGTTGTCATTCCAACACTGCTATATGGATGTGAAAGCTGGGTCACTTACCGTCGTCATGTGAAAGAATTAGAACGTTTTCAGCAAAGACACCTCAGAAGTATGATGAAAATCCGTTGGTTCCATCACATATCAAACGTGGAAGTACTCAGGAGAGCAAACAGCCTTCCAATTGAGGTGCTTATTTCAAGAGCACGCCTAAGATGGGCAGGTCACGTTCATCGTATGCACGATAACCGCCTTCCTAAATGTACACTTTATGGTGAATTTCTAAGCGGTAGAAGAAGGCGTGGCGGTCAACGAAAGAGCTTCAAAGACGCTCTCCATGAAAATCTAAAATCCTGCGGTATTGCAGACGAGCAATGGGAACAACTTGCAGCGGACAGAACCGAATGGCGAGGGGTTGTGGCCAACTATCAAGGAAATGTTGCTGCAAGAAGGCCGAATCCAAGACCTAACCAGATCTATGTTTGTCCTGACTGCGGTCGACATGTGCTCTCCCGAATTGGCCTCTATAGCCATAGTCGTGTGCACCGTAGATGAATGGGAATTACAATAGACTACACCTTTTACTTATTTTTTATTGTACACAATTTATCGACTGTAACATTTTTATGCTCGGACTCGAGTAACGGCTAATAATAATAATAATAATAATAATAATCTCCAGCAGAGAGACGTTACCACATTAACGAGCTAGAATGCTTGGCGGTGGTGAACTATATTAAAAAGTACAA
Source organism: Leptura quadrifasciata (assembly GCA_963675555.1). NCBI lineage: Eukaryota > Metazoa > Arthropoda > Insecta > Coleoptera > Cerambycidae > Leptura > Leptura quadrifasciata. Next base: position 122,479,510 of record OY776673.1, read on the forward strand.
GATGTACTTAGCAGACAAACCGTTCTTGGTGAAGACGGACAACAGGGCGTTACTTTGGTTAAACAAGCATAAGGACGACAAAACTAAATTTACACGATGGTCATTACTATTGCAAGAATATGCATTCAAAATTGAACACTGTCCAGGAAAGGAGAATTTATTAGCAGATTTTCTAAGTCGTAACCCACAAAACAAGTATGTCGAGACAGACGATGAAGAGGAAAGAATGTTCCTACCAAATTACAAGTGTCCAGAACGTATTTCTGTTTTAACGCACTCAGAAATATACGAAGATATCGTACAGGCTCAATTGAGTTCGAGGGATATCCAAGACAAGATCCGCCGTTGGAATGATCTATTTCAACAGGAACAACGTTCCGATGCGGATCTTATTTTTATGAAAAATTTTCACGTCCAAGACGATGTACTTTTGAAAGACTGCGATCAAAATTTTAAATTGATAGTTCCAAAGAGGAAAATTAAGGAATTGATTTACCATTATCATGACCGAGATGAAGCATGTCATCCAGGAAGAGACGAGACTCTTAGAAAAATAGCAAAACGCTACTATTTCAATAATATGGCCAGGATCGTAGGCAGATATATAAACGACTGTCTGATATGCCAGTCTATAAAGACAAGACAAGCCCAACCCAATGCTCCACTTAGAAGTCATGCACCACAGAATGCATTTGAAACCTTGAGCGTCGACGTAATTGGCCCGCTGCAGAGGACTAAAGACGCCGAAAATAGATACATGATTATCGTCGAAGACGTATTCAGTAAATGGATAGAGGCAAAGGCATACATTCAGGTCGATGGCAGAACGATAGCCAAATTTATTGATGAAGAGATAGTAGCGAGATTCGGAGTCCCTCGAGTCATAATTTCAGACAATGGAGGTCACTTCAATTCCGAATGGTACATCACGTTTTGTGAAAGAAACGGTATCGAACGATACTTAATCCCGGCATATCACCAACAGTCCAACCCCGTGGAACGACGGGTTCAGGAGTGTAAGAAAATTCTAAACACCCTTTTATTCAAAAAGCCAAACGACACTTGGGATCGCTACGTGCATCAGATGACTTACATCTTAAGAAATCGTAGGAACGCCGCTACAAATCAAACACCCAGCATGATCGTGTTAGGATGTGATCCAGCCGAAAGAGGCGAATGGGATTTGTATGCCTGGAGGCAAGAAAGAGCCAAGCAACAAACGCTTCCACGATACGAGCGAGTCAAGGAAGCCCGTCAGGCTGAACAAAATTACAAGCAGAAATACGCGCCGAAAGAGGCCGTCACTCCAATCGTTTTCAAAGTAGGAAACAAAGTCATGAGTAAAAGAAAAAGGAAGGTACATACCTTCACGCCGTCTTGGTCAGGCCCAACCAGAATCTTGAAGAAGTTTTCAGACGAAGTATATCTCGTGCAAAAGGGAAATGTAACGACAAGAGTACATGTAAATGATTTGAGACCAGCCCCGCCAGAGGAGCACAACTTGGAAATCGAATCTTCCGACGAAGAAAATGCTAGTCCAGGCGGAACATCACTCGATGGAAATGATTCCCCGTTCTCAGACGATTCCACAGAACCTCCACCGCCGGAGCAAACGGTTGTACAAATCCATGCACCGCCACGAGATGCTTCTCTTTCTGATTCAGAGTCAAGTTCTGGAGATTCCATAATATTTTTATAATATTTTTCAACCTAGGCTAAGTTTTAACTTAGTGCTAGGTTTATTTTATATCAAAATTTCCATACCAACTTCTTGTCGCGTCTGGCAAGAGTTGGTATTTTTTATGCATTTTTTTTTTCAAGTCATTTTCATTGAGGATATTGTATCGACCATACAAATCTTCCAAATTCACTGCAGCAACTCTGACCGTGTCCGGCAGAGTTGATATTTTTTATAATTTTTCTAAGTCCTCATATGTTCAAAACATATACATCTGTAAGCAGAGTCCGACCCAAAGGGTCCAAACAAATGTTCCATTGGCACGGCATGGAAAGACGACGACTCTGACGCAAGGGCGCGATTCAGACGAATCTAGCAACTCAAGGGCGAGATGCCGCCACGTCTGCTGGATGGGCAGATGCAACGATCCGACGGATGCAGATTCTGTCGCAGATTTCTCCCAAGAAGAGATTTTAATAAGAACTATTTCAATCAGCATAAGTCTACAAAATTCAATGTTCCTATTCTCAAAGACGACGATGTGATATCGGTCGCAGATTTCTCCCAAGAAGAGAATTTTAACTACACGGAAAACATTTCAATCAATATAAGTCTACAAAATTCAGTGTTCCTATTCTCAAAGACGACGATGTGTTATCGGTCGCAAATTCCGCTTTATGCCCAGACGGGATAAAGCATGGGCCAAATAAACAATATATTTTACTAAAATTTTGTTTTATATTGTTTCATATAAACGAGCAGAGCCATTGTATAGCTGGAACCAAGCAGTCCGAGGACCACCTAAGCTGTTCCAGAAGGCAGTTCGACACCGAAGGTGATCGACGAGGCATAGACACGAGGAGGAGCAGACGCAAGCCCGCATTAGTGGAAGAACACTAAGAAAGATAAGTGCGTCGAAAGTGTTTGTGTTGTGTCATCGAGAATCTGAGGATTTTCGATTTTTTCTTTTTTTTATGCCATTTTGAAAGCCAATGTTCAATTATTCAATAATTCATCGATATATGTTCAAATTTATCACCATTTTTAGATTTGCATCTAAGTTATGTTCAGATAGGCCGGTCTGAAATATAACCGAATACAACACATGGGAGACTACATCCAATGATCCATTTTCTTTTCAAAAACCAATTTTACCAAACGTTGCACAAGAAGATTCACGGAAAGAAGGGGGGTGTTAAAGAACGCTATAACCCCGATATACTTTTCGACGTTGTAACAAAATCCGACTTAGGAAATACTTCGTAAGAAAAGCGTGCTTCACGTAAAAACGCCGTGGAAGAGGTTTTTAATTCTTGGAAACATATTTTCGCTCTTCGGAGCATTTTTTATGCCAAATTTTCGCTAACTCTTCAAGGAGCGTTAATTTAGAAAGTGTAGTAAATGTCGCTGCACGGGGACGTAATGTCGCCCCGACCACCCAATTTTAGAAAGTATACTAAAATTGGACTTCGAAATTTCCAAGATTAAAAACCCTTTTACGAATCCACGTTGTCAAGCACTGCAACTCTTACGAGGTATTTAATATGATGACAAGTTAGTCCAACGACTATTCAAAGTATATCGGAAGTTATAGCGAAAATAGCCCTTAGCGACATGGGACCCTCATCATTTCCTAGCAGTCGGATTTGACGGAGAAATGATGCGTTTTGACGGGGTTTGCCCTAAACCGGTTCCTCAGTGATTCGGAGCCAAAAAAGTATCTATACCATGTACTCACACGTGCATGGGATCTGCCTTGCCTGAACGTAAAATTTGTTATTGCATAATACAAACGAAGTAGAGACGCTTCCAGCAATTTTAAGCTCCGAGGAGCGACCAAAATTTATGTGAATTAATAAATACGTTTATAAGACTGGCAAGCAAAAGCCCACCAAAATTTCAGTTACATGAAACTTTTCTTGAATCTTTTTGTGCATCGTTAGCTTATCAAGCTGTATATTGGACGGTAGTTGGTACCGTATGAATCGTCCCGTTCCTCACCATGTGTTGTATACGGGTCAGACCATTGTTTGTTAACATTTTCTCTTGAAAAAAGTTGTTGTAAAAACATAAATTTTTTAAAAGATTTAATATATACATTTTGAACTTTATGTCTTTTAGTTGTGTTTTCTAACAAAAATTCCTTTTCAGGTATAATTTTAAGAGAGTGTAATACAGACAGTGTTAGATTTATAGTGTTACGACGTCGTCCAATTGATACCATCAGAGCAGCAGTTAAGCATAAACGACAGTAAGTATGATTTATCCATTATTCTCCGTCTGAAACAGTCACGTTGAACCCTAAAAAATTTTGCGAACGTAATATTTATTATCTAGAATTAAGAAAAGGTTGAGGAAAAAGAAAATTAATTTTTTCTTTTTCCTATTTTTTTTTAATTTTTCTAAGTTTTTCGAGCAGAAAATACGTCCTTCAGACATCCATCAAAGCATGGATCGTTCACAAGCTATCCGGAGCCGGTAACACTAGCGGTAACACCCCAACCATCTTCCAGGCGGAAATTCATACTATGTAAGACTATTGATTTTGTTACATTTAGTTTAATGTAGTCTGGAAAGTGATTGTTAGAGAATTGAATTAAGTTAATAAATTTGACATATTATATGAAGCAATGGTATGGCGACTTGGATATAATCAGTCGAATTTTGCTACTTCCTGAAACTGGAGGCTTGACTGTCGGCGTAAATCTGGGGTTGGCGGGCTGGTGGGACAGGAATAGGCGGGATCGTGGATTCAGGAGTTGAATCTCTTAACTGGACGTCGGGATCGAAAGTTAGAGCATCGGGGTCACCAATTTACAGAAAGACGGATTCATTAAATCGAGATTTGTGGATTCGTTTGCCTTCTACCCAAAATAAGTGAAACGTTCGAACCACATCAACAGCTCGAATTAAAGAAATTTTATAGTGATGACGGCAGGAAGTTGTTTTCCCCTATCACGTGACCTTGCTCTTGACCGCGCACAGGTGTTTTCTCCTTTTGGTGTACATAAATAAGAATTGTCTTATACTTGGATTGACATTAAGCTCCTTTGGCGGGCGCCAATTAATATGTTTAAGGCAATTTGCATGAGATTTGAATTCATGAAATGATAATTTCTACCTCTCACAGTCATGACCAGGTCATCTCTGCGTAAACCTGGATGTCGAAATCCGACTGTACTAATGGTTTAGTTGTAAACTATAGTGTTGTCTCATTCAAACTACAATGATAACGTCACACTAACTTTATCTGTAGAGTACTCAAATGTGTCTATGGGCGCAAAGTTAGAACAAAAATTTGCTATTAAACTAGGTACTAATTCAGCTTTATTTTCTGCGAATTAAACTATACTCAAAGGCGTTATTCCACTTTTAACAGAGAACTGCTGTTACTTTATACTTCAATCAAACATTTTATAAAGGCATTTATTGAAGTTCTTGCCAGTTTTACTGATCACGAACTAGTGCTGGGGCTCTTTTCACACATGCTCAAAAGACTCGACGTCGAGCTCGCCATTTACTTTACATTATCAAATTCACCAATGATAAACATCACACTGGCGGTAAAGGAAGTATCATTGCGAACATACTATCTCGCGTATGACGCTTCCTAGTTCAACTGATAAAATTTGCTACGACGCGACCTATGTAACTCTAAATGTCGATCTTTCGTACCAAAGTCTTTACGACTTGCAATATTTGACGTCTTTCAGAATTTAAAACATCCCGGCACGAATGCCCTCTGTCACTAAAATACGTGCAACTTCTTAACTATTTCTCCACCACATTTTACTGGGTACGTATTGAAGAGATGTAATTTTAAAGTTCAAGTTGTGCGGCGAAGCGGAAGCCCCGTACTTGAGAAATGCACTCCCATAACGAAGGTCAAAGTCAAGGCTGCCGCAAGCGATCGCCGCGGTAAATAGCAACGCTCTGACCTTGGAACCGAAACCCGCATGGTGCTGCAAATGTCAAGGTTATCAAGTTGTATGCCGGACGAATGCAGCCCGTGCGCGGTCAAGACCAAGGTCACGTGTTGGGGACAACCACTTCCTGCGCCGTCACCACTATAAAATTTCTTTAACTCGAGGTATTGATGTGGTTCGAACATCAAAATTAGTTTGGGGAGAAAGCAAAACAATCCACAAATCTCGATTTAATGAATTCGTGTTTCTGTAAATTGATTACCCCGATGCTCTAACCTTCCGATCCCGACATCCAGTTAAGAGATGCAACTCCCGAATCCACGATCCCCGCCGATTCCTGTCCCACCAGCCCGCCAACCCCAGATTTGCGCCGACAGTCCAGCCTCCGGTTCCAGGAAGTAGCAAAATTAGACTCATTATAAACCAATTCGCCATAGCGTACCATTATGTAAAATTTATTAGCTTAACTCAATTCACTAACAATCAATTTCCAGACTACAGCTATATTTTTGCGCATTAGACGCGATAAGCGGTGCCATTCGAGCGAATAAGTCATGACGTCACGCTTAAAGCCACTTGCAGCGGTATCGCGCGACTTCAGGAGTACGCTAGCAAATGGCGTCACGCTTCAAGGCGCTTAAAGACATTAGATCGCAAAAATTTACCTTACATTAACATTAAGCCAAATGTCATAAAATCAACTGTCAAACAGATCTATAGTATGAATTTCTGCCTGGAAGATGGTTGGGGTGTTAGTGTTACCGGCTCGGGATAGCTCATAATTAGGCACTACTACGCCCACTCCTACCCCTTCAGCCATGTATAAATGTATGTGCCTGATGAAGTCTTAAGGCACTACCTATGTGAGGAGGGTAGAATCGTTTCATGGGCGTATCAGTTATTAGGGGATCACATTTGTAATTTATTGAAAAATCAATTAACATTAAAAATTTAACAAAAAATTTCAGTGCATTGCAGATATTTATAAAAGTATAAGTGTCTATAGTCAATGAAAAATGAATTTCTTAATGAAGATTGTGAATGTTTTGAACTGTTAAATGGAAGTCATTTTGCCATTAGCCTTTCACAGAAATATTTGTAAATGCTATTTGTGCTTTTATAAAAAATATGCATACTTTCATTGCAATATAAGATGGAAGACAGGTAAAGAAAACAATTTTAAAAAGTTATATATATATATATATATATATATATATATATATATATATTGCTATGTATTTGCATATTGGACAATTACGAAGATTGCATGTTTGTGTTATTTGCTGAATCAAGGTTTGAATTTGTTTATTTCCTTTAGATGGTTTTCAAAATTTATTTAAATTAGCTAAAGATCCGAAAGGTATGTGTTTTAGAATGTTAATACTTGTTTAGAGTTGTTTTAATAGTTTTAAAGTTTTTATTTGATGTCAACAGTTAGTTTGATACTGACATCTATGTTAGTAGTTATTAAGTTGTTGTTGAAATAATTTCTGACATTTAAGTCATTTTATTTTTTATAGTTGGTAAATATTTTCCTGGAAAAAGACAAGGTGGTTTAAGTTAGGTTATGTTTGGAATGAAATTAATCAAAATTCATATGGTGTTTTGTTTTGTTTATTTTGGATACTTTGATATTTAGTGATATAGAACAATAAACAACAGATAAAAGAGAGGCTGTAAAATTGTAAAAACAAATTTAAGAAAAAAAAGAACAAGTGAAAATTAGGGAGTGAAGAAGAAAAATAATAAACAAGGATTAATAATTTTGAAATTGAATTGAAAGTCAGAAATTGTGGAGATCAGCGAAGAAGAGAAAAATAGACTGTAAATAAGAAGGTAGAGGTGTTATTGTAGATAGGAGTTGCAGAGGAGATAAGGACGAGATAAGGTGAAGAATTAATGAAAGGAGAATTGTTGGATTTGGAAAGAGAAGAGTGTAGCTACGAAGAAGGAAGGTTTTTGTGTATTTAATTTTTGCACAAGGTTGTATGTTAAAATTTAAATAGTGTATTAGACTTTCGAACCTGTTATAAAGCTAAATTATCTAAATATCAATGAAAATAAATTATTTATATCAGATTAAAAATTTTACTTTAATAAAATTTCATTTTAAATAGGAACTGAATTTGAACCTGCTCCTGAAGGGAAAGATAAGCTAGCCGGCCCATTAAATATTTTGACATACTTTTGGATCAAAAGGTAAGAGATTTTAATTTGATCTTTTGGTTTTTAAAGTTTTTTTTTATCTATTGGAAATAAACAGGTTAAAGTTTGATTAGTACTGCAAATTATTAAGTACAATAAAAAGTAGAATACCACAATATATATATATATATATATAAACATAAAATTTATTGAGGTTGCAGTCAGTGATAAGGTATTTTGGCCAATACAAAAAGAAAACTCTTTGTTATTGTCAAGCTTTCGCTAATGTTTATTAACTTTCTCAAGGCATTAACTTGAGGTTAATTTGATATATATATATATATATATATATATATATATATATATATATATATATTATATATATATATATATTTTATACAGATTATATATGTATCTAACAGCAGCGCCATCTGAAGGTCAACCCAATGAACTAATCAATATAAAAGTGAATAAAAATTGCAAAAATGACTCCCAACCGAAATTCCGTTTCTGATATATATATATATATATATATATATATATATATATATTATACATATATATATATATATATATATATATATATATTGATAGGTAATTCGTTGTCACCTCGGGGTTACTAATATGACGACCTGACCTCACACATTTAGCATTACATTTGTTCATATATCTAGCATATATCCTTTAAGGGGAGTCCCCTTAATATGAATTTCAAGAGAGGGGAAAACTTTATTGAAAAAAAAATTCATATATATTATGTTATAATAATACCGCTGTTACTTCTGTCTATATACGCGCTTTGAGATACTTGCAGCACGATCTCACTTCATGCGATGTCTTATTTATGAGGTAGGTACGTAATGTATATTTCCATTGGTTTATATACTAATTCCATAATTCAATTTTCTGTACTTATACGCTCCCAAAAATAGCTATTTTACAAACTCATTTGTGTCCCTAAAATTAGTCTTTCTCGGAGTCGACCCCAAAATGTTGCCATGACACCTTTTACTATGGTAGTATGGTAAATAAAATCTGAAGCTCATTATTTTCGAGAATATTTGCTCTGATCACATTAATCATACATAATAAGAGGTTTGAATGTGTTTCTTGGAAACTTTAACATGTTTGTAATATGTATCTAAAAAGTTTTTTCGGACGAATCGTTATTGTTTCCAGACAAGGCAAAGCCGATTTAGAACAAGTTTTGTTGTTAAATGCCTACTATGATTTTTTTAATTTTTTTTTTTCATAGAATTTAGCATCGCAGATATCCTTGCATTTAAAGATGGAAAGTGATTTGTGGTCTTAAATAGACCTTGGCAACCTTTATCTTTTAAGATCAGTTTGATTCAAATCGGGTAAAAAACAACAGAATTATTACGCTGCTACACTCTTAAGTCAGACACACTATATATGGTTTATTATAATTACAAGTACAATTTTAAAAACCTTCTTAATGTTTGCGTTTATTTTTTTTATTACTCACCTATTTCAAGCTATATACAGGGCGGGCTAACACAAATGCGGCAAATCGAAATTTTTGTACAGGTAAAAATGAGGCAAATTTTGAATTTTGAACGTTTTTTAACAAAAAGTTCAGACGCGTCATTTTTTGTTTCCAGGCTGACGCTTTTTAACGTCTTTTCAACCATGTCACCTTTTCGCCCTATTTGGAGATAAGAGTGACAGGGTTGAAAATAAGCTTAAACAGTTTCTCATCGAAATAAAAATCGGCGTCTGAGGTGAAAAAGACAAATTTAAAAAGTAGGGTCTATTTCGTTTCCACTGACCCTCCTTGCACGTATACACCTTATCGCTAAAACCTAACTGCGACCCTGAATGTGCCAATTAATGGTGAAGATCTTTTTAAGGTGGGTATAATTAAACAAAAATAAAATGCAAAAATAATCTAAAAACTACTTTATCTGATGTTAAGCATTATAAAAAAACATAAAAACAAAATTATTTTATAATAATGTTAATTTTTGTTCATTAAATGTTGAATTTTTGCTTTAATTTGCACTGGATTTCTTTTGATATTCGTGTTGTTAATAAAATCTAAGATGCATTTTTGTGAAGGATAACACTTATTTTTAATAAAGTCTTTGAAATTCTTTGAAAGTAAATTTATTTCTTCGATAGTCCAACCTAAAAATAATAATAATTTTAAGCTCTGCTTTGGATACTGATAAAATCTTACCTCTTTTTTTTATTTTTTTCTTCTTTAATGGTGCTGTCCATGTATCTGAATCTGAGTCTAAAAAAAAATTGTCATTGAAAACTCAAAAAATCATAAGGATAATATATTAATAAGGTATAAAACTGTGTCATTTTCTGTTCTCTTGTTTTTTAAAGACATTTCGTAATCTGAATCTGAAAACAAATGGTAGATATAAACACTTGAAAGCTCAAAAGGTTATAAGCAGGATTTGATCAAATATAGGCATAGGAAAAAATACAGCTAACGAGTTGAAAACAAAATTAAGAAAAAGTAAATTAAAATGTACAATCTTACCATCATTACAAGCACGCTCATGAATTGAGCGCGGAGTGTCGGTGCTGGTAGAAGTGGAAGCAATATTTGAAGGGTCCTGTTTGAGTTTTTTAGATTTCGAAAAATGTTCTAAAAATTGAGACATTAGCAGTTAGGTACGAGACATTTCGCAAAGCAGCTTTTTATACCTTCATCATTCTCTTCAGGATATTCCGTATTCTCGTCAAATTCAATTTCGGATAATGATTTCCCCTTGAATTCAGTAAGTAAAGATCCTTTTTCCATCATAATAAGCAATTTTGAGACTTTGGCTGTTTGGTATATGTCCACTGGTAACCTTAAAAGTAATAGTCATTTAATTACCAAGTGTATGAATTAGCGATTAACAATGATCGAGACATTTTAGCGTGAAATCTATTTAGTGGAATCAATGAGTCGGAATTTTGGGTCAAAAATGAAAATTTTGCTAGAACTACAAGAGCACCTACCCCCCCCCCCCTCTGTTTTCGAGGGTGCTGAACAATGTAGAAATAGGGAAAAAAGTTTTTAGCCATTCGCTACCCCTAAAACGGCCAAAACCACCCCTTTTTGCAGTATTTCTTGCACAGACGCCCGGCAGCAAAAGTTTTCGCCAAATTTCTTTTACTTTTCATCACTATGAGGTGAGGGGTGAAGGTTGGCACAAAGCAAGGCCCCGTGATCACCCTCGGAAGGTTCATTATACCCTCTCAGAGGGGTTGAAATTGCAACTTTCCCTCTCGTGCTGAAAGTTATACACACCCCGTTTTCGAGGATGCTGATCACGAGAGAAATACCCCTATTAACAGTGCTTATGCAAGGTAGGAAGGGTTGATCCTGGCTAAAAGTATTTTTTCGTGATAAGTATCCTCTAAAACGAAGGGTGTATAACTTTCAGCACCAGAGGAGCAAGTTGTAATTTCAACCCCTCTGGGAGGGTATAATGAACCCCTTAGGGTGATCACGAGGTCCTGCTTGGTGTCAGCCTTCACCCCTAATGATGAAAAGTAAAATAAATTGGCGAAAACCTGCGCTGCCGAGCGTCTGTAAAAAGAAATACTGCATAAAGCGGTGGTTTTTGGCCGTTTTAGGGGTAGTGAATGGCTAAAAACTTTTTTCAATACTTCTACCTTGTTCAGCATACTCAAAAACTCTTGTAACTCTAGCAAGTGAATAACAAAAACCTGGTAGTAAAAAAACTGACATTTGTATAATTTTCTCAATAGAAATGTTTATAAAAAATTGTTGACAATTCCTATAAATAAATTGAGTGATTTACGATACGAGCCTAGGACTCGTGTCGAAAAATTCACCCCTGTGAATAATAAACAGCTATATCGTTATATGCTTGTTCATTAAAATACTATGATACAATACTATCACAACTTAAAATTTTAACTTACTCATAAAATTCGGCGTGGGTTTTTTCGGTGTGACCCATAAATTTTGAAAATTGGGCAAGGTCTTCTTTCAATAGATTTAATATTTGTGCAACGGTAGCAATATGTTTCCTCAATTTATTGCTGGAAATAGCTTCAGGGTATTGTAACTTAATTTTAGTTGTTAGATATCTTATTGCTACGTCACCTTGACCCCACTTAATTTTGCTCTGTGGCATAGCAAAAACATATTCATTTTCTTGCAAAAAGTATTTTTTACGATGTTTCAATAACGTATTTATAAATTTTTCTAACATCTCTGGTAGCAAGATAACGACTTGTCTTGAACCTTTTCCACTATTTACAATACGCCTATACTTGGTTGTCAACATTTTTTCCGATTCCGTTAACACAGATTCAAAATCTTTCATATTAGATTTATTTTGTCTCATATAATTTTTAATTGTTAAATATTGTACGTCACCTATACGTCTATGATTAAAAATAATTAGTAGTGCCAACGTACACTGAACTAGCAATTTATAAGTTCCTATATTATCCATGTGGCTTATAAATTGTATATAACAATCTTCTGCCATTTTTATTGTTTCATCTCTAAATATTTTAATGTCGCTTACTAGCGGCACAAGAAGTGGCTTTTTCCATCGTTTTTCTTGCAAATCTTTATTTGCCAAACTCGATATTTCGGTATTCCAACGTGTAATTACTAACTTTTTAAATTTTTTAATTTCTTCGAGCCACAATTTCGATTCTTCTTGTGATTTACAAACAAATCCTGGATTTTCTTTTAAAATTAGATGTGTTAGTTCGTCACACATATCTTTCAAATATGTACCTAAATGCATCGCAAGACTTGGAGCTTTGAACAATTTGTTCTTTGGATCATATCCAGTAATGTTTCTTGTAGCTGTTAGAAAGTAATCAAAATTTTTTGGTTTTAAAATATCTTTGAAGAAACATTTGCAATCATCAGTAATATCCCGATAGGCAATTAATAGACGGGCGAGTTCTCTCATCCTTGAACTGCAGGCGTATTCTTTGCGTTCTCTTTTATGTTTTTTTAAATAGGATTTTCCAAAATAAACGATAAGTAAGTCTGTCTTTGCTACTAAGGATATTTCATCTCCCTTCATGATATCAAATACTTGAAAAATCAACATTTCCTTGAGACCATCATTAAAATCTTGGATTTTGAAAAACTTACCTCTTCTTTTACGTTTAACCTTGAGATTGCATTTGTGGCATCCAGTGCACAGGCAATTTCAGTTTGGGAGTTGGTAACATAATACTTTCTGGAGGAAAGTTTACTACCTTTTTCTTTTGTGGTATTTCGAACAACGCATAATTTCGTGTGAAGCTTTAAATATTCTTTTTTAAAAACTCTTTTACAATATACACATGGATAAAAAGTTAACGAATCTTTTTCCATTGTTTCTCGATATGGACGTATTACACCCTCTATGTATAAATCAAAATTGGTTTGGTTCCTAAGCAAACTGAAAGCCTGTCTTCTTTCTTTGCTTTTTCGAGGATACTCTAGAATCTTCTTCACTTCATTTATATCTTTATGGTTTAGTTCTATGTGCCTTGCGTAATTTTTTGTAATAATATCATTGTAACAGAATTTACATCGCACTTCCTTCTTGTCTCCTCTATTTCTTTTCTGTCAATAGATAATTCAAATTTAAAAAATGTATTTGTCATATAAACGTAATATTCTAAAAATGTTGTATAGAGGACGTCAGATTACACAATGTCATATATAAGGGATAAGGTGCACAAGTTTTCTCCTGCTCGTATCAGTTCATATATGATTAGGTCGAAAATGGTGCTAGATCATTTTGGGCACACTGCATCGTTGGAATTGGTATATTTAATAACCAATTACCTGTAAGGGAGATGCCCCTAGGCAACACCACTCACCTCCGCAAGACTAGGTTGGCTGGAGACCTAGGTGAGGATCTGCCTATAGAGAGGAATGACAAGGGGCCCAATGGGGCCTAAGTGCTGTGGTTTAATATTTTTCTTTGACCACCCTCCCACTATTTCCATCCAAGGGATAAGGCGATGAAAAAAAAATAGAGATTTATTTAATTCTTCATGATAAATTGGCCAGAACTAATAAAAAGGATTTAGAAGGGATAGTTTGTATAAGGGTCGAAAGTATTTTTCAATAAACCAAAACAAAACGTCTTTGATAAAAAAAAAATTAAAAAAGAGACCAAAAAAAGTGTGAAGTTGAAAATAATATAAGTAATCGTTTTGTATTTAGTCAGTAATATTCTTAAACTATCAGGTAATATTATGCTTAAAATTCCTTATCTACTATATTTTTGAAGTCGGTACCAAGTACCGATTATATTATAAATATACTTCGAAAATATAGTAGATAATTAAAAGGTTAAACGTTAAAAGCTGATTTTCACTGCAAGCATACATACATCAATATTGTCTGAAAGTTATTTGCGGCATTCTACGAATATTCTTTCCTATTATTTGGGTTTTCTACCACATGTACTATTCCTCTTCAAAACAAATCACCGAATCTACAAAATAATAGAATTATTGGAAAAAAGGCCTCTGCGCCCGTGACGTTTACGCCAAATAATAGGAAAGAGCATACATACATCGGTTAAAAATTACATTATTTAAGAAAATGTAGAATGTTGCTTTCTTTGTTACATTAACCGATTTATTAGAAGAAAAATAATTAAAATAAATTAAACTGAAAGCCAACTATAATAATAGGTACTTACTTTTATTACTTCTTCAATTTTTGACATTTTTACAGTGCCTGCTTTTTTACCATCTAATCTATTACCCACTTCTTCAATAATGAAACCATCCCTTTCTTTATTCGCTAAGTCTCTTATTTCTTCCTCGGGAATTTCAGGAACAGAATGCTGGGAGCTTTCAGACGTCGAAAAATGTTCATATCTATAGTCCTTATCTTTAATATCATCGTCTGATTCGAAACTATGATCAGACTGATCAGACAAAGACAAGTTTTTTAATTGGAACAATTCTGTGGAGTTAGGCAAAGTCTAAAATAAAATATATTTATATATATATACATATATATTGTCTAATTTCTGTGGTGTTTATTTATTATATTAATATATATGTATGTACATATATACAGGGTCGACCATTAATAATAGGCCATAGTTCAGGGGTAGATTCTAGATTCTTTGGGCCAAAATATGATATAACTAAATATGCTTTAGTAAAATGTTGTGTGGAAAAAGATACAGGGTGTCAAAATTCACATTATTTTTTCGTTTTTTTACAATAACTCAACAACCTGTTGACTGATCTTCGCGAAATTTGCTAGAGGAACTTTTTTACTGTAAGAAACAATAATTTATGTATTCCATCGCGTTAGATCATAGAGGACGCCGCAGGACCTCTATCTGATGATGAATTTTTTCATATTTTTTTTGACGAAACGTGGTATTTCTAGCCAGAAAATCTGATGAGGGCGTCATTTCCACGTATGAAAGGTACACTTGGTAAAACTTGATAACTCCAACCGTTTTCGAGGAAAGTGCCGTTAAATATTTCAATAATTTTTTGAAAGACAAATTCAAATTTAATGAAATAAAGTGTCTCAAAAAATTATTGAAATGTTTAACGGTACTTTCCTCGAAAACGGTTGGAGTTATCAAGTTCTACCAAGTGTACCTTTTATACGTGGAAATGACGCCCTCATCAGATTTTCAGATTAGAAGTACCACAATGTTTCGTCAAAAACAAAATATGAAAAAAATTCCTCACCAGATACAGGTCCTGCGGCCGGCGCTCTCTATGGTCTAACGTGATGTAATACATAAATTATTGTTTCTTAGAATAAAAAAAGTTCCTCTAGCAAATTTAGCGAAGATCAGTCAAGAGGCTGTTGAGTTATTGCAAAAAAACGAAAAAATAATTTGAATTTTGACACCTTGTATCTTTTTCCACAGCAACATTTTACTAAAGCATATTTAGTTATATCCTCATATTTTGGCCCAAAGAATCTACCCCAGAAATATGGCCTATTATTAATGGGCCAACCTGTGTATATATATAAAAAATACAAAAATATGTATGTACGATTTCATTATAAGTTGTCTTTAATGTACAGTTTTGTGGCCATAAAATATCTCAATATTTTAGCAATACAAAAAAGTACCTTGTATTTCATTAAGGAAAAATTAAAGTTGCGAAAATTATATTGTACATAAACTCTTGCATGCTACTCGTACATAATAAGGTTCTCGATAAAGCTTTACTGGACTCGTACAATAAAGCCTGAGTCTTTGTACTTGTAAAATAAATAACGTAATATTATTCTTACATCACCATATTCCGGAAAATCATATAAATCCTTTTGTGTTTCTTCATTAGTATCCACTAAATTGCTTCTTCTAGAATTAGAATACTCCAAATCTTTATCTGTTCCTATTGTAGGTGCTTGTAAAGGTTTGATAATATGCATACTAGTAATAATGACGTTCTCAGATTTAGTTTCTGGATTTTGCTTAAACATACCACTTTCTGTTGATGGTAAAAAATGGAAGTCAGTTACGGCCTTATTTTTATATAAACCGCTTGACTCATTATATTTTTCCCTTTCAAAGATGATATCACTAGCTAAGGGCAATATTGGTGATATTTGCTGTTGCTTTAACGGAACTATTTTAGGAGAACCCAAGGAATTCTTAAAAAAATAATTTTAAATTATTACCTATTAGAAATCTATAATTATACTAATTATCGTTACCTTATAACTATCAGAAAATGTGGTCATATCCTTAAAAGTTTCATCAGTCGTATCAGATATATGAGTACAATTACAACTTCCACATTCAGAACAATTCATTTTTTCTTTTTCTTTTAAGGGAGATTGTTTGCTTTTATCTATGCTATTTTCAACTAATTTTATTTGGGAATTAGACTCGGTCAACTGATTAACTGCAGGAAGGTCTAACTTCATAGAGTTATCAGGCTCAGCTATATAATTTTCATCTGAGGATTTTTCGATTTCAGATTCAGACATTTTTGTGCGATCTAAGTCCACAAAGCTGTTAGCGTCAGTTAAAAAATTGTTGTTTATCCAGTTCTATGAATAAATATAATATAAGTATCAGGAGAAATTAGCAAAATTTCTTTACTACTTTTATAAAAACCCGATTTTTGGGTATTTTAATATACACCAATTTTCAAACTAAATTACCTTTTTAGGCCAGAATAGAAAATGGATATACACCTATATTAAAACTGCTACCCTTAACACCCAAAAAAAATTGTTACTTTAATTTTTTTTTTACTGTGATAATGTATTCTCTATGTTATGCTGGGAAAGTCAAAATAGAAAATATAACAACTTACACCAGTCATTTCCATTTTTTCAAAATTTTCTTTCAGTGGGTTTCCTTGGGTTTGACCCTAAAATAAATGCATAGGAAAAAAACAATACAATTTAAATCAAACGCAACTAGAATATTTTTAAAGATGCTTAAAAAATGTTAAAATAACAACTTACGCCACTCATTTCGAGTACTTTAAAATTTTCTTTCGTCAGATTCTTTTGGGATTGGCTCTAAAAGAAATAAATAGGAAAAAACTACATTTTAACCAAGCACAACTAAAAATAAATATTTTTTTTATTAAAAACATTAAAACAACTTACGACAGTCATTGCCATTGTTCCAAAATTTTCTTTCATTAGGTTCTCATGGGAATTACCCTATAAGAAATGAATAGGAAGAAAATGTAAACCAGACATACGTGGAATATTCCAGAAATTGATTAAAGACGAGGTAATGGGTGTGTAGTATCCGATATCGTGTAACTCAGTTATTTTATAATTTAAAAAAAATGAAAATAGACGATAGAACTTGCAAGAATATAATTCACGACCTTTTATATTCTAAAGCTTCGCTTTGGAGACAAAGGGTGTTAAAGTTAATCAAGATTTTTTCAAATACCTCATAAATCAATTTGCCGATTTTGATGAAACTTCGCACATAAGAGGCTTAATTTCACGTAATTATATTTATTTAAATTTTTTCAAGTACGGCGATAGGACATTATGACAAGATATGAAAAATAATAATGTGATACCGCCTCTGCTTTTTTATAAGTTTTATAATTATTTTTAGATTAAGTAATTAAAGATACAATTTTTCTGTCTCTCACAGGTTTTATTTTCTCGAAAATTAAGCGAGATATACAAAAGATAGACTAAAAAATTGTATCTTTAATTACCCAATCTAATAATAATATCAACTTATGAAAAGGCAGTGGCGTGCTCAATTCTTTTGTAAACATCTACCTACTGCCACCCCTAGAAAAATTAAATTAAAACAAGTTATCTCAAATTATATGACTTACTTATTATACCCTACTAAGAACGTGAAATTTTGTCAAAATCGGCCAAGTAGTTTGTGAGATGTTTGAAAAAATAAGTTTCTTTTATTAGCTTTTGAACACCATGTATCTCAAAAATGAAGCTTTAAAACATAAAAGTTTATAAAAATTAATTTTTCTTTTTATATTGCGATTCCTGTTGCTTACTAAACTTTCCCAATTAATGCCTGAGACGGTTTAAGGCGGGAAACCTTAGGCGGGAAATGTTATAACTTACAAAATGTGCCCACGTAGCCAAAAACCAAATGCTAGAATACTACTAAAATAAGAATACTTACCAGTGCATTTTCAATAATTCGCCTAGTCCTTGATTTCAAGTTTTGGGAATTCATTCTGTTGAATATTTAATGAACATTTAACACTGGTAATGAGCACAACGTATTCACTTCTTGGTTTAAACTGCTTGCATTAAACACTGCTGCCGTTTTCACGAGGTGATTTCGCTCCAAATTTCGCTATATACCAGCAGAGGTGACTTCGTACGTATAATACCTATACTTAAAAACCTATATGTGCGCCAGTGGCGCCAGTTATATACTCTAGAACTAAAAATAAAATTTCTCGATGCATAGGGGTCGAAATCACCTCACCCATAAAATTGGGTATATGATCAATAACGCCATCTAAAATCGATTTAGCAAGAAACTAAGGGAATACGTTGTCACCTCACCTTTTTGAGGTGACATCGTTGTATATGAAGTAACAGAGTATGGTTTATATCTATTTTCTAGGTGACAACGTACCGTTTATAAATATATATATATATATATATATATATATATATATAACTATATATATATATATATATATATATATATATATATATATATATATAACTATATATATATATATATATATATATATATATATATTGCGATGTATTTGCATATTGGACGATTACGAAGATTGCATGTTTGTGTTATTTGCTGAATCAGGTTTTGAATTTGTTTATTTCCTTTAGATCGTTTTCAAAATTTATTTAAATTAGCTAAAGATCCGAAAGATATGTGTTTTAGAATGTTAATACTTATTTAGAGTTGTTTTAATAGTTTTAAAGTTTTCATTTGATGTCAACAGTAAGTTTGATACTGACATCTATGTTAGTAGTTATTAAGTTATTGTTGAAATAATTTCTGACATTTAAGTCATTATGACATTTCTTTTAAGTAGTAAATTTTATTTTTATAGTTGGTAAATGTTTTCCTGAGTTATTAAGTTGTTGTTGAAATAATTTCTGACATTTAAGTCATTATGACATTTCTTTTAAGTGGGAAATTTTATTTTTATAGTTAGTAAATGTTTTCCTGGAGAAAGACAAGGAGGTTTAAGTTAGGTTATGTTTGGAATGAAATTAATCAAAATTCATATTATGGTGTTTTGTTTTGGTTTATTTTGGATACTTTGATATTTAGTGAGATAGAACAATAAACATGCAACAGCTAAAAGAGAGGTTGTAAAATTGGAAAAACAAATTTAAGAAAAAAAGAACAAGTGAAAATTAGGGAGTGAAGAAAAAAAATAATAAACAAGGATTAAGAATTTTGAAATTGAATTGAAAGTCAGAAATTGCGGAGATCAGCGAAGAAGAGAAAAATAGACTGTAAATAAGAAGGTAGAGGTGTTATTGTAGTTTGGAGTTGCAGAGGAGATAAGGACGAGATAAGGTGAAGAATTAATGAAAGGAGAATTGTTGGATTTGGAAAGAGAAGTATGTAGCTACGAAGAAGGAAGGTTTTTGTGTGTTTAATTTTGGACAAGGTCGTATATTAAAATTTAAATAGTGTACTTATTAGACTTTCGAACCTGTTATAAAGCTAAATTATCTAAATATCAAAGAAAATAAATTATTTATATCAGATTAAAAATTTTACTTTAATAAAAATTTCATTTTAAATAGGAACTGAATTTGAACCTGCTCCTGAAGGGAAAGATAAGCTAACCGGCCCATTAAATATTTTGACATACTTTCGGATCAAAAGGTAAGAGATTTTAATTTGATCTTTTGGTTTTAAAGTTTTTTTTTTTTATCTATTGGAAATAAGCAAGTTAAGGTTTGATTAGTACTGCAAATTATTAAGTACAATAAAAAGTAGAACAGCACATTTGGCGCCCAACGTGGGGCGATTGTAAAATTGTTGATTTGATAAAGTGTGCAGTCTTGGTGAAAGTTTGTGAACTGTTGATTGTGGTACATAGTTTTAAAATTCAATAACAATTTCATTTATTAAGGGTATATAAAGTATTAATTCTTAATTGTGTGGTATTTGTATGAAATTAAGATCAGGAAAACAAACAAAAATGGAGAATCAAAATCAAACACCAGAAACTTCTCGACAAGGTGATACATCCCAACAAACACAAAATGATGATAAATTTATACAATTAATGAACATGATAGCGAACAAATTTGAAGAAAGCAAACAAGATATGAATAATAATTTTGATGAAAATAACAAAAAAATGGACGAAAACAAACAAGACATGAATAGCAAATTTGAAGAAAGCAAACAAGACATAAATAATAAATTTGATGAAAATAACAAAAAAATGGACGAAAACAAACAAGACATGAATAATAAATTTGAAGAAAGCAAGCAAGACATGAATAATAAATTTGATGAAATCAACAACAAAATGGACAATACATTTGAAGAAAGCAAACAAGATATGAACAAAAAAATGGATGAGAACAATAGGAAATTGGAAACGAGTATAGTAGAGTTACACAATAAAGTGCACGAGAAAATTAAGAAAGTAGAAGAAAAGGTAGAAAAGGTTTATGAAGAGATAAGTGAATTTAAAAAAGAAGTAAGAGTAGAAGTTGAACATGTTATAGTAGATGGTATGAATGAAATAGATATACGCATGAAAAAGCAAGAAGATATAATCAAAACACAATTAAAAGAACAGGATGGTAAGATCGAACAGAATACGAAGATATTGAAGGACACATACACACCTATATTTAACACATGTGCTACACATCATACACTGGTAAATCAATTCTATGGTGATTCCAGAATCCACCCAAAAGTATTTTTAGAACGTTTAAGGCAATATCTAAAATCTATAAATTTTAATTTTAATTTAAAACATGAAATTCAAAATTCATTAAAAGGTGAAGCCGAAATTTGGTATCAAATTGTAGAATCTGAATTTGAAACTTTAGAAGAATTTGAAAAGTTATTATTAAAAAAGTATTGGTCTGAACATTGTCAGGAAAAAATTCGTTTCAATTTATTTAATGGAAAATATTCAGAAAATAGTGGTATGTCTAGGGAAAATTATGTCATGCGTAAAATGTATAATATTAAATTCTTAGAGCCAAACTTGACAGAAAATGAAATGATTAAATATCTAGCAAGACATTTTTCTGATGACATCCACCAAGTAATCATTACACAACGCATTACGACATTAGATGGTTTGAATGAGTACTTGAGAGTGATCGATGATCTACATATGGGATGGAATAAAAATCATAAAGCATTTAATAGAAAAGCATACAACCAAACAGATGGTAATGACCAAAATTTCAACAGACAAAATTATTATGCAAATAGACAACAAAATGGGTATAATAATAATTATCAAAAAAATTATGACAGTAAAAATTTTAATAATCAAAATAAAGGTAGAGATTATGACGAAAATAGGAGGTACAACGGTAATGATAATTATGATAAAGAACAGAATCGGCATGATACTAAACGTGATTCAGTAAGATATGCACAGGTAAATAATACAAATGTCAGATCTGATCAACAGAATGACATGAACAAAATTAAGACGATAGCAGAGGTAAATTCACATTTTTCAAGGGAAAATTTTTAGATAGGGAAGTTTTAATTGGGATGACGACATACGGACATATGCGAGAATTTATAGGTATTGAGAATGAATCAAATTTAGATAATAATAGAATTAGTAATTTACCAATCATCAACATTAAAGTTAATGAAATAAATTTAAAAGCATTGCTTGATACGGGATCAGAAATCAGTTTAATAAATGGAAAGATAATAGATAGTAAAAAAGAGTTATATCAAAAAAATTGTACTAAGATTTCAAAAATTAAATTATTAAATGCAAATGGTAAGAAATTCACAGAATGCAATAAAATCATAAATTTAGATTTTGAAGTAAAAGAGATACGTTTTAGAGGCGAGTTTGTAGTTGTTGACAATTTGAGTTTTGATGTCATAATTGGTGAAGATATTTTATCACGACTTAAGGCAAAAATAGATTTTGGGGAAAAGTCCCTGGTTTTAAAAGGTACTGCGGTGAAAATATTTAATAAAAATGAGTTAAACATAGTGGGTTATATAGGTAATTGTAACAATAATAATTTAAATGATGAAAAATATAAGCCTACATGTGAAATGAATAATTATAAAATGCCTAAAAGATTGGAGATAAATTGTCCTACTAAATATGAAAATCTAGTAAGAAAATTGTTACAAAATTATATATCGTTAATAAATTACAAACCGAGAATAGCTAAAAGTTATGTACACAAGTTGATAGTAGATGAAAGTAAACCGTTTAAATGTAAAACTTATCCTATACCCTTCAAACGTCGAAATAAAGTACAAGAAGAAATCGGAAATATGATAAAATCTAATATTATAGAACCAGCAAAGACAGACTTTATAAATCCTTTAGTAATAGTGAGTAAAAAGGATGATTCCATAAGAATATGTCTCGATGCTAGAAATTTAAACCAAATTACTAAGTCTCAATTTGATGCACCTCAAACCATAGATACTATGCTTTATAGAATTGGAAAGAATACCATATTTTCTAAATTAGATTTAAAAAATTCATTTTGGCTTATTCCTTTACATGTAGATTCTCGTAAATATACTGGTTTTAGTGTAGATGGACATATCTATCAATTTAAGGTAGTTCCATTTGGTTTACAATCAGCGTCATCTGCTTTAGTTAGAGCTATGCAATCAATTTTAGATAAATACGAAAAATTTTGTCTTCATTACATAGATGACATTCTTGTATTTTCAGATACACAGGAAGAACATTTTGAACATTTAAACATAATATTAAATGCTTTAGATGAGGCAGGTTTAAAATTAAACATAGAAAAATGTGAATTTTATAATACCTCGGTAAAATATTTAGGGTATATTATAAATCAACAAGGAATATCGATAGGTAAAGAACGTATTAAAGAAATCAAAGAATATCCAGCTCCAAAAAATTTAAAGATGTTAAGAGGGTTTTTAGGTATATTAAATTATTATAAGAAGTTCGTACCTCGACTTTCAGAGTTAGAAATACCGCTAATAGAATTACTTAGGAAAGACACAAAATGGGAATGGAATAGAAGACGTGAAAAAGCATTTAACAAATTGAAAATTAATTTTCAAGATAATTTACTTTTATATAGTCCAGATTTTAATTTACCTTTTATTTTACGTACAGACGCTTCAGAACAAATAGTCGCGGCAGAACTTATTCAGATTATAAATGGGATTGAAACGCCAATATGTTTTGTATCTAGGATTTTAAAACCGTATGAAACTAGGTATTCCACATCAGAACTCGAGATGTTGTCAGTAATACACGCTATATCTAAATTATCTTATATTTTAACATCAAACCATTTTATAATTGAAACAGATCACTCAGCTTTATGTTCGCTCATGAAAAATAGGTTTGCAAACAATCGAATTTATAGATGGTCTCTCTTAATTCAAGAATACTCGTTTACTATTAAACATAGACCGGGTAAAGAAAATATAACAGCAGATGCACTTACTCGAAATAAACAAGTTGATATTGATAAAGGAAATAATTTTATAGTAGGTTTAAATGTTCTGTTGGGTGAAAATTCGTTATATACAAATGAGAAAATTATTGAAAGTCAAGAATATTTGAATGAACTTAAAAATACAGTACGTGTATGTTCACATAGAGGATATAGTATTAAAAACAATATGCTCATTAAAACAGTTATGGATGAAGAGAAATACGTGATACATGATAAATTAGCTATAGATATTTTAAATGATTTGCATATTCATTTTGGGCATATTGGGGTAAGAAAAACTTGGATGATTTTTAGAGAAACGTTTTTTTGTAAGAACGATTTACCATTAACGAAAAGAATAATTTCATTATGTCACAATTGTTGTTTGGGAAAAATTAAAAACCATAAAAATAGAAATAAAGTAAATAGTATTTTGACAAAACAACCTCTAGAAATTATAGCTATTGATTTTATAAGCAATCTTATAAAGGATAAAGTTGGTTATAAACACATACTGGTTGCGGTTGATGTTTTTTCAAAATTTACAAAGGTATATCCCACAAAAAGATGTAATACAAATACGGTTTGTAGAATGCTTTCTAAATATTTTAAAACTGTAGGCACACCTAGAAAAATTTTAGCTGACAATGCGACATATTTTGACAACGACAGATTAAAGAAATATTTGACAAACAAACAAATACAAATAATTTTTACGACAATTAGACATCCACAAGCAAACCCTGCAGAACGTTATATTCAAGAAGTAATAAAAATTTTAAAATTGACTGTACAACATGATCATACTGATTGGGTATCATTTCTCTCATATGTAGAATATTTCATAAATAGTGTACCAAGTACGATCACTCAAGTATCACCAATAACGGTAATGTTTGGTGTTACACCTGTCAGGCCATGGGAGTTTGAGACAAAAATAAATTTAGAACAAGTTAGAAATCAAGTAAAGGCCAGATTAGAAAGAAATGCAAAAAAGTATCAAGATAGAGAAAATAAGAGAATTAAAAGACAGATAGTTTATAAACAAGGTGATGTAGTAATAATTAAAAGTCTGAAGGTATCAAAAATTGACAGGAATATATGTGCTAAATTTCAAAATCCATATGAAGGACCATATATGATAAACAAGGTTTTAAATGAAAATACGTATGAACTAAAATACATGAATAATGAAAACATAAGAGGTAAATTTCACATAGAAATGATTTATCCATACACATTGACAAATTAAAACACACAAAGAAAACACAACAAAACTGATGATAAATACAGTATTTTGCAAATACGGCATAATTGAATAAAATGAAACAGTTTTACATAAGTAAAAGCTTATAATTTGGGGAGGGAAATGCGATGTATTTGCATATTGGACGATTACGAAGATTGCATGTTTGTGTTATTTGCTGAATCAGGTTTTGAATTTGTTTATTTCCTTTAGATCGTTTTCAAAATTTATTTAAATTAGCTAAAGATCCGAAAGATATGTGTTTTAGAATGTTAATACTTATTTAGAGTTGTTTTAATAGTTTTAAAGTTTTCATTTGATGTCAACAGTAAGTTTGATACTGACATCTATGTTAGTAGTTATTAAGTTATTGTTGAAATAATTTCTGACATTTAAGTCATTATGACGTTTCTTTTAAGTAGTAAATTTTATTTTTATAGTTAGTAAATGTTTTCCTGGAGAAAGACAAGGAGGTTTAAGTTAGGTTATGTTTGGAATGAAATTAATCAAAATTCATATGGTGTTTTGTTTTGGTTTATTTTGGGTACTTTGATATTTAGTGAGATAGAACAATAAACAACAGATAAAAGAGAGGTTGTAAAATTGGAAAAACAAATTTAAGAAAAAAAGAACAAGTGAAAATTAGAGAGTGAAGAAAAAAAATAATAAACAAGGATTAAGAATTTTGAAATTGAATTGAAAGTCAGAAATTGCGGAGATCAGCGAAGAAGAGAAAAATAGACTGTAAATAAGAAGGTAGAGGTGTTATTGTAGTTTGGAGTTGCAGAGGAGATAAGGTGAAGAATTAATGAAAGGAGAATTGTTGGATTTGGAAAGAGAAGTGTGTAGCTACGAAGAAGGAAGGTTTTTGTGTGTTTAATTTTGGACAAGGTCGTATATTAAAATTTAAATAGTGTACTTATTAGATTTTCGAACCTGTTATAAAGCTAAATTATCTAAATATCAAAGAAAATAAATTATTTATATCAGATTAAAAATTTTACTTTAATAAAAATTTCATTTTAAATAGGAACTGAATTTGAACCTGCTCCTGAAGGGAAAGATAAGCTAGCCGGCCCATTAAATATTTTGACATACTTTCGGATCAAAAGGTAAGAGATTTTAATTTGATCTTTTGGTTTTAAAGTTTTTTTTTTTTATCTATTGGAAATAAGCAAGTTAAGGTTTGATTAGTACTGCAAATTATTAAGTACAATAAAAAGTAGAACAGCACAATATATTTATATATATATATATATATATATTTTTTTTAAGCGACTTCGACTGCAGAGGTCATTAGTCGCATCCTTCATCTTCCTCGCATTGGTTAAGAATGCTTCGCCTTCTTCACATTGGTTAAGAGGTCTGGTGAGCATATCTGGACAGTTAGTAGCATCTAGTATAAGGATGGTAGTTACACGTGATATAGGAATCGTGGTTTCATATGGATGTGGTTTTATAATTTATGGAAGATGCCTATTTCTCTCACGAAACTCGAGTATTTTTAATGTTGTTTCCCGAAAGCATATGCGCTAATGTCCCTTTGAGTCCACATCTTCTTCTCACCTCAGTAAGGTTTGGGCGTTCCTTAAGAATGTGTTTTACAGTGATGGGTGTGTTACAATTATTACACTGCGGGGGGGCTTCTCTCCTTAACAGATGTGATGATGTTATGAACGAGTGTCCTATCCTTAAACGAGTAAGAACTACTCGTTCCTTTCTTGTGAGTGGCATAGGGGGTTTCCAGGGTGCAACAGATGGTTTAATAGGTCTCAATTTTGCAATTGTGTGATTCCATTCCTGTTGCCAATCACCGAGAATGCGTGCTTTCAGGTAGTTTTTGACATCATCTGGTCTCATTTTATGGAAATCTATAGTGTTCGGGTCACTGGCGGCATGGCGCGCCGCTGTATCAGCTATTTCATTGCCTTCGATACCTACATGGCTTGGAACCCATAGAAATGTTACTGTTTTGTTTTTGTTCTGGAGGCTATGTAGGCTAGCAAGTATATACTGGATGAGGGGATCCTTTGAAAATACATGGCGGATACCTAGGATGACACTGAGTGAGTCACATATAATCAAAAAATTCGATTCAGTATTTAGTATATGGAAATAGGACAGGGATTGCCATATCGCGTACAGTTCGGCTGTGTAAATTGACGTCTGAGGTAGAAGAGCCCAAGAGCGCATTTCTCCAGTATTTTCAATGAATGAACTACCAACTCCAGTCTCTGTCTTGGATCCGTCTGTATAGGTTATTATAGTATTCTTATATTCACTTAATATTTCCAGGAACATGGCTTTGTACAGAGATGGAGGAGTATCTTGTTTATTCATGGAAGTCAACTCCAAGCGGCAATGTGGCTGATTAATAGTCCACGGAGGTATCTCGCACCAACCCAGTTTAAGCATTTGGGGAAATTGATAATGCAGACGGTCAAGAGTTTCATGAGTGCGTATTCGAGCCGGTCTGGTTATGGTTTGACGTTGATCGTAGCTGTCTCTTTCTTTATCCATAAGATCATAATTGCTATGGTTAAGTTGGGCTCTTATATTCACCATATATGATAGTATCATACGTTCTCTCTGTAGTCTGAGAGGTGGTGTCCCTGACTCACTGCATATACTACTTATAGGACTAGTTCGGAAAGCACCAGTAGCATATCTAATCCCTGCATGGTGGATAGGGTCCAACCGTTGGAGAACTGACCTTCGAGCTGATGAATAGACTACACATCCATAGTCGATCTTCGATAGGACCAAGGATTTGTACATTCTTAGTATGACTTCTACATCTGCACCCCATTTTGTGTGGGCTACGCATTTAATTGCATTTAGGGCTTTCTTACATCTGGATGTTAAGTCTGCTATGTGATCGGCCCAAGTAAGCTTACTGTCAAAGATCAGGCCTAAAAATCTGACAGTCGGATTGCATATAATTCGGAGGCCGTTTAGGGATAACTGTGGTTCGTCGTGAGGCCGCCGCAGTCTGCAGAAATGAACACATGTTGTTTTCAGTTGAGAGAACTTAAATCCTATAGCTTTAGCGTTGGCATCTACTTGGTCAATTGCACTTTGCAATGTAGTATTAATGTCTGGCATGGTCTTTCCAGAGATAAATATTGTCAGATCGTCAACATATAGACATTTACCGACCAAAGGAGCCAATGATGAAGTGATGTTATTAACTGCAATCGCGAAGAGGGTTACACTTAACGTTGACCCCTGGGGGACACCATTCTCAAACACCCGCAATGATGAAAGACAATCTCCTATTCGGACTCGAAATCTGCGTTCCAGGAGGAAGGACCTTATAAAAAGAGGGAGGTTGCCACGAAAACCCCAACTATGTAGGTTATTTAAAATGCCGTGCCGCCATGTCATGTCATAGGCTCGCTCCAAATCGAAAAATACAGCAACAAGGTGTTGTCGGTTTCGGAAACTATCTTGTACAGCATCCTCAAGATGGACTAGGTGGTCTGTCGTGGAATGATGTCTACGGAATCCAGCCTGATGAGGAGTTAGGAGGTTCCAGGTTTCTAGGTACCATACCAGCCTGTTATTAACCATTCTTTCCAATATTTTGCTGAGATAGCATGTTAAACTTATAGGCCTATAGCTGGAAGGCAATTTAGGATCTTTACCATCCTTCAGTATTGGAATAACAATGGCTTCTCTCCACTGATCCGGATAGAGACCATTCATCCATATTTTGTTGTATAGATCAAGGAGTGCCTCCTTATGTTCATAAGGCAGATGTTCAATTAAACGGTATGGAATTCCGTCAGAGCCAGGTGATGAGTCCTTGACACCACGTAGAGCTTCCTCTAGTTCTAACATCGTAAAGGGTGCATTGTATATTTACATTTACATTTACAGTTACATTTACACTTACACTTACAGTTACACTTACATTTACATTTACATTTACATTTACATTTATATTTATATTTACATTTATATTTATATTTCATGATACAATACATAATTACTATAAACAATGAAGATATTTATAAGTATAAGCATTTTTATTTAAGCAATAAACTGTATACCAAACTGGAATGTTTGAACAATGCTTGAGAAGTATGAAAAAGGAATGTTAGAATGAGATTTGAAAACTATACTTGTCCGACAAGATTTCATGATTAAAGGAAACATGACTGATTTGTTCGATTTAATGGGCTAAACGAAGGAAAAGGATGGGTATGGTCCGCCCATTCCTGTTTGCTATGGAGTTTGATAATTTAAAGTGTACATACGAGACAACTAATTTAAAATTTTACTAATCTAAAGCAATTTGTAAGAATTTTTTTGTCCTTAAGTGACTTGTTATACAATTTTCAGTAATGCAGAAGGTAATTTATAATTGTTTTTAAGTAACCGCTGCTTTTAGATGTATCAAATTACTTTGTTTAAAATTCTCTACAAATGTTTCGGCTTATTAGGCCTTATCAAGAGATTACAAGTGTAGACACTTTATAGACTTGTTTGGTAATTGTCATCGTGAGGTTGGAGGTGATTACACATATTATTTGTGCTCTACTAAAAACGTTAATTTTAGTGGTTAATAGTTGAAAAATAAAATAAAAATTAAATCAAATTGTTGCCTATAAACTCAGTAAAAAAGTGAATTAAGTTACGTAGTAAATAATAATAGGAAATTATAGTAACAATTAATAAACATTAAATTCAGTGTAAATAAAATTCAGTTGACAGATAAAAGAGAAAATAAAAATATATAAAAAAAAAACACACTTATCACATGGAGGAAAAAATCCGTAAACAGATTAATATTTGAATACATTAAACAGGACCGGATGAAACTTTAAAGGATTACAGATTAAAGTTCATTAAAATGGCAGTTTGTTTTGCCTGTAATAAGGATGGAGGGAAAGGATTATTGTGACAGCTGTAAAAAACAATTCTGTCAACCTTTTTCGGGACTTTCTGGCTCTGAAGCAAAATGCATGGAATTAAAAAAACGGAAATTGATCTTTCTATGTGGGGAATGCGAAAAGGGTGAAATATATCACCCCCCGGTAGGTGATATTTTATTGAAAGTCTTGTATTTGTTTTTAAAGCAGGTAAACATTATTTTTACAACGACAATTAGCTAGAAATTATCAAAGCATTCGACGCTTAGTACTTATTAATAATTCTCATTTTTATTCCAAATTTATACAACTATTTATTTTACAACAGAAATTATTTTCTCAATACCAAATAATAGCCGACTTCAGAGCGCCGTTACGTTTTAACTTATTGGGGTAGAAAGTTGTACATATGTCAAGTGCCACTTTAAAATAGCTTGTAACATGGTTATTACTTATCTAAGACTTAGCAGTTTTAAAAACAAGACTAATGCATTAGTAACACCAGCAAAGCGTCGAGAGTTGTGTATGAAGTGAATAGGGCGACTTTAAGCAAATGTATAAGACGAAGATAGGGCAGGATACCGGAGCCACGTATCATGTGTCAAATATACAAGCCACGTTCAGGATATGGGGGATTTGGCACTGTGATTTTGGAACCGCGTTGTTGGAAGAACAGAATAAAAGCCAGGCGATGCTATACCTCCTGGCAGAACTGATAGAGGATGCTTGCCGACGTTTTACGAGCCCTCTCGGTTTGCCCGGAAGAATACTTATTCCAGTAGTAGCAAATTTCATCGAGGATGTTTGCCGTCGATTTTCGAACCCTCTGAATTTGCTAAGAGATACTAATTGCAGGACGCTTGTCGACGATCAAATACTCGAGCCCGCTTAGTTCTCTAAATACATCCATAAATTCTACGAAGCAATCCAGTTTGGCTACTAAACTTTGCGAATCTAGGCCCAGCGAAGTAACCGCTCTAGAGTGTCGAAATCGCTAACTTGTACAGTCATGAAGTGCCAGTTCACGCACTGCGCGGAGGCTACCGCTGACCACGCGAGTACGGTCCGATAGCCGAGGGAGAGAACGACTTGGCAATTTTCCATCCGCCAGGTAATATGACTTAAAGCCACACAAACTCGGCTTTGCCCTGCGTGAACATTTTCATTAGCAACATTTTCTCGACTCACGTAATTTTACATATATGGGGTTGGGAGGGAAATTTAGGCACAACTACGTCCCGGTTTTGTGGTACCAATTTCTAATTTTACTATCTCACATTTTACACTAAATTTCAGATAATAATGTAAATATTTAATGCACACCAGGTTATATTCTAGTTGGCGAATTCGTCAATGATTCTGTGCCGCCGACTCCTGTATGTGACATTGCTGAGTGTAATTGTTGGCTAAAGGGTTTACAGAAATAGGTGTATTTAAAAGGGCAACGGGCCCACTACTTTTACTTTCAAATCAGCTGTCTCATTACTTCACTTGACTCTCCATACAGTCGTCGATGCCCCAGATGGCCGAGTTGACGGGTAGTTTATTACTACACTAAAGTCATCCCCGGCACATCTGGAGGTGTCGAATGACAATGTTAACCGCACCTCAGTTGTAAAATCTTATAAAGCTGTTTGCTTTCAATGACGTAAATAGTACATCATCTCTTGATTTATTTTCATTGTTGTTATAACCACAAAGAGTTCCCTGGCTCTAGTACAAACACCGCGATCGTGGGTTTGTTCTCATCTACTATTTCCACGATAAGTGGTTGTTGTGACAATTAAAATCAACCCGGAGATGTCCGTGTTTTAATATCAGCTTTAGGGAAATTTCCCTGCAGCTTATAGAATTTATACTGAACCTTTTGGCCCGCTGGCCTTTTTAGACGGAGAGTCCAGTCCATTAGCATTTGTTTTCACACCTATTTGAGTACAACACTTTGCCAGACTTAGCACACGGCGATTGCCCCATCATGAATTGTCTGTACGGAGATGATTGACGATTGTCATTTCAGTTAAATATTACCTGGTTTAATTTTTATGCCTCGCTAGAGACATTATAACATATCTATTTTGGCGATTGCCGCAACGTTGTACACAATATTTTTTATTGGATAATTATCCCAACAATATATGAGTTAAACCCACTTTGTCTTTTATTTCTTTGATTATAGTCAGTTATCAACATTACACTCTATATGGACAAAAAATATTTGTTGAACATATATTTTGCTTTGGCATACTCGCATATGAAATACTTAATAATATACTGGGGAACTAGCTGTGAATTTCAACGCATATTTATTCATCAAAAAAAAATTATTAGGTTAATATTTTCATTAAATCCTTTGCAATCATGTCGTCAAACTTTTATTCATAATAAAATTTTCTCCCTACCATGCCTGTTAATCTATGAGGCAGCTCTTTTTGTTAAACTTAACTTATCACACTTTCCTCAACACGATAGTGTGCATGATCACGACACAAGAGGATGTAGTAAAATTTATATTAATAAATTCAATCTAAGTACTTACAAGAAAGGACCTTTCTATCTATGTGGAACAGTCTACAAAAAATTGCCTACTACAATAAAACAGGAAATAAACATAAATAAGTTAAAAAAAAAACTTCGTCTATTCCTTTGTGAAAATTGTTTTTACTCTCTAAAAGAATTTTACAATTTCAATGTAGTCATTTAAATTTTATTATTGTAATGTTTTATCTTTATTAATGTATTATAATTTTATGTATATTTTGTCTTACTAATATGTCTAAAGTGTATGTATCATATATTTTAAAATTTATTCTCTAATAATGACTGTTCATATCCTGTAATAGGGCTTACATGAATAAATATATTATTATTATTATTATTATACTACTACTCTCACTTACCAATATGAGATTGGTAAAGTCAGTAAATATAAACTTAAATACATTAATTAACATTCATAGTACAAGTTTGAAACAAAGTTATTGAGTAAAATAAAAGGTGTAACAGATTTCTTCATTCTAAAGCAGTGTGTTAAACTTACAAGACATTACATCGAAGAAGTGATGAGCTTTCTCAGGTAACAGTATCAGGTAGAAATCAGTAATATTAAACTTTATATAAAGAACTTGGGTAAACCTAACAGGTTACTACACACACAACATAAGTTGAGGTCCTAAATTAATAAAACTAGACGATCACATAAATGGCTAATTTGTTTATTTATCTTGACATAAAATTGAGATAAATAACTACTGGGTAGGAATTAATAAGTTCTTGATTGCTTCTCGATCAAGGATTTTGATATTAATTAACACCCCTGGGGTTGAGATGTTTCATTGGTGCCGCAAAACCAGGATATAGAGTCACAAAATTAATATTATTTGGGTTTCTGAAAATTCTGATATTGCATTTATTTTCCATCCGCCAGGTACCGCCAACACCAGCGAGGACGAGAGCAACCCAACCCCAGCCGAACCCGACCATGTCACACCACCTCCAGGCATCGAAGCCCAACTGGAAACCCTCGTCAACTCGGTACAGGAACTTCGAGCCGAACAACAGCGGCTACTATACACTCAACTGGGTAAAAGCTTAGTGGCTATGCATAAAGAACGCCAAGCCGCCACACAAGACCTTCCACAGCGCATCCTCGAGGTCAACACCCCCAGAGAGAGCACCAACTCCCTCAGCAGCCTTCCCTTTGGCCGGGATAGCCGCCCAATATACGTGACGCCCAGCCCTATATTGCCAACTTTCCACGGGAAGAACCGACACCCCGCGAAATACATTCACGAACTGGAAAGTTATATGAACAAAATGAATGTCACGGAGGAAAACAAACTCGACATCGTCAACGAGTCCTTAATAGGCGAGGCGCAAGGCTGGGCAGCCATTTACAAAATTGCCTGGGTTCACTTTGAAGATTTCAAAAACGATTTCCTCGGCAGCTACTGGTCCGAGGAGGAACAGAATAAACTTCGGCGCCTCTTATCTATGCATCGTCGGTCTCGCAAACAGGAGCGATCCATGGAAACACACTTCGCCCACTACGTAGGCCTCACCAGGCTGCTCACGGAACCGCCGCCTGAAGCTGCCCTTGACACGGAGTTAATGAAGCATTTCCCGCCACATATACAATCGTGTGGCAGCTTAAAGAAGTCAGAACTGTGGCGAGCGCTGCGGAATTTCTCCGGCTTCAGGAAAATATCCTGACGCCGTCCACGTCCACAACTACCCAGTCGGCACCGACAGTGCCGCATCGATACCAACCAGATAAGCGATATCGATGGGATCGCGGCGATCGAGACGTCAATGAGGAACCCAGAGCAAAAGTCCCGCGATCGGGAGACGACGGCCGGTCGAATTAAACAGGGCCGTTGTCTCGACCGTCACACTTCCCCCACGGCCCACACGATGTCGACCCTCCACATCCCCGGGATGGTATATTATGCAGCTTATGGGCTGGCAGCAGAATCAGGTTGGACGCCACCAACAAGGCATCCGTGGCCCCAATACC
The DNA here is from genome assembly GCA_963675555.1 of Leptura quadrifasciata. Taxonomy (NCBI): domain Eukaryota; kingdom Metazoa; phylum Arthropoda; class Insecta; order Coleoptera; family Cerambycidae; genus Leptura; species Leptura quadrifasciata. The sequence continues at coordinate 122,513,991 of OY776673.1, forward strand.
GCCCAACGACATCCTGGACGCACCGGACTCCGTGTCCAAGGAGAACAATTACCTGTACACCCCAGCTTCCCCATAGTATGGAAGCAGGCTGAATGCGCGTCGATATTATCTCCCTCTAAACCATATCGACGCTTATTACCCGAGATTATCATATCGTGTAACGATTTTCTGCCGAGATATACTCCTCAGGGTCGTTTGGTAACTTAATTTTATACCAGGTTCGTTGTTCGGCAATCGTTATATAAATGCCCAGGCTTGTGAACCTAACCTTACAACAATCTGACCATTACTTATACGCCAGTGCCTCAGCTGTACTTAAATAATAAATTAAAAAAATAAGGGCGCCACGTAATTTTAATCTGGCTGTATAATATACTACTTTAAAATATGTTTCCTCTAAAATTACAAAACCACAGAAATACAATTAAATATTTGATTTTGCAACGGTCAGTTATCGTAAGTGTACCTCATAAAAAAAGGAAGTCAAGGAGCATTCATGTCACACCCAAAAAAAATAGCCGCAAATAATATTTAAAATTAGTTTAATAGAAAATTGGCTTATTAAGAGAAATCGAGAACAGCAACGAAATTTGTTCGAGCAGTGTATATGAAAATTTTAATTCAAGTGGACAATAATTCAGAATTATAACATATATTGTGCATATGTATGTATGTATCGTACCCCAAACGTGATCACGTACGGTTGACAAGTCATATAAATTAATTATATAATATATTATATAATGATTCGCAGTGCCTTAAGTGCACATTTACGGGACTTAATTAAATTATTGAATTTAACCTATTTGCATTGACAAAGATATATCACTAAGTACTGCACATTTAATTAAGCAACATTGCTCAAATACTAGCAATAAAACAATCTTAAAATCATAGAACACTGCACTATAAATCTAGGAAATAAATTACCTCGATTTCCGTTATGTATGTAAAGATAAAATGTTAAGATCAAATGCGTAACGTTATATGGAAATAAATTTGTTAGGCTTAGGTGTTTTTGGTGGAGCTCCTTGGACTGCAACACTGGAAATCTGGTTAGAGGTAGGGCCCACTTGGAAAATTTGCTTCCCTTCTTAAATTCCTTAATTTAATATCCGACTCCTACGTACACTAACTTGGTTACCATTCAATTTCTCTTGCAAATGATACAGGAAATAGACGAATTTTCTACAGATATTTGAATTTTAACAAGACAACCCCAAACAAAAACCCTAAAATAATTTTAAGAAAGTTAGAGGAGGTCTCAAATGGCATACCTGATTACTTTACCTCTAATGTAAGAGGGTTTTATGTCCAAATAAACGAAATGGTTAGATAATTTAACCCCAAAAGGATGGTGACGAGAAAAATCACAAAACGGACAATTTCCAAGTCTTCAAACAAAAATATCTTCTCCAATCTAGAGAACTCGACAAACCAATTGGAAATTATTAATATTTAGGTCCATATATTATATCCCTGCACGGATGTTTATAAATTTAAACAAACTTTATATGAACCAACAATGCCAGTCACCATACCACTTAAAAAGTTATCTCTTCCAAAAAAGTAAATTCCTTGACCACACTACAATATTGCCTGTCTCTAATGATATCCGCAACCAGGTATACACAGACGATATTTTTAAATTACTCATTTCATCAATTCTTAATAATTAATTTGCAAATTATATTCTTGATTATTTTAGAACGTTACAATCGTATGGAGATGTTCCAATCACGACGTTACTGGATACTGGAATCGAAATTACTTGTCTTTCGGAGGAGCTCGACCTCAATACCTCGAAACAATTCAACCCATTCGTCCCCCTGTTTTACCACTGAGGGCGATGTTAATACAAGGAGCGTTTGGCACCAGAAGCAAACGTGTCACGAAACAAATCTTGTTAAACGTCACACTTGCAGGACGATCTTTCGATGTGTGTTGCCTCATTGTACCTGGCCTCATTAAACCCTGTATAATTGGAATGGACTGGTTAACTACCAACAACTGTACTTTGGACATAGAAAAACGAGTCTTACGTATTGTTATCCCTACCGGCGAGGAAGTTGAGGTCGATTTTATCAGACAAATCGACGTCGACGCTGGGTACACCGTTGAAGCTGAAGAGAACGAGATCACCACATTACTACAAGCTAATTTACAAATAATAACTCATGATGACTTAATTCAGGCTAAAATTAATGAAAGTCATCTGTCTGAAAACGAGAAATTGCAATTAGCACAACTCATCGGCGATTTTCCCACAATCTTCCCAAAGAAACCAGGCCTTACGCACCTGTATCAACACAAAAGCCAAATGGCAGACGAAACCCCTTTCCTTAAACGGAGTTACCCGGTGCCTTTTGCGCTCCAACCCGCTGTCGAAGATAAACTCGACGAGATGATGCAACAGGGCATCATAGAGCACACCGCCTCACAGTACTCCAGCCCCATGACCGTCGTAAAGAAAAAGGACGGATCGGTGAGAATATGCCTCGACGCCAGGCAATTAAATTCCCAGATGACAGATGATCACGAGTGCCCACCATCCATCGATGATTTATTGCAACAATTTCACGGACAGGTTTATTTAACTACCATTGACCTCGTCTCCGGATATTGGCAGGTGCCATTAACCGAAGATAGTAAAAAGTACACAGCATTTTCCTACAATGGCAAGAGTTATTGTTATCGAGTTCTGCCGTTCGGTTTAAAAACAGCTGTTGCTAGTTTTACCCGATGTATGGATATCGTCCTAGGGCCTGAAGTTCGTCCATTTACACACAATTACATAGACGACCTGCTAGTCGCCTCACCCACTTTCGAGGAACATTTACAACACTTGAGAGCGGTGCTCGAACAATTGGAAAAGGCCAACATGACAGTTAACTTAGAGAAATCACATTTTATAAGGAAGGAGGTCAAGTTTCTGGGCCACATTTTAACACCCGCTGGGATTGGATCCCGAGGAGGTTAGCGCCATTCAGGACTTCCCCAGGCCTGTGAGACTTAAGCAATTAAGGGCATTCTTGGGACTCTGCAACTATTATCGCCGGTTCTGTCCCCATTACTCGGTCAACACCAACAAATTAAGTCACTTGTTAAGAAAAGGCGAACCATGGAAAAGACAAACATTTCCAAGAGATAAAATTACAATTCATAAAGGATGTAGTACTCATACACCCTGACCTTAAAAAGCCATATATTCTAGAGACGGACAGCTCACACTATGCCATAGGCGCCGTCTTATATCAGGAACATGAAGATGGGAGCGGAGGCGTAGTTGGTTTTTATAGTCGCAGCTTGAGAGGACCCGAATTAAACTACGTAACTACCGAGAAAGAATTATTAACCTTAATTGCCAGTTTACGCAAGTTTCATTTATATCTACTACACACCTCATTTGCCATACGTACAGATCACCGTACCCTCACCTTTTTGAATCAATGTCGCTTCCTCAACGAAAGAGTTACACGTTGGGCATTGTTTCTACAGCAATTCAACTTCGAGATTCACCATATCAAGGGGACTGACAACAAAGTAGCAGACACCCGTGAAATATCGGCCTGCTACATAAAACAGTTTAACCTAGCTGTTCTCTCTATTTACAGATCGCCTGAATACAGAAACATAGATAATTTCGTGAATATAATGACAAGAGCATTACAATGTATTGATACTATTAGCAAGGATGCCACAGTAGTCGCTGCGGGTGATTTTAATGTACATTTCAATGAATCAGATAATAATAATTCACAAAAAATCTCTCAACTATTTCTATCATTTGGTTTAGAACAAACGATTTACGAGGCTACTCATTTGCATGGAAATTGTCTTGACAATATCTTTACAAACAATAGACATAACACGCTAAATTTGTGGTGGGGTGCATCAGATCATAAGTGTCAAACCACAGAGCTAATAAATATTGTTTCAAGTGCAAAAAATGGAAATGAAAATATTAGTGATCATCTGATAAAAAGAAGGCTGTATACGTCAAACAATATTGATCTGCTGAATAGCTACCTGAGTCGAGAAAACTGGGATACCGTTTATAAAGAAACAAGGGCTGAAAATAAATATACCAACTTTCATGAGATTTTCATCTATCACTTTAATAATAGCTTTCCCCTAATCTTGGAAAGTAAAAGAACCAAAAAAAGAAAAAATTGGGTCTCACAAGATGTTGTAAATGTTAGAGAAAGGGTAATCATGCTGTTTGACTGGTACAAAAAACATCCAACAGAAAATAATAAAATAATCCATAAGCAAGCTAAAAAAGAGTACAAAAAATTATTAATAGAGGCTCGTAAATCATACAATGAAAATAAATTACTGAACTCTGAAAATACCAGCAAAACGGTGTGGAGTATTATAAATGCGGAAACCGGGAGAAAAAGTAAACAGAAAATATATCCAGAAAATATAAGCCTGAATGATTTAAACACTTTTTTTGTTGATAATGCTGAAAATTTGGTAGGTGCCTTACCTAATAGTGCGACGAATGTGACTGTATTCCTGAATAAAGAATATGACACAGGTCGTTCAATGTTTCTTAGGGCAGTCGACAGGCATGAGGTGCTTGCAATAATAAAAAATTTAAAAAACAAAAAAACCGAAGATGTTTATGGAGTAAGTGTTTACATCCTTAAAAAATGTGATCTTTTGCTAGTAGATGTTCTTGTGGATATTATAAATACTTGTTTTTCGGAAGGATACTTCCCAACAATGTTAAAAATAGCTAAAATTGTACCTGTATACAAAAATGGAAATCGAGAGCTCCCACAAAATTTTAGGCAGATATCAGTGTTACCGTGTTTTTCGAAAATCTTAGAGACTGCTTTGTATAATCGACTAGTTGTCTACACAGAACAAGCCCAGATTCTAAACTGCCAGCAGTTTGGTTTTAGGGGAAAATTATCCACCGCAGATGGTATCAGAGCATTGACTAATTCCATAAAAAATGCGTTTGAAAGAAGTGAATCATTCTTAGGAATATTTACAGATTTGAGTGCTGCCTTTGACTGTGTGGAGCATAATATATTACTAGACAAAATGGAATATTATGGAATTAGAGGAGTGGCATTACAACTGATAAGATCCTATTTATCGAATAGAACCCAAGTAATATGTAGTGATAACCAGAGGAGTAGACCCATGTTAATAAAAAGAGGAGTCCCACAAGGGTCGGTATTAGGACCTCACCTTTTCATAATTTATATAAACGATCTACCAACTATCTTTAACACAAACATATCTACAGTTATGTATGCTGACGATACAACATTTGGAGTGAGTGTTAAAAAGGGAGATGATCCGATGACAGTCTTTGGGCAGGTCATGAACCAAGCTAAAACGTGGTTCACTACAAATCAGCTTGTACTGAATGAAAATAAAACCAAATCGCTTGTTTTTGAGACTAAACTTTCATTTAATGTAAATGCCAACCCCGAAGCACTTTCTACCAAATTCTTGGGGTTGTATATAGACGTTAGACTTACCTGGAATGAACATATCAATCAACTCTGCAGACGGCTAAACGGAAAGTCAAACAGTTTATAAATCAACCAGCTGCAGTCACTACTTACTATGCATTGTTTGAATCCATTATGAGATATGGCTTAGCTATCTGGAGCACAACTGCTCAATTACACTTGAATAGGGTTTTTTTAATTCAAAAAAATGCAGTGAGATCTATAGTAGAGGCTCAGCCTGGAGACTCCTGCGTACCAATATTTAAACATCTAAAAATTATGACGCTCTTCTCATTAATAATTTTCACGAAATTGTTATATGTCAAACAAAATATTGATAAATTTCCAGTAATGACAGATATACATAAGCATGACACAAGAAATAAAAAGGATTTACTATTACCTCAAACACGACTAAGAAGAATGGATAGCAGTACAGACGTTAAACTATATAATGCTCTACCAATAAATATACGTACACTAGAATTCAATAAATTCAAAAACCACATAAAAACAATGCTTACTGATAATCCATTCTATAGCATTGATGAGTTTTTTGAGTATATGTCGCAACAAACTCAGAACAGAAATAACTAACATACCTATACTGCATATACAGAGCTTTCAACAATGATCACAGGACACGTGATTTTTTAGTTCATCTTTTAGGCTTGTCATGTTTTAGCCAGAACCTTCCATACTAGGGATATTTTAATTCGTATGTATCTAAGGGTGCGTTTTCAAGTATCTTCGCTGACGGTTTTTTTCGACGAAGTTTCACGAAATCTCGACGCAACGCTCGGTTTAATTGGCTCTGAAGCTGAACACGCCTAGCGGAACCAATAAGGCAACGGTTTGTCTACGCAGAATATTTAGCGCCGTACAGTCTTCTTGTAGGCATATCCTAACATTTAACTATTTATTTTAATCTGAAATGTCATATCATAGACGTAGTAGTAGTGTTTTGGTGGATATTGCATAATTATCAGTTCTTTTTCACGGGTTTTGAATTGTTTTAATTATTATTTGAGTACTAATCAGTTCTTTTCAGAACTACATAATTTACATCAGTTATCTTCTGGTGAGTAATGATAAAGAGAAAAAGAATGTTAGGTTAAGTAATGTTTTTTAAATTTTATTCTAGTCCTGTCTTGCCATGGTTTTTACGCCAGAGCAAGATGCCTTCATTTTGATGGCTCATTTTCGAAGTGTAACTCGTAACGAAGATGGATCATGGAAGTATTCATTGCAATCATGCATCGAACAATTTATGGAAAAATTTCCTGATGCAAATATTCCATATGACACGTTTTCAAATCGTAAATATGTACTCGTTGATTGTTTTGCAAAGACACACTGCCTTTGCAAGGGAAAATCCACTGGTAGGCCAACTGTTTTAACTGAAGTGGTTATGAACGACGTTCGAGAAAGAATGAATCAAAGCCCGACAAAATCCATACCAAAGTTGTCCGCTCAAACAGGTAGGTACTTTTACACTAAATTTTTTAATTACTGAATACGTTACATACCATTTAAATTTAGTTTCTTGAAAATATACAATATGAATTTCTTTGGTGAAAATTATTATCAACAACTAATAACGATACCTACTAAAACTCTTGTTTATATATAAAACCTGAATGCAAATAAAAAAATATATAAAACTGGGAATCGGTTCTCTTCAGATGTCTTAATATACCTAAACGACAAATCAACGAAATTTTTTTTTTTTAGGTCTCAGTTGGAACAACCCATAAAGCACTCAAAAAACTCCATTTGCATGCATACAAGGTAACCATTGTTCAAGAACTATTACCCCCTGATTTTGAAAGTCGAGTAAGATATTGTCGTTGGTTCAACGGAAATTTAAATAACAACGATGTATTGGATTTAACCTACTTTACTGATGAAGCACGGTTCCACTTAACAGGTTATATCAATAGTCAGAACTACAGGACATGGGCTACAGAAAACCCTCACACTTATGTAGAAACAAGTTTACACCCCTTAAAAGTTGGTGTATGGGTGGCAATATCCAGAAGGCGAATTATAGGCCCTATATTTTTTCGTGAAACAATTAATGCCCAAAGGTATCAAACTCTTATTTTAGAGCCATTTCTGGCGCAGTTTCATGGTGATGAACTGCAAGATGGGTATTTCCAGCAAGACGGCGCTACTGCCCATACAGCAAGAGCTTTACTTGATTTTTTACGGGAGTTTTACGATGACCGATTAGTCAGCCAGGGACTATGGCCTGCACGGTCTCCAGATCTAACGCCCTGTGATTATTTCTTATTTGGACACATGAAGAACAATGTTTTTAAAAATAGATTACATACCATTGACGAATTACAAGAGGCAATAGAAAGAGAAATCCGCAATATTAGTGTTGATCAGTTACAGAACGTATTCGAAAATATGAAACGAAGAGTCCATGTGTGTTTAGAAACTCAAGGCAGCCATTTTGAGCATTTGTTATAATTTCTTGGCATTTCGTATTAAAATGTATTCATTCATCTTCTAATTTAAATCTCATGTAACAAAAGTTTTTATTATGTAATTTCTTTTATTTACTGTGGATTGTTTGATTCGAATGTTTATATTCATGTCTGTAGAAATAAAGATTATTTTGAATTAGGTGTAACAATTTATTTCTTGCGAACGTTTTTTTTATTAAGATATAGTCTACTATACTTTAACTTGACGTGTGTATGTATGAGTTAATATTTCCGTACGATTTCATTTTCTCCCATATTGTACACAAAGTTAAAGCAATAGTCCAGAAACATTGCCTACATGGACAATATTTCTGGATCTTTGTGTACAAGAGAAAATGAAATAGTACGGAAATATTAACTCATACATACACAAGTTAAAATATACTAGACTATAAAAGGCATCCCATTTAAATTTGCTTTTAATATTAAAAAACTCTTAAATTTGATGAATAAATGAATTATCATAAACTTTTTACCTTTAACTAGAACGCCAATGGATTTAGGGTATTTCTGTTTAGTGCAATACCATCGTGTATAGTTGGTTGTCTATATTTTTGTGGTCACGTGTCCTGTGATCATTATTGAAAGCTCTGTATGTGTGTTTGTAAATATATTTTAAACTACAACTCTGTAATGTAAATAATTTTACCGTGTTTTGTTCTACAACTCTTATCCTAGTTTGTTGATATATCATATTTATATTTATATTATCATTAACTGTATTGTGATTATGTAACAATAATGACGTATTCAGAAGTTTTAACTTTGTAAGGAATTAATAAATTATTATTATTATTATTATTATTATTACCCTATCGCGCTACCCAGCCGACACCAACGAACAAACGACCGTAGAACCCCTTGTCGCCAACTTCACAGTCGAAGGCTCGACGGAGTTGTTAAATGATTTTCGCAACCTCCGCCAACTACAAAAGGACGACCCACTACTGAAGCAAATTATTGGACACAAACAAGACCCAACTACTACCCTAAATGCTGAAGTAATGCGTACTATCGACAGCTATCAGTACCAACAAGGGATCCTTTTGCACCTCGACCCGTTTTCCAAACGCCAGTCCATTGCCGTACTGAGGCAACTACAGGATAGACTCATATGGCAATATCACCTGGAGATGGGGCATTTTGCCGGCCGCAAGGTCTATCTAATGCTCCGGCACTCTACCACTGGCCATCCAGGAGACGTCATATCCAGCACCTCTTGCAAACTTGCGAAATTTGCCAAAAAACAAAGAAACCAAACCGGAAGTTAGTTGGGCCGCTGCAACCTATAATAACAAAGGAAATCGGCGAACTGGTGGCCGTGGACTTCTACGGGCCTCTTCCACAGGGACGAGGGGGAGTTACATATATTCTGGTGGCAGTCGACATCTTTTCTAAATTTATTAAACTACTCCTTTTGAAGAAAGCCAACGCCGTCGCTGCCTCTAACAGGATAATCAAGGATTTGTCCCAGATCTACAAAGTTAAGAAGGTCCTCAGCGACCATGGTACCCAATTCACTTCGCGAGTATGGAGGTCAAACCTACAAAAGGCAGGAATCGCAGTCACATATGCCACAGTGAGACATGCTGCCTCAAATCCCAGTGAAAGGTACATGAAGGAGCTAGGTCGATTTTTCCGCACCTACTGTCATGACAAACATACAAACTGGCCCGGCTTTATCACCCGTATCGAAGATTGTCTGAATAACATACCTCATTTGAGCACAGGGAAATGCCCTAGTGAAATTGTCGCTGGACAACTGCCTAAACAATTTTTACAACCCATCCTGGATGAATACCTGCCCAACACCCCCGTTGCTGACTTGTACAAACTCCATCAGTCAGTGTGGGATTTTCTTATTAAAACTTCGTCGAGACGAGCCGAGAGACAACAGGGATATAGGCGCAAATATCGAGTCGGTGACATGGTCCTGTTAAAAACTCAACCCACTTCGAACGCCGCCGTTGGGATACACCTCATAACAATGTGTTCGAACTGTCGGACATACAAACAGGCGCCAAACGTGGCACTTTAAATACCAGTAATTTACATCCTTACTTCTTCGACTAAACTCTTTATTGCTTCATCAGGGGTACCTCAGGGCAGCAATTTAGGACCTCTACTCTTTGTAATGTTTATCAATAGTCTGCCTGAATGTATTGTTAAATCAAATTGTCTCTTATTTGCAGATGACTTTAAAATCTTTAAAATAATAACCTCCAAGCAAGACTGTGTTGACTTGCAAAATGACTTAGATTCGGTAACAAGTTGGTTAACTGAAAATAAAATGTACCTAAATATACATAAATGCTCAAGTATGACATTTACACGCAGAACTAATCCTATTCACAATGAATATACTATTAATAACATGGTAATTGTCAAGAAGAATGAATATAAAGACCTTGGCGTACAACTCCAATCAAACATGAAATTTAATACACACTATAAAAATATTGTTAATAAGGCCCTACGGTCTCTAGGATTTGTTATCCGAAATACAAAAAATTTTACTAATATGGTAACCATAATAAGGTTGTATAATGCGCTAGTCAGACCTCATTTGGAATATGCATCTGTCATATGGGCACCAGCTGCTAATGTTCATCTGGAATCTATAGAGCGAGTCCAAAAGAGATTCTTAAGATTTTTGTATGTGAGAAAACACAACTGCTATCCTCTTTTAATTTCATATAACAGCATGCTAGAGAGCTTTAAGATTCAAAGATTAAGTGATAGGAGAAATTTGAACTGTATACTGTTTATTTTTTATGTTATCAATAATATAAAGTACAAAGACTGTTTGTTAATAAATTATATAAGCTTTAATGTACCAAAGATTCATTTAAGGATAAGTAAAAACAAACTGTTTTATGTTGACCCCTTTATCTCTTCGCCGGTAAATAATATGTTACATCAGTGCAACTTAATATACCTAAAATTTGATGTTGATCTTTTCAATACAAACATACAGGAAATAAAAAGCCTTTTTTAAGTATGTTTTATCTCGTGTAGTGTTAATTATTATTATTGTTTTGTTCTGTTAATTATATTTTACATGTTTTATCTTTAGGTTAACATAGCCATTATAGTTGCTTTGTTAGCATCATTGCTCTCTTACTTGTAATTACTTTTTGGTGTTTGTAAGATGTATCAAATAAATAAATAAATAAATAAACCAAAAGGCAATATATCCATCAAACAGGAAAATATCGACTGTTAAGGAATGTGTATCTCGACCAAACTTCTTGCTCAAATGGTCAGTCCTTTCGTAAACTTCATTCTGTTAACATGTCTACAATTCAAAGCATCGAACAACTGCGACAGAATTTTCGTGCTCGCAAGCAACGTGAAAAACAGCTTTCACGTGGTTTGGTGGTTCATCCGGACGGCAGTGAGATGTCCATCATCACCTATCCAGACGGGAGGCCTTTGACACCTGGCCGCGTGATAGTCAACCTCGACCCACAGCTAACTCCGCGATGGTCACCCAGGCAAACGTGGAGTTTGGAAGTGCCTGTATGGGGCATTGATTACACCAAACAACCGCTCGCCAACAAATTCGAGCAGGTAGCGGCATGCGAGGCACCCAGCAAGACAGTCCAACCCAGAGAGAGTAGTCATATTCCCTTGTCCAGGTGCGCGGGACCCGCGATAAAGCCACCCCTGCAGTTAATCACGGGACAGCCTCCGCATCAGGAGATCGAAAGAGAGAGACATTTGTCGACGGTACCGCGAATGGAGCGACGAGGAATACATGGAACTCCGCGTAGGAGTCGGGCGTGTAGGAAACGCCCGCTGAGAGGAAAGGTCTACGTGGGAAACGGATGGAAGTGGAGTGGTGTGACGGAAGGAAGGACCAGTGAGAGGAAAAGGGGAAGATGTAACATTTTTGTTTTTTTTCAGTGCTAGAAGAACTTTTCATAAGCTTAGGGAACAAATGTGTTTGGTTTTGTGTTAGTATAATGTAAGACATAGGTTTCATATATAATTTTTTCTCTACAAGGTTAGGCAAAAATAATATAAGCAGGTAAACATTATTTTTACAAAGACAATTAGCTAGAAATTATCAAAGCATTCGACGATTAGTACTTATTAATACTCATTTTTATTCCAAATTTATACAACTATTTATTTTACAACAACACCCAACAAATCCGCTGCACAACCCACCTAACGCTCTTCTATATCAAATAACCAAGACAGAACCAATTCCACAGAGACTATCCAAATTATCCACTAAATTTGCGAGGGCTGATCACAACATGGAAATACTCCGACCTCTCTGCAAAAATAGAAATCGTCAAACAACCGGCTACAGGAAGTTTCCTCAAAAAACATTGTGGGAACACATCAAGGAACTAAGAACCACATAATAAAGAACCGTCAATCACTATACACATACACTTTTTTCGTTTTTTTTTTTTCACATTCTTATATCTATTTGCTATTCACATCACATATAGTTTATAAAATGTAAACAATATTTTATTGTAAAAAGATTGAAGGACCTCAGTCAATGGCCATTTGGGTTTTTGCTCAATAAAGTACTTTCATTATTATTATTATTATTATTATTATTATTATTTTACAACAGAAATTATTTTCTCAATACCAAATAATAGCCGACTTCAGGGCGCCGTTACGTTTTAACTTATTGGGGTAGAAAGTTGTACATATGTCAAGTGCCACTTTAAAATAGCTTGTAACATGGTTATTACTTATCTAAAACTTAGCAGTTTTAAAAACAAGACTAATGCATTAGTAACACCAGCAAAGCGTCGAGAGTTGTGTATGAAGTGAATAGGGCGACTTTAAGCAAACGTATAAGACGAAGATAGGGCAGGATACCGGAGCCACGTATCATGTGCCAAATATCAGCCACGTTCAGGATATGGGGGATTTGGCACTGTGATTTTGGAACCGCGTTGTTGGAAGAACAGAATAAAAGCCAGGCGATGCTATACCTCCTGCCAGAACTGATAGAGGATGCTTACCGACGTTTTACGAGCCCTCTCGGTTTGCCCGGAAGAATACTTATTCCAGTAGTAGCAAATTTCATCGAGGATGTTTGTCGTCGATTTTCGAACCCTCTGAATTTGCTAAGAGATACTAATTGTAGGACGCTTGTCGACAATCAAATACTCGAGCCCACTTAGTTCTCTAAATACATCCATAAATTCTACGAAGCAATCCAGTTTGGCTATTAAACTTTGCGAATCTAGACCCAGCGAAATAACCGCTCTAGAGTGTCCATATCGCTAACTTCTACAGCCATGAAGTGCCAATTCACGCACTGTGCGGAGGCTACCGCCGTGACGGTTCCGATAGCCGAGGGAGAGAACGACTTGGCGATTTTCCATCCGCCAGGTAATATGACTTAAAGCCACACAAACTCGGCTTTGCCCTGCGTCTATGAACATTTTCATTAGCAACATTTTCTCGACTCACGTAATTTTACATATATGGGGTTGGGAGGGAAATTTAGGCACAACTACGTCCCGGTTTTGTGGTACCAATTTCTAATTTTACTATCTCACATTTTACACTAAATTTCAGATAATAATGTAAATATTTAATGCACACCAGGTTATATTCTAGTTGGCGAATTCGTCAATGATGTGCCACTCGGTATATCGATATGTAATTGGTCCACCATGTATATCCCTATGTAGATACGATAGTCTGACAGACTGCTGAGACAGCAAAATTGGAGATGTGTAGAGACGCGAAAAAAGGAGAGACGACGATGAGGCGCGATGAAGTAAAGTAACGTTGTTGTTCTTAAAATTTGAAAGCAATGAAGAAACTTAAAAATTTATTTGATATGTCAATGGTGCTTGTTTTGTTTTATATTTAAATTAATGTAACGAGTGTGTCAGTGAGTGGAACTACATCAGGATATGGGTGAGATCCATCTAATTGTATTTTCGTTTATCTTGATTGAAGGGTTTCGTTTTAACGTGATACCCGAGTGTCGAAATGCTCTATTCTCTTTTGAAATTCATAGTAATTGATTTGTTGTTCTTGTATGTAATCTCCTTCTAAATGTATAATGTGTTGGCGCTTAAAGAGATCGTAAATGTTTTTTTTGTTTATATATTTTCACCGAAATTTAACTTTTCTTATTAAATTTTATTTATACTTTTTACAAGTGTTTTACTCTAGAGCATCATACCTCAGAAACCCTCTTTCAGAATTAGGGCTACGGACTAACGTCCCCGAAGCACGCATACCTTAAATGGTTAATTTAATTTCCTTGTAATATTACAGGGTGGTGGCAGCAACAAACGTTACCTTATTTTTATTTTTTTTCTATTTAGTTTTTCTATTATTTTGTATTTTTTTATAATTTTTTTTTTTTTTTCGCCCACTCAGTTAATGGAGGGGGTGAGCACCACAATGGTGGCAGCTAAGTGAGATTAAAATTTTGAAAGAGAAGGGAATAGGATCCTCTGGAGTTTTAGAAAGTTTCAGTATTTTTCGGAAAAGAATATTTTTTTTATCTTATAAATAAAATTTGCAATTTTTATAGTTATATAATATTAGTTTGCAATTTGACTTTGAATATTGAGTTAGCTAATTAGCGAAATATTTAAAAATGAATAATACACCAGAACCACCTCAGGTTCAACCTATAACGCCAGGTCAAAAAATGAGTTGGGGAATGATTGCAAACACGGTAGAACAATTTTCAGGCAAATATAATGTTAAAAGGTATTTTGAAAAAATCGAACAGAGGTCTAAGTTAGATGAGTGGAGTGAGGAAACGACCTTAAAAATCGTTAAATACAGACTGGTAGGTGATGCGTATGATTATTTTAAAACCGACCCTACATTAGATGCGCTGGAATATACAGATTTTAAAGCGAAATTTATTAAAAGGTTTTCGCCAGTTATAATACCAGGACAAGCCTTGAATAATTTAAATAAATGTTATCAAAGACATGACGAAGGGGTAAATCAATATGCCACTCGAGTTAAGTTATTAGGCGTCTTAATTTTGGAGGAAGATTTGGCCACAGCAAGCGATAACGAGAAACCCGGGTTAACTAAAAAAGTAGAGCAATTAGTGCTGAACCAATTCACAACAGGGCTGAATAAAAATTTATTAAGAAATGTGGGTACAGTATTCATGCGAGAGGAGAATTTAACGATAGATAAAGCGGAACTAAATGAGATAATGTTGAAACCGCGCCAATCTCAGGTATCAAATATTAATAATGTAAGTTGCTTCAAATGTGGTAGGTCAGGACATTATGCTAGAGACTGCCGTGTGGAGAATAATTTCAGAGATTTTGGGAACAGGGGTGAGAATTTTCAGGGCAGTCGGGGCCAAAATTTTCATGAAAACCGTTATAACTATAATCAGGGAAATCGAGGAAATAACCAAACAAATACTTATGAGAGAAATACAGATTTTAGAACAGGGGAAAGACAACGTAATTTCAGTGAAAATCGGGGATATTTTAACAATGAACAAGGGAGAAATACAGATTATAAGACAAGGGAAGGGCACCGTAATTTTAGTGAAAACCGGGGACAATTTCATTATGAACGAGGGAGAAATATAGGCTATAGGACAGAGGAGAGACAGAATAATTACGGGGAGAATCAGCATCGCTTTAATGAGGGAACAGGTAGAAACGTGAGTGCTAGTACAGGTACGCAGAATCAGGGACAAGGAGGTACAGGAGCTATACCTAGAGGGTTAAATTCAAACTTGGGGACAAATAACGGGCAATATTTCAACTCTCAAGCCGTTCCCCCTATAGTGCCTCGAGAGGGAACGCGGAATTAAAATTAGTAAGTGATTTTGGGGCAAAAGAAAACAATATATACGCTATGCAAATACCTCAAATTTATTATAATACAATTAACTCGCCAGGTTACGTAAATATTTTTATAAATAATAACCCAAGGGAATTTTTAATAGATAACGGATCGGCTGTTTCTATAATTAAAGAAAGTTATGTAGATAAAAATAGTGAAATTTTTGAAAGGGCGGATATTAAATTAACTGGGGTTACAGGCCATAATATTCCAATTTTGGGTACAACTATAGCGAAACTCGGTTTTAATAATTTTTATATAGGGGAGATCGAATTAATAATTTGTGATGACCAAGTACCACTGGGCGTCGCGGGAATTTTAGGTAGAGATTTCTTGGTAAAAAATAAAGCTAATATTTGTTATGATAAAAATGTACTGAGCGTATGTAATGTCAAGATACCGCTCCTATCTATACAGAATTTAAGAGATGCTGATGAGGAAATAAACGTTGAGGAAAGAAAATATAATAATGAGGGCGCACAGTTGAGTGAACCGTTAGAAATAGATATAATAAAGTATGAGAATTTTATTAGTGTTACGGAAAATAGAGAAAATGCGAATAAAAATAATTCTTTTCGAAACGCGGCAAAGAATCTTTCGATAGATTGCGGTGGAGAACAGTTTATTAACAAGGACAGTGAGGAGGAAGGCGATTTTTGTTTTACTGCGGTGCGGATTCGATCGAAAGGGTATGGGGAAGAACAAGTAATTGCCGATAATTTTGTAGAAGACTATGATAGATATATAGGGGAACATAATAAGAGGTTAACGGATAGTGACGATAATTGGAGTAATAATGATGAGGAAAATAAGAAAATTGTCGGTAGGCACGATATTTGTTTAAATGCGGCACAGGCTCTATCGAGGGAGTGCGATGACAAACAGATAACTAAGGGAAAAAGTTATGATTTATATAAAGGGAAAAATAATTTGGTTACTGATGATGGTTATATTGACAGTGGTGATTATAGTAGCATTGATGAGGAAAATAAAGGTGAAATAGATAAAGAAAAAATGAGTTTTAGTAATGAGGAATATATTAATAAGGTAATATTAAGTACTGCGGAGAATATTGTTAATGAGGAAATAAGTAGTAAGCCAGATAAACGCGAGGTGAATCATAGTTGTATAGAAAATAATAATATTGAGAACAGTAACACTAGTATTATTGGGGAAAAAGTCGAAGATAACAAGAATAACCGCGAGGTGAAATATTTCACGGACAATAAAGATAATAAACATGTAACAAATACCAGGGAGTCAGTAAGTGATATTATATACAATGAAACTAAAGGTAAAACAGGTAAAAAGGAGGTTAATTGCAACGATAATCTCTCGTGTGATATAGAAAAAATAGATTCATATGAGTATAGTAAAAAGGTAATAGGCCGAACCGTAAACCCAGGAGAAATTGACAAAGGCGAACAAGAACTACAACATTATGAGATTTCTGAGTATCCAGGTATACATAAATCGGAATTAAATTTAAGAAACGATACATATATTGAACCGGAAAATAAAAGTTATCTTAAGCAAGGCATAAGGCGATTACAAAATGTTCAAGATTCGATCCATATGAGATCAGGTAATTCTCAAGGAGTCAGCAATTCGTATTTAACAAACAATCTAAATATAGAATTATCAGGGTTACCGCGTATCAATGTGAATGATTTATTTCAGCTTAAAAACGACTACGAATGTGCCGTTGAAAATGAATGTTTTAATGCAAGGAATTTAGGGACAAATAAACCACGAATTAAATGTGATGCTATATTAGCGGATGATGTTGTTATACCTGGCCGGTGTGAGACAAGTTGTGTTATCCAATTGCGGAAAGATTTGAGTTGCCATACGATTTTAGTCGAACCACAAAATTTAAATATACAGGGCGTTCACGCGGCACGTACCTTAATGGGACCGCAAAATTTAATAGTACGAGTAGTTAATTTGAATCCATTCCCTATTACTTTAAAAGGAAAATGTGTTGTAGGGAGTGCAGAACCATTTTGGGAAGAAGTAAATTCTTCGAAGGCTAACATACAAATAAATAAAATTGAGCTTTCAGATTATAGAGAGATTCAGGATGAATTTGATTTAACTCATTTAGATGAAGATACTCGAAATTTATTGTGTGAATTCATTAGTCGATATAGACAAGTTTTTAGTCAAGGGGATAGAATTTTATCGAATACTTACGATGTAGAACATGAAATAATAACCGAAGACGTGTTGCCTATTGCTAAGAAACCATATAGAGTACCTTACTATCAACGGGAAATTTTAAGAAAAGAAATTGACAGATTATTAGAGTCAGGGGTTATTAGACATTCACAATCCGCGTGGAGCGCACCCGTCGTTATTGTAAATAAAAAGGATGAGGATGGGACTAATAAAATTCGAATGTGTATCGATTATAGAGCATTAAACGCTGTAACTAAGCGCGATTTCTACCCTTTGCCAAATTTAAATGAAACTTTGGAACTTTTTGGTAAATCTAATTTATTTAGTACGTTCGATGTTAATAACGCGTATCATCAAATCCCTGTATCGAAGGATGCGATAGAAATATCAGCCTTTAGTACACCGGATGGACACTACGAATATACAAGGATGCCGTTTGGGTTAGTAAACGCCCCCTCAACATTTCAAAGATTTGCTAACGCTATGCTAGCAGGATTAACCACAGAAATGTGTATGGTATACTTAGATGATATTATTGTTTTTAATTCAACGGGGGTAGCCGATCATATTAGACAATTAGCTTTAGTATTTCAACGACTTATTGACGCAAACATAACATTAAAACCTAGTAAGTGTAAATTTTTGTTAAAAGAAGTCAAGTACTTAGGTCACATTATTTCTGAAGAAGGCATTAAGCCAGACCCACAGAAAATTGAGTGCATAAATTCATATCCGATACCGAAAAATGTAAGAGATGTCCGTGCGTTTTTAGGCTTGGCCGGTTGGTATAGAAAATTTATTAGAAACTTTTCAGAGGTTGCGTTACCTCTAACTAATCTTACGAAGAAAGGTCAGAAATTTGAAATTACTCAGGAAGTGATACAATCAATTGACATACTAAAGAAAGCTATTACTTCAGATTCGATACTAATATATCCAGACTTTAATCAACCATTTATTTTAGCTACTGATTCTAGTGATTTTGGAACAGGTAGTATTTTAAGTCAATTAAGAAACGGGTTTGAAAAACCGATCGCATTTGCAAGTAGAAAGTTTAATAAACCGGAGAGAAACTATACAGTTACGGAAAAAGAATGCGTGGGCATAATTACAGGAATAAAGGCTCATAAATGGTTTCTTTACGGTAAAAAGTTCACTATTGTAACAGATCATCGACCTTTAAAATGGTTACTTAACCTTAAAGATCCTACTTCCAGATTAGCAAGATGGGCATTACTTTTGAGTGAATATGACTTCGATATAGTACATAGACCCGGAAGAAAGCACGGAAATGTTGACGCGCTAAGTAGAATTTGTAACATACAATCTGAAAATGTAGATAATAATATCGATTTTGCTTTAGAATTCGTTGATAAAGTGAATTATGTAAACCCATACGTACAAGAAGTAAAAGGTGATTTATTTAATTGTCCAGAGTATTTTTCGTTGGCACACTGTGTATCACAAGATTTTCATATGAATCAAGGTATAGCGAAAACATTTAAAGAAAATTTTGGTTGTGTAAATGAACTAATAGCGCAGAATAAAAACTTAGGGGAAGTTGCCGAGCTTATTTTACCAGAACGAGATATTTATTATATGATCACTAAGACAAGATATTATATTAAACCTTCTTATCAAAATGTACTTTTAGCTCTACAAAATTTAAAGAAAATTTGTCAATTAAATCATGTTAAGCACTTAGCAATGCCGCGAATTGCCTGCGGATTAGATAAGTTAAATTGGGAGGTAGTACTTAAATTGATTCACTATGCTTTTAAAGATACAAATATTAAAATATATATCTATGTTAAAGAGATCGATCAAAGTGATTCCAGATTGAATATATTGAAGGTAGATGTAATTAATGAACCACTCTGTATACCTGTTTGGGATAGGGATAATATTAAACAAGAACAATATAAAGATAAGTTTTGTAAGGAAATAATCGACTACTTGAATGGCCCAGAAAACGAATTATATATAGATTATTTTTTAGATAATGACAAGATTTTGTACAAGTTAGGTGAAAACGGAAATAATGATAGGTTGGTATTGCCAAGAAACTATGTAAATAAAACTTTACACGATTTTCATTGCTTGCCTTTTGCAGGACATCAAGGTCAGCAAAAAACTATAGATTTAATTAAATCGCGATTCTTTTGGTTAAATATGCGTAGGGATATAATAAAATTTTGTTCGGAATGCCACTCTTGTTGCCAAAGAAAAACATCCCCTCATATGCGTGCTGCATTATTACAGAAATTTCCAGATGTAAGTGAGCCATTTGAACGTACTAATATGGATATTGTCGGACCGTTAGTAGTAACAAGAAATAATAATACATATATTTTAACATTTCAAGATTATTTTACTAAGTATGTAGAGGCAATTCCAATACCCGACCAGAAAGCGGAAACTATCGCTAAAATGTTTGTTACTCATATGATTACAAGACATGGTACTCCTAAACAATTAATAACAGATCAAGGTTCCAATTTTCTATCAAAATTATTTAAAGAAGTATGTAGATTATTGCAAATTGAAAAATTACAAACTACTCCGTTTAATCCAAGCTCAAATAGTATCGAAAGAGTACATAGAGTATTTAAGGACCTTCTGTCACATTATATTGCTGTAGATCAAACTGATTGGGATGAATGGATTCCATATATTTTGCTTGCTTATCGATCTAGTAGACATTCTTCGACCGGGTATAGTCCATTTTTCTTACTACACGGGAGAGACCCAGTATTACCATATGATGATATTATTAAACCGCAAGTTCTTAAATACGATTATGACCAAAATTTTGCATCTGAAATGTTAGCTAGACTAAACAATGTTTATACACAGGTAAAAATTAATTTAGAAAAATCTGCGGAAGATAGGAGAAATCAATTTAATAAAAAAGCAAAAGAAAAGACGTTTGAGATAGGAGACTTAGTGTATATGTTGGATATGAACGCTAAGATAGGATTATCGAGAAAACTACGCAAACCTTGGGTAGGGCCATTAAGAATTATAGAGAAAAAGGGGCCAGTTACTTTTAAAATTAGAAGACTATATACTCGGAAGGATCGAGTCGTCCACGCTAATAAGCTTAAGCTATGTCATTTAGCCGATATCGAGGCAGGGGATACAATAGATTCAACCCTAGATAAAGAGGACCGAGGTAATTTAGTTGATGAGAATATAAGTGACCTCGAAGTTATAGAGGTTGATGACGACATTTATCAAAATACATTACAAGTATTACCTTTTAGTCAAAGCTTAGATTATAATCCCTTAGAGGATACCGTAGAAGTTAGGGATGAGGACGTACCACAGCCGTTGCGACGTTCTACCCGTATTCGTAAGCCACCGGATAGGCTAAATCTTTAACGTGTTAGATTTTCTGTAGAATTAATAAACCTAATTTTTAATTTTCCGGCATATGTAAGTTGCCTTTTTATTTTAGAAATACACCTATGATGGGGTTAGACCGAGTTACAATCCAAAATGTTATAATTGTAAAATAACACATATATATATGAATTCTATTTCACTGCAGGGAAAAATTACACATTTCTTTAAACTTGCATCGAAAGTATAGATGCCTGATTGTTCACGAATTAAGCTTAGTAAATAGTTTGCCGATAGTGAAATCGTCTTTATAATGGATCTTAGTGACAGTCTACTCTCTCACATGGTCGTGATTATAGGAGGTATAAGCAACCCAATTATATGTATGTATATTATTTGCTATTTGTGTTGTTGTTTTAATTGTTAGTACGTTTATCTTTAATATGTTGTCCCTCATACTATTGACTGTTTTGTGCTCCGTAAATAAAAGTGTTGCGTTAGTTGCATACGATTGCATGGACCCAAACATTAACATTTCGGTAATTTCGATTAAGAACGTTACACCCTGCCCAAACCCAGTGTCGGACTATACCGAGACCGCTATTAAGGTCACCGTGTTACAAAAGGACGAAGTTAAACAGGTTGCAGTAAAATCGTGTCTTGTCGAAGTGACACGTCTAATCGCGTATTGTGGCATGCATAGTCACAGCTCTTTAGTGAAAAACGGACTTTACAATTACATTCATCCGCTAGGAAGTGACTCTTGTAAAGACATTCATCGTTATCGAACCTTCTCAATTTTTAATCGACTTATTAGTCACATTCTGATGAATGGTACAACTAGTGAATCCATTACTATTGCCGGCTCAGTAGATACGGAAGGCGGTTGCTACGGAGGAAACTATGTCGAAAGAGGGAACGAGTGGAATAATGTTATCGTTATTGCTACAATAAAAATCATTATAAAAGATTATATAGCACCAGTAAAATTAAGAGAAAACGAGGTCAGCCTACTAGGTGGTGTTACATGTCCTTATGTCCAAGGATATTGCTTTGATTCAACTTTTGGAGAAACTACATGGGATTTAGATATGGGAAAAAACTGCGAGGAAGAATTGACGATGTTATATCAGGGTACCGCTCGATTGGTGACAGAGAAAAAAATTAAGGAAATATTTAGTTGTGGAACAAAATACCAAAGTATTTGCCTTAACCTTAGTTAAACAGGATGACATTTGCAATTTAAACGTCTGGACCACAGAACATCCCCAAATAATAGTAATAAATGAGACTCGAGGAGATAGAGGAAGAAAATATAAGTCGAAACACCCTGTACAAAATGTTAATTTGATGATGTATGTAAACAGTAAGTTCATGTATGTGGAACAGGCTTACAAACGTACCGTTCAAAATCTTTACAGTGATACTGTATATCGCCGATGTATGGTGCATAGAGAAATACTTATTAATCGCTTAACCATGGCTCCATTAACCCCCGCCGCCATTGGGATGTTAGTTAGTCAAAATATTGGTTATACTGGAAGAGTTTTAGGAGAAGTCCTATATATTATGAAATGTATCCCCAGAAAAGTAGAAATTAGAAGGACGGACCAGTGCTACAATGAATTACCAATTTCCATCAACAATGAGTCATATTTTATGTCAGCCGTAACTCATGTTATTCAGTTACATGCAGAAGAAATCGAATGTAATCCCTTAACACCCCCTTTGTACCAGATTGATGGCCAGTGGATAGGTTTAACCCCGCATCCAGTTATTTCCGAGCCTCCTAGAAGAATTGAAGTCGAGCCCGAGAAACGCTTAAAATTCACTCCTATCCAACCTATAAGCTCCAGTGGCGTTTACACAGTGGAAGAAATTAATAAAGCACAAAGAAGTCTTACTTTTGGTTTCGAAAGGTCAGCCGTAGAAAATATCATTGCTAGACGAGTAGCTGGGTTTGAAGTTAATAATCAAGGATATTCAGCCTTAAATATTTTCGATAAAACGGATCTAGAGAAGTTAGCGCGATCCACCCTACAACAGGTATGGGGATGGTTCACCGATGTGGGAATATTTTTTAGTGGAATCATGGGATTCTATATAGTTTGCAGAGGAATTAAATATATTATAGGAGTTTTCATTAATGGCTTCCATTTATATAAATTAGTTGGATTTAGTTTTACCCTTCTTCTAGCCAGTTTATGGAGCACCTTAACAATGTGGGTAGTCCACCACCATAATAGTAACATTAATCATGAACCGTCTGTGGATACCCCCGAAAGCCCTAAGGATGCTATACCAGAAAAGGAGCCCCCAACCACAGCTAGTAACTCAGCCGGAATTTATCCTAGTCTACACTGGACGGAGAAGGAAAAGAGGTCTGCGCCAGTGCGGGTATAACGTGGTTACGCGAAACAAACAGTCGATCATCCCGAGTGCGGTCTACGACTATGCTATTCGTGAGTTCGGATGGGAAATGAATATAGAAGACATCGCTAATTTATTTTTTTTTTCTTGAAACTAACTGTATATGTTATAACTGATGAATAGTTTTAGTATTATTTTTGGGGTTGTGTATACCTGCTTTTTAGTTTGTAGATATAGATAACATTTTATTATAGTTCGAATGAAAGAAATGATAGGGAAGTTTTCTTCCACCTTGTTCCTCATGATGTGAGTGAAGGGCGTTTTGGTCCCTCTAGTTAGGTAGATTTTGTTGAAAAGACTGCTACTTGTGAAAGTAGGCAATCTTTTTCTTTGGGGGGAGTATTGTGCCACTCGGTATATCGATATGTAATTGGTCCACCATGTATATCCCTATGTAGATACGATAGTCTGACAGACTGCTGAGACAGCAAAATTGGAGATGTGTAGAGACGCGAAAAAAGGAGAGACGACGATGAGGCGCGATGAAGTAAAGTAACGTTGTTGTTCTTAAAATTTGAAAGCAATGAAGAAACTTAAAAATTTATTTGATATGTCAATGGTGCTTGTTTTGTTTTATATTTAAATTAATGTAACGAGTGTGTCAGTGAGTGGAACTACATCAGGATATGGGTGAGATCCATCTAATTGTATTTGTAATTGTAAATTGTATTTTCGTTTATCTTGATTGAAGGGTTTCGTTTTAACGTGATACCCGAGTGTCGAAATGCTCTATTCTCTTTTGAAATTCATAGTAATTGATTTGTTGTTCTTGTATGTAATCTCCTTCTAAATGTATAATGTGTTGGCGCTTAAAGAGATCGTAAATGTTTTTTTTGTTTATATATTTTCACCGAAATTTAACTTTTCTTATTAAATTTTATTTATACTTTTTACAAGTGTTTTACTCTAGAGCATCATACCTCAGAAACCCTCTTTCAGAATTAGGGCTACGGACTAACGTCCCCGAAGCACGCATACCTTAAATGGTTAATTTAATTTCCTTGTAATATTACAGGGTGGTGGCAGCAACAAACGTTACCTTATTTTTATTTTTTTTCTATTTAGTTTTTCTATTATTTTGTATTTTTTTATAATTTTTTTTTTTTCACCCACTCAGTTAATGGAGGGGGTGAGCACCACAATGATTCTGTGCCGCCGACTCCTGTATGTGACATTGCTGAGTGTAATTGTTGGCTAAAGGGTTTACAGAAATAGGTGTATTTAAAAGGGCAACGGGCCCACTACTTTTACTTTCAAATCAGCTGTCGCATTACTTCACTTGACTCTCCATACAGTCGTCGATGCCCCAGATGGCCGAGTTGACGGGTAGTTTATTACTACACTAAAGTCATCCCCGGCACAGCTGGAGGTGTCGAATGACAATGTTAACCGCACCTCAGTTGTAAAATCTTATAAAGCTGTTTGCTTTCAATGACGTAAATAGTACATCATCTCTTGATTTATTTTCATTGTTGTTATAACCACAAAGAGTTCCCTGGCTCTAGTACAAACACCGCGATCGTGGGTTTGTTCTCATCTACTATTTCCACGATAAGTGGTTGTTGTGACAATTAAAATCAACCCGGAGATGTCCGTGTTTTAATATCAACTTTAGGGAAATTTCCCTGCAGCTTATAGAATTTATACTGAACCTTTTCAATTCAATTCAATTCAATTCTTTATTGGTGTTAAAATACACAGGTGTTTACACACGTCAAATTCTATACTTATAAAGTTAAAATAATTGTAAAAATATAAAATGTATAAAACACAAACAGTACTAACTAAACATGAGTATACTGATGACGCATATTATTTAATAAAAGGATCTAACATAACAAATGAAACAAATTTAACATGTATGGAAATTTATCACCTAGAGTACTGCATGAATCTACAAATTGAGGAAAAGTTACTATCCAAAAATTCCTTTGTACTATAAAAAGCATTATTCAATAAATATTTCTTTATGATCATTTTGAACTTGGTTTCATTTAATGACTTTATTTCTGATGGTAAAGCATTATAAAACTGTAAACTTAAGTAGCTAGTGCCATCTCTAGTTCTACCTACCTTTTGGCCCGCTGGCCTTTTTAGACGGAGAGTCCAGTCCATTAGCATTTGTTTTCACACCTATTTGAGTACAACACTTTGCCAGACTTAGCACGCGGCGATTGCCCCATCATGAATTGTCTGTACGGAGATGATTGACGATTGTCATTTCAGTTAAATATTACCTGGTTTAATTTTTATGCCTCGCTAGAGACATTATAGCATATCTATTTTGGCGATTGCCGCAACGTTGTATACAATATTTTTTATTGGATAATTATCCCAACAATATATGAGTTAAACCCACTTTGTCTTTTATTTCTTTGATTATAGTCAGTTATCAACATTACACTCTATACTACTACTCTCACTTACCAATATGAGATTGGTAAAGTCAGTAATTATAAACTAAAATACATTAATTAACATTCATAGTACAAGTTTGAGCAGTTATTGAGTAAAATAAAAGGTGTAACAGATTTCTTCAGTCTAAAACAGTGTGTTAAACTTACAAGACATTACATCGAAGAAGTGATGAGCTTTCTCAGGTAACAGTATCAGGTAGAAATCAGTAATATTAAACTTTATATAAAGAACTTGGGTAAACCTAACAGGTTAATACACACACAACATAAGTTGAGGTCCTAAATTAATAAAACTAGACGATCACATAAATGGCTAATTTGTTTATTTATCTTGACATAAAATTGAGATAAATAACTACTGGGTAGGAATTAATAAGTTCTTGATTGCTTCTCGATCAAGGATTTTGATATTAATTAACACCCCTGGGGGTTGAGATGTTTCAAGGGCTTTAAGCAAATACCTTCACTAATAAAAAAGTGAATCACAAGTGAAGGATATTCAAGTAAAAACAAATTTAGGAGGAATCATGCCTGACGTTAATGTTATGGCAATTAATAATGAAATATTAATCTCCGAGATCTATGAGAGGCAGAGGAGAGCATCTAATATAATGATTCTTACCATTAAAGAACCTGCTGGAACTACGCACTCTGAGAGGAATGAGGAAGAAAAAAATTCTGTAAAAAAATGTTTAGAAAATATCGTGGATTTGATAAAAATTAATGTTTTTTGGGTAGGAAAATTTAACAAAGACAGAAATAGACCACTAAAAGTTATTTTACAGAATGGCCAGGATGCTCTAATAGTTTTAAAAAATAGAAAATTAATCAATGTGCCAGGAATAAAAATTTTTTCGGACCAAACCAAGATGCAGAGAGATCACTATAAAACCGTAAAGGAACAGTTAAATAATTTGAACAAAGAAAGAGCAAATAAAACAATCCGTTATATAAATAATGTACCTACCATTGTTGATGCAAACTTTGCCCATAGAAAAAAACATTTAGAATACCCTAATATACGCTATAATAGTGACATCATTTATGTAAATTCTGAAAGTTTCTTGGCACACAAATCTGAAATTGTTTATGAGTTATTTTGTTATAATCCATCAATCATAATCTTAAGCAAAGCTCGCTACAAGTGATGTGGAAGATGTGGAAGTTAACGTAAAAGGTTACAAATGTGTAAGGTGTAATTCTAAAAGTCGTCACACTGGAGGTGTTCTTATTTACATTAAGGAGACAATTAGTTTTCAATTAAAAACTGCTATATTCTGGAAGCTAACTACTGGAATCAGTTTGTTAATGCAAGCGTCAATGGAACTAAATGGTTAATTGGTGGAGTGTATCATTCCCCCAATGCAAGTCACGCAATATTTTTAGAAACATTGGAAGAATGGTGTGAAGACTACTTTGCAAATGACTGTAAATGTATAATAGTTGGTGACATAAATATAAACATTTTTGATAACAGTTTTAATGCAAAAAAAATTAAAAGATATGTTTTAAGGTATGGTGTTGAACAACTTATAAATGAGTATACTAGATGTACAAATTTAAGCTCAACATTAATTGATTATGTTTTAACAAATCAAAATGTTGTAAAGGTTATAGTTCATAATACTCCCAAAATTAGTGATCACTCTGTGATAAGCATTAATCTAAGTAACAGACAAAATATTAATGTTAGTGGCAACTATATATATATATAGAAAATTAAATGATTATATTTTTGACAAAATCAATTTAGAATTTATTTCTTGCAATTGGCTTTATGATAGCAATGATGTTAATATAATATATAAAAACATATTAGACCAATGTAAAACAGTATTAGATAGTGTAGCTCCAATAATTGAAATATCATGTAAAACAAACTGGGTGCCATGGTATGATGCAGAAGTAAAAAGTAAAGCTCATGACAGAGATGTAGCTTATAAAATTTTTGTAAATAGTAGTGCTGAAAATAAAGATAATTGTTGGAATATGTACAGAAACAAAAGGAATGAATTTGTCAACGCTTAAAATAAAAAAAAAGAAACTACTATGAAAATAAAATTAGTAATAATCAAAATGATCCAAAATCAATGTGGAAAACACTAAAATCCCTTATAAAAGGAGAAAATCAACAAATTAATTATAAAAACGTTAAATTTTATATAAATGATAGAAATTACTTTGCTAAAACAGAACAAGAAGCAACAAATAATTTCAATAATTACTTTGTAAACAGCATAGTTGAAATTTCCAATAGTATTGTATCAATAAGCAACTGGTCTGACCAAAATCTGAATACTATTGATTCTGTTTTCGATGAATTTAAGTTACTAAGTCTTAATGACTTAAAAACAACTATAGCCAATCTCAAAACAAAAAACCGTGTTAATGAAGTACTGACTTCTAATTTTATAAAAAAAAAAACAATTGTTACAATGGGATATGTCTACCTTAATTTTATAAATACCTCCCTAGAATTTGGTAACTTTCCGCAAGAGCTAAAAACGAGTGTAGTTACACCAATACCAAAAATTGAAAGAGCAGCTGAAGAAGGTGACTTCCATCCCATTAATACTCTACCTGATATTGAGAAATTGTTGGAACTTTCTGTGTACGAACAGTTGCTTGATTACTTTAATTATAATAATTTGTTCATGGGATATCAATCTGGTTTTAGGCAAAACCACTCATGTGAGACAGCAGTGCAACTAACAATCAATAAATGGCAGCTCAGTATAGATGAAAATAAATTCGTTGTTGCAGTTTTTCTCGATTTTAAAAGAACATTTGAATCTATTGATCGGCAAATATTGTTAGAGAAACTTAATTACTATGGTATCAAAGGTAATGTACACAAGTGGTTTCAACAGTATCTCAGTAACAGATTGCAAATTACAAAGATTGGAAACTCAATATCTAACTCTATAACAAATAACATTGGGGTACCTCAGGGAAGTATTCTTGGGCAGCTGTTATTCATAATTTACTTAAATGATATAAACAAAATAGAATGCGATTTTATGAATCTATTTGTGGATGATACTTTAATATCATGCAGTGGAACAGATCTCACCGAAACAGTGGCTAGAATGAATAAGGTATTAGACAAAGTAAATAAATATTTAAATATAAATAAATTAAAACTAAATGTAAAAAAAACCAAGGCTATGATCTTAAATACATCATATAAACTAAGCATAAGTAACACAGATGCACTCAAACTAAAAATAAATAATGAGGAAATTCAATGGGTAAAAGAAATTAAATATTTGGGGTTTATAATTGATAATACTTTAAAATTTAAAAATCACTTTGAATATATCCACAAGAAAATCTCAAAAAAACTATTCTTTTTTTCGAGAGTTTCCACTTATTATTAATTATTATTATTAAATTTTATTAAATAGGAATCTCCTAATATACAAAGTATTCTATAAATTGCAATAAACAAGTATCAGGTATAGATAGATTTATAAAGTATTCATATATCTACATAAAATTAATATAAATACAAACAAAAATAAACATATATAAATACGAACATTTAAATTACTCTCAAGTCCCCAATCATCTTATTTTTCTCAGCAAAACCAAAGAAATGAATCAAGTGGACTGTATCTAATAATTCAAAAAAGGGGAATTCAAAATTGACTTACCATCGGTACCGATGCACTGTTTTTTCCACTGTTTATTATAGGGCTAACGGGATGGACAATAAGGAGGTAGGATATAATAAACAGAAACTCAATTTTGAACACAGCTATAAGCGGTAAAACTATTAATAACTAATATGCGGTGTAACTAAAGTATTTAACTATCTCTCAACAACACTGTATGTAACTGACTATGTATTTCATCTATATGTTTTTTCTCTCTATAAAAAAAGTCAACAAAAAACGAAAGACGAACATTCGAGCTAATAAACAAGACAAGTAGGGCCATCTGATGATGGGAACATTAATTCGAACAATTAATGGGAACAGAGTCCTAACCATTCCCCCGCCCCTGAAAGAATATTTCAGAAACCAGGTGGTGAATAACTACTACTAATATATATCCCATCTCTTAACCCTAATAAACTAAATAGCATATTTACAACTATTTACTAAACTAATATAAGACAAAAAAAATATATTTAAAAATCTACAATTACTGGGTAGGCAATGGACACATTTTGACTACAGGGCGCTTAAAAATTTCATTTTTTGTTTTCACAGAGACGACTCTAACCACACCATCTCGTCCAGGAAATAATTCTACAATGCGCCCTAATGGCCACTGTAGCGGTGGGGTATTAGGTTGTTGTACCAAAATAATTGTACCAATTTTAACTAGATTAGAAGCAGTATTCCAGCGCTCGCGTACCTGTAATGTGTGCAAATATTCTAAATGCCATCGCTTCCAGTAATCCTGAACCATACGGTCTATCATTTGATATCTATCTAAACGATTTAATTTTTCATTAGTAAGATCACATGCCGGCAATCTATCAAGTGGGGTAAGTGTTAAAAAATACGCGGGTGTGAGTGCCAGAGGTTCAGCTGGATCTGAACTTAAGATACACAACGGACGTGAATTAAGTAAAGCTTCTATTTGTATTAGCAATGTGTTCATTTCTTCATATGACAGCAACTGATTACCTACTACCTGGTATAAATGTGTTTTAACAGATTTTACATTACTTTCCCATAAGAATCCAAAATGTGGCGCAGCCGGGGGGTTAAATTTCCATTCAATTCCTCTATTAGTTAATTCAGTTGAAATAGTTTCTACAAATTCCTTTGACTCAACCAAACGATAAATTTCATGAAGCACAGTTTTAGCACCAATAAAATTAGTTCCACAGTCAGAATACATTACAGAACAGAGGCCTCTACGCGATAGGAAGCGTTTGAATGCTTGCAAAAAATTCGCAGTTGTCAAATCGGAGACTAACTCTAAATGTATTGCTTTAGTAGCAAGACAAACAAATAGACAAATATATGCCTTTTGTGAATGTGCACCTCTTCTGCGGTTAAGTATTATATAAATCGGACCGGCGAAATCAACACCGGTGTGCAAAAAAACTTTAGCTTGTTGAACTCGACAAGGAGGAAGATTTCCCATTAACGGAAATCGCGGTTGAGGTCGGGCCTTAAAACAAATATTACATTTATGTATTCTATTTCGTACTACTCCACGCGCTGCTAAAATCCAAAATCGTTGTCTCAATAATGATAAAACTAAATTAGGGCCTGTATGAAGGTTGTGACAATGATAATGATCTATCAATAAATCTACTAAATTATCCTTTTTAGGGAGTAAAATCGGATGTTGGCTATCAAGATCTAAATGTGAATTTACTAAGCGTCCGCCTACTCTGAGAATGCCATCCTTTAAAAATGGCCTAAGTTTACGTAAAGATGAGGCTAGTATTTCTTTATTTTCTAACAGTGAAATTTCCCGAGCAAAATGATTATTTTGAACAATTTTTATCAAAGTATATTCTGCTGTCTGTAAATCTGAAGCAGAAATATATTTTCGACGTGGCAATTTTTGAATAAAACGTAAAAAGTAAACGCTACAACGGAGTAATTTTAACCAAGATGAGCAACGTTCCATTAGAGTAATTAGAGGATGAACAAAATCATTAGTAATCACCAATGTTACTAATTTTTCTTCCAATGGAGTATAATTCTCCTCGGTAAATGATCTAATGGGCCAATAAGACTCGTCAGACCTCAGCCAACTAGGTCCAATAATCCATTCCTTAGTGGCCATAAAGCGGGAGGGTGTTAACCCTCTCGAAAGACAATCCGAAATATTAAATTTTCCACTTATGTGGAACCAGTTTTTTGAGGGAACTAATTCTTGTATCTTTGATACACGATTGGCCACAAACGTTTTCCATCTATGAGGAGATGAATTTATCCAAGTAAGGATTACAGTTGAATCAGATAATGCTAAAATTCTATCGATTTCTAAACGCGATTTAAAAGTTTCTACTACAAAATTTATAAGTTTAGACAACAAATGTGCAGCACAAAGTTCTAGTCTGGGTATCGAAAGAGTTTTTAAAGGTGAGACTTTAGTTTTTGCACATATTAAGCTAGTTTGAACTCGACCATCA
The DNA here is from genome assembly GCA_963675555.1 of Leptura quadrifasciata. Taxonomy (NCBI): domain Eukaryota; kingdom Metazoa; phylum Arthropoda; class Insecta; order Coleoptera; family Cerambycidae; genus Leptura; species Leptura quadrifasciata. The sequence goes on from OY776673.1 coordinate 122,546,284, forward strand.
GTCACTGTTCGCAAATAAACAACTGATCCAAATGAAGTTTCACAAGCATCGGCAAATCCAATTAATATAGCACTAGAATTCTCAAAAACTCCCATATGACGCGGAATTTGAAATTTACTTAAAAGTGGCAATTCATTTTCAAATTCTATCCACTGATATGTCCATAATTGCTTAATAAATAATTTAACTACTAAAACAACTGGGGCTATTAAACCTAATGGATCAAAAAAGCGGGCTACTACAGAGAGAATATTTCTCTTTGTACATTCACGAGGCTCAGAACGTATTTTAAAAGTAAAAATGTCTAAATTAGGTTGCCATTGTAGGCCTAAAACCTTTAAATAATCAGTTTCAAAATTAACTACATCAACTGCACGATTTTCTATTGGTATCTCTGCTAAAAGTTCTTTAGAATTAACCGACCACTTTACCAAATCAAATCCACCAGATTTAAATAAATGTACTAATTGTTTATACAATAATTTTGCTTGACTAATGTTTGAAATACTAGAAACAAGATCATCCATATACATATCTCTACAAACTATCTTTGAGGCCAATGGATAAGAGTTTGCTTCATCTACAGCTAACTGATGCACAGTTCTCAAAGCTAAAAAGGGTGAAGATTTTACTCCGAATGAAACGGTGTTTAATTCATAAGTACAAATCGGTTCATTAGGCGAAAATCTCCATAACAAACGTTGAAAACATCTATGTTCTGGACACAAAGCTATCTGCCGATACATTTGACGTATATCTGCGGTAAATGCTATTTCACACAACCGAAAATAAAGAAACATATTCAAAACATCGGATTGTAATTTAGGCCCAGTGTACAATAAATCATTTAGAGAAAATGAACTATCTGTTTTGGCACTAGCGTCGAACACTACTCTTAAAGGTGTACTTGAACTCTCTAATTTAAGAACACCATGATGTGGTATATAATAAGAAGGTGATACAAAATTTTCATCATAAATTTTCGACATATGCCCTTGCACTATGTAATCATTTATTACGTCCGAATACTGATTTTTATAATCTTCAAAAAGTTGAAATTTCTTTTCTAATGACATAAATCTTCTAAATGCAACTGGATATGAATCACCGAGATTAGATGAACTAGTTTTAAAAGGCAAAGCTACACTATACCGGCTGGATGAATCTCGTTTATAAGTCGATTTAAAAATATTTTCACATTCTACATCTTCAGGATTTTGAAAAGTTTGCACTGGGATTTCCTCAATTTCCCAAAATTTACTAACTAAATTTTCAAGTGGAGGATCTATAATTGTACAAAAATTTTGTTGAATTTCATTATTTGAAATAACTGGTACTGTGCCCATTAAAACAAACCCTAAACTTGTTTCGAGAGCTACAGGTGAATTTGGCAGTCCAACTATACGCGTTTTTCCTAGTAAATGTGGGTATAACTCCGCACCTATTATTCCATCAATCTCCCCTGGGAGATGAAAAGTTCTATCAGCTAATGGTAAATTATTAATATAATGAAGTGAATCAGTTTGGACTACAGAAAATGGTAATTTCTCCACTATATTATCTACGACTAATGCATCTAATGGATATCGTTTAGTTGGGTCCAAACAGGAAGCAATAACTATATTAACATGACCCCTAGTTGAGCACGATGCTACGCCAATGCCTCGCACTGTCGAATGCGTTTTCAATATGGGTAATTTCAACGGCCGACAACATTTAACTGTAATGAAATGTGGTTGACTAGCAGAATCTAACAAAAATCTAACCTTCTGCATTTCACCGGTTTGATCTAAAATATTGACAATAGCGGTGGATAATAATACAGTTTTATTAAAATTAAATGTTGGTTTAATAGCGGCAGAACAAACACTCATTAGTGATGTAGAATTTAAATTAGAATGATTATTAGAATAATCGTTAGAAGTCGATGTTGCGGCTGCGGTTGCCTGGGTGTTAGAATTATTTAGATTTACATTGACCCCACTACTCGATGGCACCTCTACACTATACTACAGTTTCACACACCGGCTGTCTATCATAGTTTCCGCGAATCGATTTACCAAAATGCAACAATGAGTGATGTCTAAGTTGACAAAATTTGCAATTAATCTTACTTTTACATACCAAAATTTTATGGGAACCTAGACAATTTAAACACAAATTTTTATTTTTCACTACCTTATAACGTTCATTAGGGGAAAGTTCTAAAAATGTGAAACAATTGGAAATTAGATGTGTATTAGCACTACACATCGGACATCTTGTCGGATTGTTATTATTGTTATTAATAACAAAACTATTTCTAAATTTCGTTTTATTGTTACCACTATTTAAAGGTGTCTTACTGGAAGGATAAGTGCGCGAATAAATTTTTGTTTGTGCTTTGACAAAAGTAATAATTTCCTGGTAAGAAGGTATGGCAGAATCTTTATGGGAATTTTCAAATAAACGATTAGTTTCTGGATCAAGTTTTTTCAAGGCTAAATATGACAAAGTGTAGTCAAACAAATCTTTAATATCTAATTTTTTAAGAGCCCTAGTGGCAGTATCAAATTTTTCTAAAAAGTTATTTAAATTATTAGCAGAAGCTGTTTGTGCTGGTTTCAATTCGAATATTTGTTCTAAATAAGTGTTGGCTAATAAACGTTTATCCTGAAATTTGTCAACTAAGGCCTGCCAGATAATATTATAATTATCGGCTACAGGTGGAACTCCAGAACAAACAGTTAGAGCTTTTCCATTTAATTTCCCAATCAAGTAATGTACCTTATCCATGTCATTCAAATCTTTATTATCATGGATAAGATTTTTAAAGCATTCATAAAACGTTGGCCATTCCTTAGGGTTTCCTGAAAACCCAGGTAATTCTATTTGTGGTAACCTAGGAATATTTTTAGGTGTACTAGAAGTCTCACTATTACTAGCGGCACGTTTTGCAAGAGCCTTATCTGCTATAGCTAAAATGTTACAATACAATTCATCAAATGTGTCCAATACCTAGTAATTTGGTGCATAATTATCATCTATTTCAAAACTAAGTGCATTTATATCATCTACTATTTGCAAAAACGACACTTTGGTGTCCTCTAAAGATTTAAATCTGATCCTAAAATTATTCAAATTTGTCTCATCATCAAGTTTTTTACCCAAGTCAAATAATGATTGTATTCTACGAAAATATTGTTCCTTTTTCGACACAAGTATACTAAGCTCCTTTTCCTTTTTTGTTGGTGCCATTTTCAAATTAATAATAAGGGATTTATTATTAAATTATTAATTAACAAAAAAAAATATTTTCTTTGCAACAATGTTGTAAAATTGCTACTACCACTACTAAACTATTACTAAATTAAATTAACTAAAGGATATTTATTACCAACAACTTGTGTAATATATGAACTACAAAATTTTAGAGAGAGAAAAAAACCAGATGCACAGAAAAACTACCATATAAAAAAAACGCGATAAAAACTATAAAGATGATAAACTAGAGGATAAACTAGAAGGCTATAAACTAAGTGAAATTATTTTACTAAAAATGCTTTGACTATATTTAAGAATGAAAAAAATAACAACTAAAAAATCTAATTAACTATCCGTGCTCGAACGGAACCAAAAAAATGTTTGTTATTTTTCTCAGCAAAACTAAAGAAATGAATCAAGTGGACTGTATCTAATAATTCAAAAAAGGGGAATTCAAAATTGACTTATCATCGGTACCGATGCACTGTTTTTTCCACTGTTTATTATAGGGCTAATGGGATGGACAATAAGGAGGTAGGATATAATAAACAGAAACTCAATTTTGAACACAGCTATAAGCGGTAAAACTATTAATAACTAATATGCGGTGTAACTAAAGTATTTAACTATCTCTCAACAACACTGTATGTAACTGACTATGTATTTCATCTATATGTTTTTTCTCTCTATAAAAAAAGTCAACAAAAAACGAAAGACGAACATTCGAGCTAATAAGCAAGACAAGTAGGGCCATCTGATGATGGGAACATTAATTCGAACAATTAATGGGAACAGAGTCCTAACCACAGGTGTTTTTTAAAAACACATGCATTACTTGTAATGAAGTATACAATACTACAGGAATACTGTATACTTTCATTCCAGTTTAACTTATTTTAATCTTGCATGGATCAAGTAGTTCAGTTTTAGATTAGTTCAATACCTGATTAGTTCTTTTGTTAACTTTTAATTCTAACTTCACCAGGCCGCAACTTGCGTGCCATGTGCATTTCGTGCCGGGTGCAAAACCACGTGACCGTGATTTTTGGGTATAAAATAGCTAGCCAGAAACCAGTAAATTCAGAGCTTGGCTTTCACCTTTCTCGAGTGTGTTGAACTGAGATAACCGGAAGCTCAATTTTCTCCGGCGTCGTGGCAGCCGCTGGCCAAGTATCTGTTAGGGAGGATCCGAGTGCGTTGAACTGGACCTCCTGTCAGATTGATTTGAGTGTGTTGAACTGGATCTCTCCTGAAACAGATTTCTTAGTCGCGTCTGTTATGTCCTGGAACTTCGATTAGAGAATTGGGGTTACGACGACGTACATAGAGGAAATATGTTACACTCTCTCTCTCTCCGATTACTATGATGTACTTATGTAATAAACAAGATTGTCGCAACCTAAGCCATAAAAGATATGGCCACACTGTACATATAATTATTAGGAAAATAAATGTCCTATTTTGGATCTGGATTTTAATTAATATTAACATTGAACCCTGGAATAATCTCCAAACCAGCTACCCGAGCAAAACAAGCATCACATTTTGGCGCCCGAGCAGTTCAACAATCTAATCCAGATACGCCGGTTATTACATTTCACAACCAGGACAACTTTGTACAGAAATTGTCAACATTACATAGTTTTTACGTTATCATAGTAACGGAGTAAAAAGATAAATATTTTAAGAAGGACAACTCACCAGTCCCACCAGAGAAACAATTAATTATCCAAAATGAGTGTATCCGAATCGGAAAGGGCATATGGTCTCGAAGTTGTACACGAAACTGTAGGATGGATCTACAAACTAAAGAAGGATGAACTACAGCAAGAAATTTCAAAACATGGTGGAAAAAGCACCGGAACGGTCGAAGAATTACGTTCAAGACTAAAAAACATTATTCGAGAAAACAAACCGGCCGCTAGCCCGAATCTCATTACATCGAATCCACAACTAACGCCTGTTAATGCCGTCCTCGACCAAGTCCGCAAGTGGAATGTCCATTTTGATGGGAAAAGAGATGCTATCTCATTTTTAGAAAGAGTACAAGAACTACAAGATGGCTACAATTTCTCTAATGAACAAATGTTGCGGGCTTTACCAGAATTATTGCAAGGCGATTGTTTATTATGGTACCGGAATAATAAAAGTGCTTGGATGACATGGAATAACTTTCTTACAGACTTTAAATCATTTTACTTACCTGCAGATTATAACCTTAACCTGGAAGAAAAAGTAAAGTCCCGCATTCAAGGAGAATCCGAAAATATAAAAGATTATGTCATTGCCATTCAAACATTGCTAAGACGATTGAATAATGTCTCTCCGGAACAACAATTATACAGAATATACACGAATTTACGCCCTGAATATAGGAAATATATCAGGAGGCGTGATTTTGTGACACTCGCAGAACTTCTAAGCCTAGCAAACGATTACAAAATGGTCTGTAAACAAGAATCGGCTTTAAAGAAACCGGTACAGCAGACACAGATTTCTACACAACGCCCTGGTTATAACACTTGCAACAGAAATGCACTAAATAACAAAGAAAAACCAGCCGGTTATTACACAAACGCTACACAACAGATTTCACGTCCCAATGAAACCAGAAATTCAACCCTCTCAGCCTTCACCTGGAAATTATGACAGTAAAACTTCGTGTTGGCGTTGTGGTAATGTTGGGCACACACGATTTAATTGCAGATCTCCTCCAAGAAAATTTTGTTCGAGATGCGGGCGCACAGACATATTATCCCGAGATTGTAATTGCCTAGAACGTCAAAACATGGGAAACGACGAAGGAACTACGCAAGTCCGAGGTCGGCGCAGTTTCGACTAGATTCTACCTCGTTTTCACAGATGATGTTGACGCACGAAGTAGACAACATCAAGTTACAACTTACTATCGAGAACTACTCGTTCGAAGCGTTAATCGACACTGGTTCGGCACACTCATATATAGGTGACGCTGTACACACCTTGTGTGAGAGAAATAATGTGAGTCATTTTGCCTGTGACCAAAAGGTGGAGTTAGCTGATTGTTCAAGAATTGATATTAATAGAGGGTTCACTATTAAATACTCAATAGCTCAAAAACAATGGACGGACAATTTCCTATACTTACCTAAATTGGCTCCCGATATTATATTAGGTATGGATTTTTTACTAAAACATGGATTTAGCGCAGATTTAGACAAACAGAAGTTCCGAATAATGGGAAATTGGTATGGCATAAAGGGCACAACCAAAGAAAGTACGCGATTGGCGAGTATTGCCCAGCCGACAATATCGGGACAAGAACGCCTGTCACAGTTCTTACAAGCAGAACTACCGAAGTTCAATCGAATTAAAGGCGTTACCCAACTGATCACACACAAAATACGGCTTATAAAAAATACCAATATTAAACAAAGACACCGGCCTTTAAATCCAGCCATGCAGGAAATAGTCAACACAGAACTAGACCAAATGTTACAAGATGGTATAGTAGAACCTTCTAATAGCCCGTAGAATAATCCCGTCGTCATGGTTAGGAAAAAAGATAATAAATTTAGATTTTGCATTGATTTCAGAAAGGTAAACGAAGTTTCAATGAAAGATGCATACCCGTTACCGTTTATAAATTCTATCCTAGACAAGCTAAAAGAAGTTAAATTTATATCAACTTTAGATCAACGTTCTAGCTACTGATTGATACCTTTAACCGATGATAGTAAACCAATAACGGCTTTTACAGTTCCAGGCAGGGATTTATATTAATTTAAAGTTTTATCTTTTGGCCTCCACTCTGCTCCGAGCACATTTCAGAGACTTTTAGACAGAATTATTACTCCCGAAATGACGTATGCTTTCGCATACCTAGACGACATCGTGATTATAAGTAAAACATTTGAAGAACATCTGAAACATTTAAAAGATATTTTCAAACGGCTTTTAGAAGCAAATTTACAATTGAATCCAGATAAATGTAATTTCTGTAGAAAGGAACTTAAATATCTAGGCCACCTAGTATGCGAAGAAGGCATTAAAACAGATCCAGATAAAGTTAAAGCAATTCTAACTATCCAAGCACCAAAAAACGTCAAACAATTACGTCGTTTTCTCGAAATGTCGTCCTGGTACAGAAGATTTATACAGGGATACTCAGAAATTGCTGCACTATTGAATAGATTTTTAAGAAAACACACACGCTGGAAATGGTCTCAACTCGAAGAAAACGCTTTTAATACCTTAAAAAAATCATTAACCGAAGCCCCCATATTAAATTGCCCTGATTTCTCAAAAACATTTTACCTGCAGACGGACGCATCAACAGAAGGTTTAGGTGTGGCTCTCATACAAAAAATCGACAACCAGGATCGAGTTATAGCATATGCAAGCTGTTCTTTATCCAACGCTGAAAAGAAAATGTCGGCGGTCGAGCTCGAATGCGCAGCAATCGTTTTTGGAATAAGGAAAAACCTACATTATCTGATGGGATATCATTTTGTAGTCGTAACGGACCATCAAAGTTTAAAATGGTTAAATTCTATAAATTCCCCTAGTGGACGATTAGCCAGGTGGGCAATGGAATTGCAACAATACGACTTTGAAATAAAATACCGAAAAGGAGCACTAAACAAAGTTGCAGATGCGCTTTCCCGCCAACCAATCGTCGAACAAAATACAGATATCGACGAATTTCTTTTTACTATCGGAGAAGCCGAAAACTGTGAATGGTACCAGAACACCGTCAAATTAGTTAAAGAAAGACCCGATAAAAAACCAGACTACTGCTTGGAAAATGGAAATCTTTATCGTCATGTTTGGACAAATAACGGTTTTACTGACGACGAATTCTCCAACCCATGGAAGCTGTGTATCCCGCAGCAGAAAAGAAAACAAATTTTGTTCGAAAATTATGACGCACCTAGTGCAGGTCACTTAGGAATAGCAAAAACTATCACCCGAATTTCAAATAAATATTACTGGCCTAGAATGCACAGAGATATAACCAACTATCTTAGACGATGTTCCAGCTGTCAAAAATACAAAAAATCACAACAACAGCCCGCTGGAAAAATGCAATTTCCAAAAGTAAACGGATGTTGGGATACTGTTAGTATAGACATTGTAGGCCCGCTCCCAAGGTCTAGCAAAGGGAACACAAATCTAATTGTGATGCAGGATAGATTCACTAAGTGGGTAGAATGCCACCCTGTAAGAAAAGCAACCTCCACTACGGTCTGTACAGCCCTGAAAGAAAAAATTATCTCCCGTTTCGGATGTCCAAATAGCATTATCACCGATAATGGCAAACAGTTTACTAACATGTTGTCTGAATATGGTATTACACACCGTACTACTACACCATATTCACCCCAATGCAATTCCGTAGAGAGGACAAATAAAGTTTTAAAAACCATGATAGCTCAGTATACAGAAAATGATCACCGGAAATGGGACCGATATTTACCCGAATTTACATTGGCCATGAATTCCGCCAGACATGAATCCACTGAGTTTTCACCAGCTATGCTGAATTTCGGAAGAGAATTAACGTTACCTGGCATCCTTAATAAGGAACAACCCTCCGCAAATTTACCTGACGCCAATGTTCCACCAACACGCATAAAGAACCTAGAAAAATTGTTAGAAATTTTTGAACTAGTACAATTAAACTTGGCAAAGGCCTACCAGTCACAGAGCCGACACTATAACTTACGCCGCCGAGACTGGACCCCGCATGTTGGAGACCGAGTTATGAAAAGAGAGCACCCGCTGTCCTCAGCAATTCGAAATTTTAACGCAAAACTCGCTCCAAAGTTCTCAGGTCCATACATAGTGGAACGGATTATATCACCAGTAGTAGTCGAGATCAGACTTCCACCCGACGGAAAGTGGAACGAGTCCACGTTAAGGATTTAAAAAAGGCATATACATGAAAGAAGAGTTCCCAGCTCAGTCGTGCCGAGTCTTAGTTAGTGAAATGTCTTCACCACCAACTTTCGAAATCCCAGCACCCTCACTGCTAAGTTCCCCAAAAAGGTGTCCGAGACGAAAACGAGAAAAGAAGAGGAATCGTGAGAGGAGACCTTTTCGTATAAAGAATCCCGACGGCACCGTAACGAGAATTTATAAGCCACTCGTCTCCGGCATTTCTCTCCCCGGAAATCCATTTATTTTCTCGCCAGGAAAAGATTAATTTTTATATTTTATATATATTATATATATTTATTTTATATTCTGTTCAAAATACATTTATTTCTTAGATTCATTTATTATATTTCATATAACTTATTAAAAGCAAAGGATAGTTTTTATATTTAAAGATATCAGTATCTCAATTAAATGTTTTATTGAATTTTTTTTTGGACAGCTTATTTTGAAAAAAAAAACAAAAACTTATTTACCTGCTGTTTGAACCATACTTATACTATGTTTCTTTGTTTTAAGATTGTTCCCACAGTGACTCCACGCCTGCATTGTACATATAACCAGAGGCGTACTACAATTTTTTAAGAAGGGCACCCTAATGTTTTGACCCGTTTCGAAATCAGATGATGGATTCCGAAAAACTTGTTCACTTGTATTATTGTTTATGTAAAATATGTAAAATAATTTTAACTTACCTGTTTAGCTTTAAGATATATGTTAGACAATAATTTTTTTTGATTCGTAGAGAGAGATTAATTTTTGCGAAGAAAGGGGGGAGTGTAATGAAGTATACAATACTACAGGAATACTGTATACTTTCATTCCAGTTTAACTTATTTTAATCTTGCATGGATCAAGTAGTTCAGTTTTAGATTAGTTCAATACCTGATTAGTTCTTTTGTTAACTTTTAATTCTAACTTCACCAGGCCGCAACTTGCGTGCCATGTGCATTTCGTGCCGGGTGCAAAACCACGTGACCGTGATTTTTGAGTATAAAATAGCTAGCCAGAAACCAGTAAATTCAGAGCTTGACTTTCACCTTTCTCGAGTGTGTTGAACTGAGATAACCGGAAGCTCAAGTTTCTCCGGCGTCGTGGCAGCCGCTGGCCAAGTATCTGTTAGGGAGGATCCGAGTGCGTTGAACTGGACCTCCTGTCAGATTGATTCGAGTGTGTTGAACTGGATCTCTCCTGAAACAGATTTCTTAGTCGCGTCTGTTATGTCCTGGAACTTCGATTAGAGAATTGGGGTTACGACGACGTACATAGAGGAAATATGTTACACTCTCTCTCTCTCTCTCCGATTACTATGATGTACTTATGTAATAACAAGATTGTCGCAACCTAAGCCATAAAAGATATGGCCACACTGTACATATAATTATTAGGAAAATAAATGTCTTATTTTGGATCTGGATTTTAATTAATATTAACATTGAACCCTGGAATAATCTCCAAACCAGCTACCCGAGCAAAACAAGCATCACTACTATTTTTTACTAATGCTGGTAGTTTATTAAATTCATTTAAACCATTAACAAAAATGGAGTTCATTGCTTGCCTGTTCATAGTTCTGTTTATGTGGAAATTATCATTATTTCTTGTATTATAATCGTGTATAATATCATTGTAAACAATAAGTTCATCAAAATAGGATGGCAACATATTTGTTTTAATTTTAAATACAAAAATCATAGTTAATAAATACAATCTATTCTCTACGTATAAATAATTTAATGAATCGTGCATAGTTCTGATTGCTGTAAACCTATTACATTTTAATATAATTCTTAGCCCCCTATTTTGAAGTTTTTGAAGAGGCTGCATTCTGTTTTTATCAAAAAGGTATAAGAGCGTAGCACAGTAATCGAAGTGTGGTTGAATAATTGTTTGATAAATAGTTTTCCGTGCAAAAAATGAGATATCGGTAGAAATTCTTGTAAAGAAATACAGTTTAGTAGAAATTTTTTTGTAAATATATTCAAAATGTGCTTTTAGATCTAAACACTCATCAATAATTATACCTAAATATTTTATTTCAGTTACCCATTCAATATTTTCATTATTAATCTTCAACTGAAAGTCTGTAACATTAATATTTTTTAATTTATATTTTGTCCCTAGAATCATACCTTTCGTTTTCGTTACATTTAACTTGTTTATTTACATTTAGGAACTTTTCTAATTTAACTAATACAGAGTTCATTCTATGTACTATCATATTTATATCTTTACCCCAACAAGCAACCAGTGTGCCGTCAGCAAATAAATTTATAAAGTCACACCCATCAATGTGATTTATATCATTAAGGTACACTATGAATAATAAAGGACCCAGGATACTTCCTTGAGGTACACCTATGTTATTGTTTAATGAATTTGAAATTGAGTTACCAATCTTTGTGACTTGATGTCTATCTATAATATATTGTTGGAACCATTTCAAAACAGTACCATTGATACCATAGTGCTTCAACTTGTTTATAAATATTTCCCTGTCGATGGTCTCGAATGCTCTTTTAAAATCAATAAAAACAGCTACAATAAAATTACCCTCATCTATAGTTTGCTTCCATTTAGATATTGTTAACTGAACTGCTGTTTCGCATGAATGTTTTTTACGAAATCCAGATTGGTTACCTACAAATAAATTATTCATCTGAAAATAGTCCACAACCTGATCATATACAGACAGTTCTAATAGTTTTTCAATATCAGGAAGTGTGTTGATAGGACGATAATCACTCATTTCAGTTGCGTTTTGAATTTTGGGTATAGGGACTATAGTACTTACTTTTAATTCAGCTGGAAAATTTCCGTATTGAAGTGAAGTATTAATAAAATTAAGGAGTACAAAACCTAGGGTATCAATGGTATTTTTTATGAATTTAGATGTTAAAATATCATTTACATTATTTCTTATCTTGAGTAGGGAAACCTTTTGCCTCAAATCGCTCATGGTTAACAGTTTAAAGTTAGTCAAACTAGTGTTTATAATATCACATTGCGTAGGCGACCAACTAGATGTATGCTCAATACTATTGGAAATATCAACAATACTGCTGACAAAAAATTGATTAAATTTATTAGCTGCTTCAATTTCATTTGAGATATATGTAATATTGTTATTATCATAAAATTTTATATTTCTAAAATTTAATGTGTTTTCATCTCCTTTAATAATAGTTTTGATAGTTTTCCACATTCCTTTTGGATCATTTTTATTCTTATCAATTTTATTCTCAAAATATTCCCGTTTTTTATTCTTGTGCAAATTTACCACCTCATTCCTTTTAGTTTTATATATATTCCACAAGATATCCTTCTCAGCAGCATTGCCACTTTTTTTATAATTCTTATATAAGCAGTATCTCTCTCCAATGATTTATTTTTAATTTCAGCATTATACCAAGGGACTTGATTAGATTTATTATTTGCAACAATAACTGGGGCTAAGTTGTTTAATACTACGCTACATCTATCAACAATATCTCTATAAACTACATTGACATCAGTGCTAATCAAATTCCAGGCTTGCGAAATTAACTCCAAATTAATATTATGAAAAACATCATCATTTAACTTACGAATCATGAAATTACTATTATCTTTAAGGCTAACTCTATTATTTAAATTAATACTTATGATTGCATGATCAGTAATTTTTGGTACATTATGTATATTCACGTATAAACCCTCATTATTTGTTAACACATAATCAATAAGTGTAGAACTTATATTAGTACACCTAGTATATTCATTAACTACTTGAGATATGCCATATCTCATAATTAATTCTTTTACTTTCCTAGTATAAAAATTATTTTCATCTAAATAATCAATATTAACATCACCTACAAAAATACATCTATTACTAAGTCCAAAATAATCATCACACCACTCTTCTAATTTCTCCAAAAAGGTTACATGACTCGCCTTAGGCGAATGATACATGCCACCAATTAAACATCTGTTACCACCTAAAGTTACATTCTCCACTTATCTCTCAACACATGCAAGAGTCAAAGTTTATAAAACAATTATTCAACCGCATTTTGATTATTGCTCTACAATACTGTATCTACTGGATAAAAATCAACTACAATGTTTACAAAAATTGCAAAATAGAGGCATGAGAATAATTTTGAGATGTAATAGATATACACCGATAAATTGGATGCTTCAAGCGTTAAATTGGTTCTCTGTTGAAAAAAGGATATTTTATATGTGCATGACCTTTATTTTTAAACTTTCTAAAAATATGTTACCAAATTACTTTGATGGTTTCACAATAAGAAATAATTTTGTACAACAACGTCATACAAAAATAAGAAATAATTTTCACATAAATAGAACTAGATATATGAAGTCAATGAAATCATTATTCTTTAGAGGTTTGAATAAATTATTTTCAATTTTATCACTGTAGTATGTAACATTCACTGTTATTTGTATTCCTTTTAATCTATATATATATATATATATATATATATATATATATATATTTTAAGCTATATATTTATTTTTTTAATCTATATTTATTTATTTATAATTGTTATATCTCTTTATGTATATGTGTATAACCAATAAATATGTAGCATTTGTATATTAGGGTTTCTTTCCTACTTAATAAACATATTATTATTATATATTATATTATTATTTAAAAACAATTATTTTTCAGATGTTTCATAAGAAACCATTCACAAACTCAGTTCAGTATAATAAATCTATTTTATTTGTGTAAAATAGCACATATGGCTATGATATAAAACCATAAATCACAAGTTTATGGTGCAGTTACATATGAACTTTTGTAATATCGACAATTTCTGTTGTTAAGAGTAAATAATGTAATAATGACTTTACACTTACTTCGATGACTGATTTGGCTGTTTCAGAAATATAATGATTTTTCTTTAAATATGCAAGAAGTAATTTCAAACAAACAACCTTTGACCTTAACCGTCTGTTGCTTTGTTGCAAATTTGATAATTTTCTCCTTTGCTGAAGAATTGTATCTTTAGCCAGTTTCTTTTTGCCCTTGTTGGACTAGACATGTCAGATGTATGACGATCTCCAGTATAACGAGGAGAAACAAATCTTCCAACTTTCCTCCTAAAAATACGAAATTATATAAACCTTTCAATATAAATGCAAGTTATAAACAGTTTAATTCCTTTAAACCATTTCAAAGAGAGTTAACACAAAAAGTATCATTTTTTGATTAGTTACATCACCATTCGCATGTATTCAGCTCAAAATATTTTAATTTACTTATTCAATAAACGCTTACTTCTTGAGCGGACGTTGGAGAACATCTTTAACCGAGTCAATGTTTGTGTCCGACTCAGATTCAGAATGAGATGGTTTACTTGAAGCCGTAAGAGTCGCTGATGAAGAATTAGTTTTATCAAGCTCATCTTCAAGTGAATATCTGAAATATAAAACATAACATGGCTTAATCAATGAATAAACAGACTTTAGGTACAACAGGGGAATTTTAACACATTCGCTGTCATCAGTCACTTATGGGGATGCTCAGCTCTATCCGCCTGTGCCACCAACCACTTACGTGGCCAGTTAACGCACTTCTTTTAAAAAAAAAACTGGTCACATTTAGGGAGCGTTTGTTTTATACAGTTTTATAGTAATAGTATAATTATTACATACAAATAATGGGTTCACAAGATGAAGCAGGGCCGTCACAACCAAAAGGGTCACACTTGCAAAGAACTGGTCGTGATAAATTTTCTCAAATTAAATAAAACTATTACAATGGCATCTGGGGCCGCACATGCATTTTTTAAGCGGCAGCGAATGTGTTAATACTGCCTTTTTTTTAAATTTTTTGTATTGATACAAATTATTTAGAAAATATTTTGTATGAAAAGTTTTATATAAATTTATTTTTAATTCTTACGCATCAGGTGTTGGAAATGCTTCAATTAAATAATGATCTACACCAGTATACTGTCGTGAGCAGAAAAAAATAGGACAACTTTTTTTTTCTAATGTAAATCTGCCTCTATTTGAATATGTAACGAGTAGCCCAAATAAAACAGATATCACTTTTAATTTATTTTGTATTTTAATGCTGTAGTTATTGCTATAGTAAATGATGGATGGTTAATGAGACAAATTGCCCTGCGCTATAACATTAACAAAAATTTGGCGTGTAACATTTTAAGAAAGTGGAGAATAAACGGTACGATTAGTAGAAATTCTGGCTCAAAGGACAAAGGATATCCTACTTAACAAGAATCTAACTATTAATATTTCGTTATTGCACCATTTCTATTTATAACTTCTATAAATCTATTTGGCATAGAATTAAATAACCTTATACGATAATCATTAGTAATAATATTTTGCCATGCATTATTTACTATTTCTAGTAATTCTTCGGCTCATTATTAGGAAATAATTGTGACACAGAAGGGAGCATAATATTGTCTAAAATCCTAATATACGTTTCACTATTAAATCATTCCTCAATATGCCACAAAACACCAGAACCAAGTGCCGATACCCAAGCCCACATATTGACAGAAAATCTACCACTTTTATCATTGTTAGATATATATTTCTCATCGAATCGAGTATTTGGAGGGCGGTAAACACGAATACGACCGCTGTGTGTTGACTGGAAAGTATTTTCGTCTGTAAAGATTACATTGTTCCAAAAATTTACATCATGCGCTAAAAATTCAAGCGCAAATCCTACTCGAGTTTCTTTATGTTCAGCTTTAAGTAATTATTTCTGTACTACTGCATGACAGCGTAGCTCCGATTCTCTTACTCGCTGACGACCAGTACTACTCAATCCAGGAAAATTCGTTTCTTCAGCAGCCTGAATAACTGAGTAAAATGGATTTTCTACTAAAGCATTTACCAATTGCAAATCTTGTTGTTGAGTTGATATCCTTCGTCACCCTGATCCAGGATTTCTATTAATCGTACCATTTATTCTCCACATTCTTAAAATGTTACACACCGAGTTTTTGTCAATATTATAACACAGTGCAATTTGTCTCAACTAGATTTTAGCAAAATACCGTTATAAGACTTGTTCTATTTTTTTTGCTCACACCGTACACACATATTATAAATACAAATTAGCAGGTATAATATAATTACAATAAAAATGCTCCAGTAACAATCCCAATGCTTGAGCCAATGCTATTATCATTATCAGGTCTATTCTCTTTGTTGGTTTCATCCTCGGTTTCATAAAGAATAAGAATATTATCAGATGGCTGCGGAATGCTAAAATATGCATATTTTATGCGTATATTGAAGCAGGGGCCTTACAAGATACTTACATTGCAGGTACAGCACCAAATTTTAACAGAGTTGCCCCCATCGCACTTGTTAACAAATCTTCTGATGAAAAATGATCAGAACAAACAGTTGCTATTTTCAATACTACAGCAAGTCTTCCTTCCTCTTTCAAATTCAATGCATCTAACATATTTTTCTCGCATGAGAATCTTTAGGAAACCTATAGGTCGCGTGCGCGTGACGACACAACGTTTGACAGATCCCAGCCCTTAGGAAAAAGAAACCGAAATTCGTTAAGCGGTTTAATGGCGACTTAGTGAATTGTTCGTAATATTTGTGTTTTTATGGATATTTATCATACAAAATGCCAAGTTTTTGCTGTGTTGTGAATTGTGGGAGTGTAGCAACCCGAAATAAACTTAGTTTTTTCAAAATATCATCCGTTTTCGACTCGAAGCAAGTTTGGCTAAGAGGCATCAAATGTGGTTGCAATAAAATTAAATATGCAAATGTGTGTTCCGAACATTTTGTTAGTGGTGAGTTATTACACGTTAATATAAGGAATTTGTTTTTAATTAAGGTTCGTGTTGCAGGTAAAAGTGCTGTTCTACATGATCAAAACAACCCAGATTGGGTACGGTCTCTCCACATGGGGTACAAATTGAAACCCAGATGCGAAAGTGCTCGGGACTTAAGAATCGCAGCTAGAGCAAACAATAAACAAGACATGGTAAAATTAGAAATTTATGTTGGTTTGATTGTTTTTAACAAATATTTTTTGTTAGTGCACATTTTTCTTATGTAGTATCGTAATGTTTATTATCTAAATAATCCGTCTATGATCTTGAAAGTTGAGTATAGGAATAGCCATGGGGCTATATATATATATATATATATATATATATATATATATATATATAAATATACCTAAATATAATATACTCGTTTTATTTCATATATTGACATTTTATTCAATAAAGTTGTTTATATTATCATTGTTGTATTATTATATGCCTGTACTCGATGTGCGATTGGCCAATCATCTAGAGATGATTAAAAACTTTTTAAACAGTTCTATATAGTATTAATATGGTTGGCAAAATGTATATTATTAAGTAAGTAGAGTATTCGAGTGTAATGTTGAACAGATATGGTATTCATCTAGACCGGCTACACAATCACAATGATTGCTCAGTATGGAATCAGCTGGATCTGTAATAATCCAAGGAGTCAATGGCTTTTGCTGAAGACATTGAGACTGTGTAACCTGAAAAACGAATAATGCCTGTTATATTGAGCTACAATATAAAATATACAGATATTACGTATCATCAAAGTCCCTGTCAACGTTCAGCCAAATTTTCCATAACTAGACTAAGCTGTGAGCTGTGACATGATCTAAGTTAAATATTTTAGATGAAACTTTTGTACTTAGTGGCTGGCAAACTAAATGTTAGCAAACGTTCAGGAATGTTGACTGTCCGTTTAAAAAAAAAATTGGCATCTAACATGAATATTTTCTGGTCACTAACAAGCTTTAAAATGATCATAAATTAATCCTTATTTAATAAACAAAAACACTGTTTAATTTATGATAAACAAAAGCAGTAAGCAAGTTCAAAATAGTTTTGTATTTAGAGCTAAATCATTGATAAATAATTCTTACCTTTGCAACAACAAGTTTTTTATTGTAAATTCCTTGCAAAAAAGCTCATTCGCCCAGCCACAAACGAACTGGTTGTAAGCTTCAAGACTTTTGAACGCCTTAAACTCATCCTTTGTATATGCACTTCTTTCAAAAACTAAATAACTAACAATATCACCATATGTAATATTTGGAAATACCTCAATATCACTACTAAAGTCTTCCTTTTTTAAAATATAAGGGTCTAAACCGATGGCACTAACTTTTTCTGCATACCTAACCTATACATCATGAGGCAATTTCGTAAGCATCTGCGGCACGTGATCATATGGGCGTGGCTAATTGGCTTGGAGGATAAACAAAGCAGATACCATAACCTAAACGCATTTGGATAGCATTGTGTGAAAAGTTTCAGTTTATTGTGAACGCTATATTTGCTTAGTTTGTGTACCTATAACAAAAATTTTATTTTAATAATGTTTAGTGATTATTACTACACCTTAGACGCTGAAAGTGCGGTTAGATATAGGGAAAAAATCGCTGTAATTGGTATAGATCCGTACTTGGTAGACATCAAACAATGCAGTAGTAAAATCGAAGATTTTCCCAAGACGATATATCCAGATATTGTTAATTATTTACTATATACTAAGAGTGCGTACACCCATGAAGATTTTAAAGCTTATAAAGGACTTGATGCCTACAAACAAGCTACTTGTGGATGGGTGGAGTTTTAGCAGCTGCTTCTAAATTTGAAGATCGTTCTATAAAAATTTCGAAACAATCAATAATGACTGTAGTCTTATTTCCAAAATTTTCCTGAAAACAACGAGGCATATTTTCCATGATATCTTTACGCTCAGGCCATATAATACAGCTCTAAAAATAATATGTTTTGTTATGAATATATCACTTTTAAGGGTAACCTACTCCCTTCAATCGACCATAAAGAATATCAATTGTTCTATAAAATATACGAGCTACTGTTGTATGATGGATGTGAAACCTAAAGCCTAAGTCTTTGAAAGGTAAGTTTAGCCGTAATTTCATTAATGTTAATATAACCTGGGCAAATTTTGAAATAGCACATATATTCGGTAAATATATCTCAATTACATCATACAAACATTTTACGTATTGGAATTCCGGAAGACCTGTATAATATAAGGTAAAATTATTATTCTGTTTAAAGTATTCCATATCATATTTAAATTTCTTTACGTAATTTCTCTATTTCATTTTTTTGTTGTAATATTATATTAGTTTCTGTATCTGCCTCATGTTCAATTTCAGGATTTACAGATTCTGGTGGTGGTCTTTGACCTAATCTGGTTTGCTGAAAAAAGAACTATCTATAAAAAGCATAATATGTTTTCAAAAAGATTTCCCAACCTCTAAAAATAAAATAATTTTCTGAAATGTAAATGTACACATAATCTACTCTAAAATATTTTTTAAAGCATCATACCTACCTATTCAAAAAAGTATAGCAAAGCAAATATTTAAACGTTCGTATCACATATAAAACAAAGGCACAGGAAAGAGCAAAGCATTATCTTCCTAATATTTGAATATCAACCATTTCATAATTGAAAACAAAATAAATCATATTAAACGTGCAACCTACATATTTATTGATGTAGACAAAAAAATCATGCAAAAGCAAAATTTCAAAATTCACTGCAACCTCTACATCGTCTCGTAATCTTTTCCTTTTCTCCATTCTAACAAATCTATCTTTACTAGAAGGTTTTGATAAGCTAATAGATTTATAACCCATATTTAAAGACGGTATCCAGTCTGGGTTATTGTGATCTTCTAACTTTGAAGGTTTACCTAAATATATTTATTTGTCATACTTACGAAACAATAATTTAGGTACATCCATGTATTTATTAGATACGAATAGTGTAAAGTATTACCTGAAATGAAATGTTTGGAGCATATTCTACCATAATCAATCTTTGATTTGGTTAGATCGTCCCTTTTTAAGGCATTTATCCAAGCATTCCGTCTATCACAGGCAAGTTGAGTAAATTGTTTATGATTGTTAAAAACTGAGGGAATTCGAAAAAAACTGACAGCATCTCTCGCCCCGTTGCTTCCACAACCAACTACCATACAAAAACTTGGCATTTTCAGTAAAATGTGAGGAAATAAAAACCCAAATAGATATAAATGTGCCTTGTTTCTGTTATGGTTAAGGTTATGTTATTTATTTGTATATCCTCCAAGCCACGACCTTGAAAAATGTGACGTCACGTGCAGATGCCCTCTCTACAGCTCCGGGTAAATCCGTATGATTAATTTTTATTATTCCTCCGTCTAAAACCGGGCATGCGCATGATTGGCTGCCGTCAAGGGCAAGGGACATTATCTATCATAAGCAACTATACTACATCAAAAAATATTAACATATTTAACCCAACGAACTAACCTAAAGAAATATTCGTATTACGTATTTTAGTTAACAAAATGTGGTAAAAAAAAAAACTGTGCGGATTCGAACCCTCAACCTCACGTGTGAGAATCAATTCAATTCAATTCAATTCAAAACAACATTATTAAAATTAATATACAGTAAATGTGCCTCCCCAGAGCCCATCCGGACCGACCCTGCGACCACTGCGTTAACGCGGTGGTGTATCGCAAAGTCGGGCCGAGGCGGGACTGGTTTGGCTAGGTAAAAATGGAAACGATAAAAACTCAAACTCCTTTTACAAAAGTAAATAAAATTAAGTGCTGTGACAAAAAATGCTTAAAAAAGAAAGCTTAACTTAAAACTGGTTAAAACGATCACTTGGCTTTCGCCGTTCGTGCACTTCACTGAATTTAATTTGGGCACTGACGCTGACTCCGTAACTTGCACGGGGTGCCATCCGCGAATTGCTCCAACTACGGGTTGCGCAAAGCAGGCCTAAACTGGGATTCTAAAAATTTTGATTGTTCTGATATAAAATTTGGATTCTGTTACGAGTTTAATGAAGGAAGGATGAATTTACAGACAAAAATGTACAAACAGAAACGAAGAACAAACAAACGCGACACACACAAAAATACACAAAAACAAAAGAAGAGGGGGACAGGAAAGAATTAAAGTGGATGAAAGGTATGAAATATCAGTGAAAGGTGGATAGTATTAGAGAAGGTATAGTAGGTGAAAGTTTGGCTAGAGTGGCTGCCGGAAGATTGGCAACGTCTGGTAAGGTAAGGGGTGTTTAATCCGAAATGGAGCATTATGCTGTCTAATTTGTGTAATGTGTCTTGTTAGCGGACTATCGCCCAGCTTGAACGAATAGAAGTTTTGGGAGATATGCTGGACGTAGTCGGCTATCGGGATTATGTCGTTGCAGCGTTCGTAGAGGTCTCTGAGGGAGGTGTATCTTCCAGAATTTGATATGAGGCGCATATATTTGTGTTCTAGCACTTTTAGTTTTTTTCATTGTCTTGGCCGATATGCTGCACCACACCGGCGCCGCGTATGTGATAGACGGCCTGATCACCGTCGTGTACAACAATTTTTTATTTTGTCTGTTAAGTCTGCTACCCCTGACCATGAGCGGATACAGACTCCTGGACAGGGAGTAGACCGTTCGTATGGTTTCATTAATGTGCGTATTAAACGTCAGTCTTTGGTCGAGACGTGTGAGAATCGGGAATCCTAAGTATTACACCACAGACTGCTGATGGGTAACCTTATAATTCTTACTATATCAATATGTTTGAACGTCATCGCGCATGTGCGGCGTGAATTGCCTGGACGGAGGAATAATAAAAATTAATCATACGGATTTCCCCGGAGCTGTAGACACTCCCTTTCGTAAAATATAAACTCATCTCCATCTTAACAAACAAAATTTACCGCACGAAATAATTTAGGATAGTTATGGATGTTAAATAATCCAAAATCAACTTTTAAAACACCACAAAAAGTGCAAAAAACACTTTACAACGACGCGTTTATCAATGACAGCTGTTTGTTTTTCCTAAGGGCGACCCATAAGAGAAATTACATTTAAAGAATGGCTTCAAATTGTTTACTGTCCCTTTTCCACGCCTATGACTTCTGTTTACATACCTGTAAAATGACCGACCACATCCTTTATCCCAATATTTTTTGCATACAATGCATTTATTAAAACACACTATCCTAGCAAGTGTTGGTAAAGTCTTGTTTACAATCCTTGGGTAAAGTCGGGGCACAGAACACAAGGATTCAGGCGATGCACGTTACGAGTGACGTAATTGAAAACATTTTAATGCCAACATAATTTTTAAGTATTAATTACATTAAAAAGAGTAATTTCTTGACACTAAATTATTAAGCTTTTTTTTCAGAAATAAGTACAGTTCAATGTGGCTTCATAATCCTTAGCATGTCTGTCTTATTTTTAGAAATAGAAGTTAATTAAATCGTATTTCGTCGCGAAAGGTTAGTAGTATAAATTTACAAAAGCACCGATATTTTAAATCGATTTATTGTCGATTTTATTGATTCTAATTATTTTATTGTTGATTTCATTCTCTGGTACTTTTAATTAATTGTTGTTTTCTTGTTTTATTTACCATCAGTTCTTTTCAGAACTAATATAATTGTATTATTAGTGTTATTCTGGTAAGTGGAGCAAGATTTATTTGTGTGAAAACAAATTTTTCTAGGTTACCTGTCATAATGTCGAAGGCATTTGGTAAAGATATCCAGGAATTAATTTGTTCTTTAATAAATTATTTTGATAGAGAACGTGATGCCGGTGGACCACTGTTACCATTAACTGCTGTAAGAGAGGCAAGTATAATTCTAGAAGTTAACTATATATCGTAACATAACCAGTAAATTTCAGATATTTGCTAATGCTTTAAATTTAAGTTTGAGTGCTGTTAGCAACGTTTCCAAAAAAATGCAGACTGGGGAAGCTTTAGGTAGCCCCTAGAGAACTGGGTCCTAATTCTCGAAATCAGGGAACAGCGTTCTCATGAGAAAAGTGGGCGGGGTTCTCTCGAAAAGCATTAAACCGTATTCTCCAGCAAAAGTGATCTTTCACATCGCACGATTGTAAGAGAACATACTTCTCCTGCTATTTTTTAAGGGAACGAGACGTTCTCCTAGGAACGCGCTTTTGGAGTTTGCGCAATGTTAATGTTTCGCATTGTTTATTTTAAATAGTTCCTAACTTGGGTTGTTTATTATTCTTAGCAAAGTTAAGGTATTTATTGATCTAATGGACTCGATGCAAGGAAGGGCTGCTGTTTGGAATTGGAATATATTCCTTAATAATCTCCAAGGTATTTTTTACGTGTTCATTTTCTTAATAAAATATTATATATTTTTTTTCATGAAGATGCAGAAGAACAAGAACAACGCCCAACAAGAAGGATGCATAAAGCTTTGGATCCATTTAAGTTGGAAGATTCTAAGTTTGTAAAACTGTTTAGAGTTAATAAAGAGCTTACTTGGGAGGTAATAAATATGGTAACCCCATATCTGCGAGGTCCAGCAAGAGCATCTGCGATAAGTATTGAGATAAAAGTATGTATTTAAATACTTTTATATACTGTAAAGTATTTGAACGTTACTGAAATTTGAGTAGGTGCAAAGTCAAGTATTTAATATTTTTATTTAAATATTTTAATGAAGGTGCTGGTAGCCCTCCGATTTTATGCTACTGGGAGTTACCAAGTGTATCCCGCTGTATAACTGAGGTGACTAATGCATTAAACGAACAAGAAATTTTAAATGAATGGATAAAATTTCCAAGGAATATTCAACAAATGGACAGTTTGAGAAGAAGGTTAGTTTTTCATTTTGCATTCAGACAAAACTAAACGATCTTAAAAGTTATGTGAGTCAAGAAAGTCTAACAAAAACTGAAAGAATAAGACAGAATATTTATAAGGATTAAATAAATTTCTTTCTAATGTAAGTTTTATGACAGATACCAATTTCCTGGGGTAGTTGGTTTAATAGATTGCACCCATGTAGCAATAGCTACTCCATCTGGCCAGGAATATCCTGAAAATATTTATGTAAATAGGAAGAATTATCATTCGATTAATGTTCAGTTGGTAGGTATTAAAATTGTTACTTGGCAATTTTGTTGTGTTGTGTAAGAAGCTTTTAGTTTTGAACACACCACCTTTATAAAGAATTATAAATATTAAATTTTAATGTTATAGGTATGTGACGAAAACTTAGAAATATTAATTGTTGACTCCCGATTCCCAGGAAGTTGTAATGATGTACACATATGGAAACAATCCAATGTATCTCGTATAATGGAGCAGCAACTACATCGACAAAACCCCAATAATTTATTTTATCTACTGGGTGATTCAGGTAAGATTATATTATAAATTATTTCATTAAAGAGTCAGGTGCTAAACGATACGGTCTACGTTGTACAAATTTATTAGGGTCCCTTAAACGTATTTGCAAACTTCCACTAGTGATTCACCCAGAAGGGGCGCCATTAATAAAATTTGACTGTATTTTAATAGTAAAGTAGAAATGCTTTGTTTCTCTACATCACACACATCAGTATTAATTTTCGAAAAATTTACTGGTGCCTTTTCACATAGTAATACGTTCATTGCTCATTTTAAAATTAAGCCAGATGGACTAAAGTGTACATCAATATTTTGTGCTATTAGATCTTTTCCAATAATAATGTTCCTTGAAATTACTTCGTCTAGAACTACATGAAATAAAATTTCAATATTTAAATTCTGAATTTCGACCGTAGTTAAAATTTGTGTAGAACAAAAGGAATAGCCACTAGCAATGCCTTTTAAGGAAACTAAATTACTAAATCTCTTGCCGTTAAAATGTCCCGAAATACTGTTACGGACCAGAGAACAGTCAGAGCCTGTATCAAATTAGAATGGAAAAGTCTCACCAGCATTTAGAAGTAGCATTCCTTCAGGCAAGGCAACAGTCTCGCAGATGTTCACTCGGCGTTCTTGGCTCGGCTTCTTAGACAGGTCCTTGTTGGGGCAGTTTGGTGATATGTGCCCAGAATTTCCACAGGTGAAACAGCTGACGGATCTTGGCTCCCTGTCTTGGTGGGGTCCATTCACATTTGTTGAAGTTGCTCGCTTAGGCTGGCGACAGGTTTGAGCTTTGTATCCCTGATGGTGACAGTTGTGGCAACGGCCAGAAAAGGACCCTGAGCTTCTTCCTGAATTAGGAGTTGTCAAAGGCGGACGCTTCGGACTAGTATGGTGACCAGTAGGATATAGCGCCGGACATTTGATGAATTTTCCCTCCATCATCATACAAAACGTGCTGATATCTTTGGGCAACTCAGATTGGAATCTTCATCTGGCATAGGAAAATCGATTGGAAACCTGGAAGCAGCCAATAAGTACAGCTAGGGCTTCATCGCTCTCTCGTTCTCGGATGATGGTCAAAGCAGTTTGAATGCTGTGCAAAAGGTCCTCCATCGTGGCATCTTCGGGTGCTATATCAGTTCGTCTTAGGATAGCTTCACCTAGTTGTTCATGGGGCTTACTCGTCGTTGAAATACTGCCAAAAATTCAGCGCGAAGTACTTCCCAGATTTTCTTAGTTGGTTTAGTGGATATTGACCAATTTGAGGTTTCGCCCTCTAAGGCTCCTGAAATTGTCAACGCAATTTCTCTATTACCGGGGTGACAAGTTTCTACCCAGGCATCAACAAATTCGCACCAGGATTCTGCGTTGATATTCGGATGCACTGAGGGTCCAGGTTATTCTCTCATTTCTTACCTCAATCGTTGAATTTCCCTTATTACATGTTCGGAGCCATTTTCTAAGAGTTCTTCGTTATTTGACAATTGTGCTGGTTGATCTGATCCCACTTCTAATGTCGGAGGCGAGCAGGGGGGAGGGCGCCTAGAGGCGGATCTCCCAGACTTTAGTTTCATTTTTTAACAAACACTTTATTTCACTTAACAAACAAAATAACAAAACAAAAGGTAATCCTGATTTAGGTGGACAGGTACTAAAAATGTCTATAAGTAAATGTCAAATTATTGATCACTCAATAATATTAAATTATTAAGTAAGTACGCGAAAGGAGCTAACAGTCCGCAACCACTCGTCCCGTAATTTCACCTTCTATATAAAATTGATGATTGTAAGTGAGTAAGTAAATCTCAACGGGACTCTCAACTTGGTTTTGTTCTGCCCGCGGGAGGAGGGAACCCTCGTCGCGTACCCCAGGCGTCTTCAGTTTTACATGACCATATATGGTACTGTTATGGTTTAATTTTTATGAGTTCGCTCAACGTAAATAACTGGTGGTGCACTAATGCTGACGATGCGTTCTTTCTATCAGTGGGCGTGCACCGGGGGGGTTGACGCCGACATACATCTTATAGAATTTCTAAATATATAATAATAATAATAATAATAATCTTTATTGCGTTAAGTACACAAAGGGCACAAAAGCACTCGAACATCAAGGAGAAATTCACATGGCCTTCATTGATTTAACCAAGGCGTTTGACTCGGTGGACAGGGAAGTGCTCTGGAAAATTATGCTCCGCTTAGGTATCCCTAGAAAATTTGTGGAAGTATGTCGCAGTCTACATACAAACAACAACGCCCAGGTTATGTATAATAATGAGGCAACCGAACCTTTCCAAACCCTCACTGGAGTTAGGCAGGCACCCCTACTCTTTAATTTGTTTACCACTGCTCTAACAATTATTGTTGACAACAAACTGACAGTCAGAGGAATAGGTCTCAGATACCGTTTTGATGACGGTTTCTTTAACATAGGGCGCTTTAGAGCTTTCACGAAGACACGCACACGATTCATTTGTGATCTCCAGTATGCGGATGACTGTGCACTTTTAGCCTCTACGCCGGAAGAGCTTCAAGAACTTTTAGATGTGTATGCCCAGAGCTATGATTCCTTGGGACTTAAAATCAACATTGGAAAGACTAAGATTATGTCAACTCCTCATCAAGTGAACCAAATAGACATTACACTTAACGGAAATTCTCTTGAAGTGGTGGATCAGTTCAATTACTTAGGCAACGTTGTTAATGACAAAGCAAACATGGACAGCGAGATTGGCAATAGAATTAACGCTGCATCTAGAGCACTCTGGGGACTTAGAGAGAGAGTATTTGACAACCACGACCTTGCTTTGTCAACGAAAATGGCTGTCTACAGAGCAGTTGTCATTCCAACACTGCTATATGGATGTGAAAGCTGGGTCACTTACCGTCGTCATGTGAAAGAATTAGAACGTTTTCAGCAAAGACACCTCAGAAGTATGATGAAAATCCGTTGGTTCCATCACATATCAAACGTGGAAGTACTCAGGAGAGCAAACAGCCTTCCAATTGAAGTGCTTATTTCAAGAGCACACCTAAGATGGGCAGGTCACGTTCATCGTATGCACGATAACCGCCTTCCTAAATGTACACTTTATGGTGAATTGCTAAGCGGTAGAAGAAGGCGTGGCGGTCAACGAAAGAGGTTCAAAGACGCTATCCATGAAAATCTAAAATCCTGCGGTATTGCAGACGAGCAATGGGAACAACTTGCAGCGGACAGAACCGAATGGCGAGGGGTTGTGGCCAGCTATCAAGGAAATGTTGCTGCAAGAAGGCCGAATCCAACACCTAACCAGGTCTATGTTTGTCCTGACTGCGGTCGACATGTGCTCTCCCGAATTGGCCTCTATAGCCATAGTCGTGTGCACCGTAGATGAATGGGAATTACAATAGACTACACCTTTTACTTGTTTTTTATTGTACACAATTTATCGACTGTAACATTTTTATACTCGGACTCGAGTAACGGCTAATAATAATACAAAGGGCACACTGTTCGTTATAAACGTTCTTCCACAGGACCAGACAGAGATATAATATCTATATAAAATATAAAAAATCTAACTTACATATACAATAATTTCTTAAGTATACTACACTTAAAATATTAATAAACAAGCAAGGTAAATAGTCACGTAAAAATAAAAATGCAAATACACATAAAAATTAAAATACAAATACATATAAAAATTAAAATACAAATACATAAATTGCAATCTAATGTGGATCACTGACTTGCTGGGATGTTATCACCTGTCTGTATTTAGCTTTAAAAATATGTGGTGCATCATAACTAGCTAGTAGATTTGAGTATATGGGATTATTTAAACAATCGACTGAAACATAACTAAAGGAACATTTAAATTTGGAAGTTTTGTGTTGGTATATGTTAAATAAGGCATTATTTCTTAAATTTAAACTATGTATGTTTCTTCTAGGGATTAACAACTCATATAAGTATTCTGGGCATTTATATACAAAGATTTTCATAAGGAACACTCCAAATAAATAACGGTATCTATACTCAACTTTCAGATGGTTATGATCATTATATAAGGGTGTTATGTGGTCATATTTTTTTGTCTGGTATACAAAACGCATACATGCGTTTTGAGCCACTTGTAGTTTGTGCTTATAGTTTGAGCATAAAAAGTTATAGTACATTGGTAAGCAATAATCAAACTGTGGGAAGATTAAGGACTCGATTAGCCTATATTTAACATCTGCAGGGAGTAGGCATTTAAATGAATACAAAGATTTTAGTTTTATATAACATGCCTTTAACTGATGTGAAATGTGCTGCTCGAAATTTAACTGACTGTCAAATGTAACTCCTAAGTTTCTAATGTGGTCTTTGATAGGTATTTCTACATTGTCTATATGCACAGTTGAAAAATTAAATTGTGCGACTTTACATAATATTTGTTGATTACCCGCAAATAGCACGCCGCTTTTATTGGCATTAAGCACCATAGCATGATCCTGTGACCAGTTCAGTATTCTGTGTAAATCATCATTTAGATGTCGCAATGCAATATTTGTGTCCGAGGGATCAAATGACGTCATCAGTTGTACATCGTCGGCATAAAGATGAACATTACAGTACAGTATTGCCTTTGGTAGATCCAAAGTATATATGGTGAATAGGATGGGACCTAAGATGCTTCCTTGAGGAACCCCTATGTCGACTGATATTTTGTTAGGTGACCTACTGCCATCAATATCTACAATTAGAGACCTGTTCTTTAGGTATTCTTCAAACCAGCAGCAGAACAATGGGTCTAGTCCTATGTAATGTAATTTTGCTAGTAGCATATTATGGTTTATTAAATCAAATGCTTTGCTGTAATCTAGCAAGACTAGACATGGCGCCTTTGACTGATCCATAGCTGCTGTTAAATCATTAGTTACCTTGGTAAGTGCAGAGCAAGTGCTATAGTGTGAAGCCAGATTGTATTTTCGGCAAGATATTACAACTATTTATGTGTGTTAACAGCATTTTACATACTATTTTTTCAGCAATTTTTGAGAGGATAGGTATTAAGTGAACAAATCATTATGTCACCGGGTTTGGCTTTTTAGCAATGGCTTTACTACTGAAGTTTTCCATATGGATGGGAATATACCTAGTTGCATAGAATCATTTATTGTTTTTGTAACTACGCCAATGATGAATGGCAGAATAAATTCAACCATTGTCATACTGATGTTGTCAACGCCCATTGCTCTGGATTTTATTTCCCTTACGGCAGTTCGAACGTCTTCCTCTTGTACTACAGTAAAAGTTGATGGGTGGTCTTCGGAAATTGTATTATGCTCATAAAATAATAATAAATCATTGCTAATTGGCTGAATATATTGATTCATATCACTAGCTGCTTTAACTAACTCATTTAGATCTTTTAAATGATTAGGAAGGTCCATGTTTCCCTTGTTACAAATACCCCACTGCCTAAATCTGTTCCACATTTGTTTAGAATCATTATTTAATTTTTTTAGTTCAAATTTCATGTACGCCTTTTTCTCATTTTTAATTGCAATGGACAGATAATTTTTTAAATCCAGGCAGAAGTTCTTGTCTACATCGTTTTTTGTTCACTTAAATTTGTTAAATGCATTTCGTTTTAGTTTTATGATCTCTTTTATAATGTATGTAATGTATGGCCGATAAGGGTGTTTTAGACTCACTGTTTTTAGAGGTGCATGTTTGTCAAACACATTAATAACCAGTTCATTGAAAACTTCAGTGCGCTCATTAATATCGATGATATTATTTAGTTCATTCCACTGAATTTGTTGCATATCCGATTCAAAGTCACGGATGTTGAAAACTGAGTAATCTCTATAAGTAATACATTTATTTTCTGGCTTTTCGATGTTTAGTGAAATGTCACAGTGAACTAGTCTGTGGTCAGTGACATCATACATATCCATAGTACTTGATTCTGAGACCTCCAAGTTGGTGTCTACAGCGATTATATCTATTAGCGTGCTACTGTTTGGGGTTATTCTGGTTGGATCAGTTATTACCTGCTTTAGATTAAATGTGCTAAATATATCTAAAATGTATAATGTTTCACAACTATTCACAAGCAAGTTGATATTTAGGTCACCTAATATAACAGTAAAGTTATACTGGGGCGAGACAATGGCTAAAATGTTTTTGATCACTTACAAGTCTGAATAAGGAACAGCAGGTGGCCTATATATTATACCTAGTAGTATTTTATTTGTTTTGTAACGTCAGCCTAACCACATGTGTTCAGTCTGTGTATTATTTATATCTTCTACATATGACAAATCTACCAAAGAATATTCCAGTACATTACTCACATAAACGCCAATACCACCTCCTCTTGTTAATCTATCAGATCTTATAAAATTGTAGCCTGGGATGTCCAGCAGTGGTGTTGGGAAATCTGGATTTAGCCATGTTTCAGTCAAGGCCATCAAATGGAATTTTTTTTCCTAGGACCAATTCCTTAATTTCGGCAAATGAAGGTATCATTGAGCGGATGTTAACATGTGAAACTGATAAAACTCTGTTTCGACTTCTGCTGGATTTATTGTCTTGCCCCTTTTCATGAAGTATGCCCTCTGTATTTGTTTGCCTCTCATGGGGTAGTTGCTATCTGTTCTTGGTTTTTCTTGCTTCGATATCTAATATTCTTTTGTAGCACGCACATTCGATGTCGGTTACAGTATGATTTACATTTAGTGACTTTTTAAATTTATTATTTGTCTCAATGCAGTTTATACATTTGTGATGTCCAGCTTTACAATCACTAGTTTGGTGTTGTCCAGCACAGTTGAAGCATGTTACGCTGTTTTCACATTTTCCAGCTATATGTCCGTATCTTGCACATTTAAAGCATCTAATTATTGTGAAGAATTCATGCGCCACACATCTTCTCCATCCAATGTTTATCTTTCCTATCTGACATATTTTATTTTTTAAACCCGGGCTTACTGTTAATATCACATTACCTTTATTTACCTTGTCTTTTTGCTTATATTTGGAATGTACCTGAATTATGGTGCTCTCTTCTGTTTCCAACTCATTTTGCTCCTTTATCGAATCTATGATGAAGTCGTCTGATCCTTTGATAAATTCTTCTTCCACCCCACGAATGATGATTTTTGGATTTTTTTGGGTCCCTTCGGTTATATTGTAGCTGTTTCCCATTTCATTTTCTACCTTTTCTTTTATTTTATCCTTAGTGCTGGAATTATTGCAATTTATGATAACTGCTCCTTCCTTTCCTTCTTTAATATTTTCGACGGCAATAGCTAAGGTTTTTGGATCAATAGTTTCTTTTAAGTCGTTCTTTGTCTTATTGCTTTCTTGTTTTTCCCTTGGTTTCACAATCAATACCTCCATATTACCCTTAATGATATTCGCATATGTTTCTTTTGCTGTACACTCCTTTTTGTTTCTTATATCATCTAGAAGATCTGCTATTAGTTCATTTTGCTTTGTGATTTTTATATTCTGCTCCTCAATGATTTTATGCATTTTATTTATTTCTTTTTGGATTAAGATCTCTATGTTTTTTAATTTCCCTCCAATATTTCTACATTGTTCACAAGTGTAACTTAGTATTCTAGTACCTTTTAGCTGCAGCACTCTTTGTTCCAAAACAGATATTCCAATACAAGTGTTACATTTACTTTCTCTGCAGAGATCACATTGTATAAGTTCTCTCCCTTTTGCCTTATCTGGAGGTAAGTTACACTCTGGGCAGTCCATTTCGCATTAATGATGTATATATATTTTTGAAAGACAATAAGACCCTCTATATCTACGGCACTGGTGAATACACTTATATGAGGTCAATACTGCAGTGAAAAAAAGTATATTATTTACAATTCTTTTTTGGTGGTCACTACAAAAAAGTTTTCTGATGATCAAGATATCTTTATATATTTATATTTAAGGGCACATATTTGTTTAAATAGTTCTCTTAATGCAGAAACTAATCACTTAGAGTTATTCCATAGAACTTTATCTTCATTATGGTCCGAAATACAAGTTAAATGTACAGTTTTACCACTTTAATCCACACTTATTTAGAGAGCAATAGGATGATGTCTGTATGCAAGAAATATCACTATATATATTTATTTATTTTTATTTATTTATTTGCATTTACAAAGTTTAAGTTTACAATTGGTTATCATTATTGCACTTCAGTTATTAAGATCACGTCTATCTATTGCACCTAGATGTATGACCATCTGTATGTGCACCTTACAATCTATAATATATATCTATACATATATTTTTTCAATTCTAAGAGGCTGGCATGAGTGAATTAAGTATTACATGGTATTACAGTCTTATTGGGTAGGTTACTAAAGTAAACTAAAACTAAAGGAATAATTTAATAAAGTCAGAATTATTTTGTGTAATATATTTTTTACATGCAATAGTAAATTTTCTTATGTTTCTTATTTGTTTTATACATATTGGTAACATATTGTAGCATTTTGGCGCTAGGTAACTAATAAATCTGTGGTTTGCATTTTTATTGCTCGATGGTACTTTTAAATGCCGATTTACTTTATTCCGTGTATTGTGGCTATGGTTTATATATTCTTTTAATTTATCATGTTTATGGACATAGGAGCAAATTGACATAAGATACAGTGTATGAATGTTACATATTTTTTCAGAGTATAACAGACTTGTGGAGAATAAACGATCTTTTTTATAGATTATTTTTAGTATTGTATTTTGTATTACATTTAACTGACTTAGCGTATTATTGTACAGACCACCCCATACTATTATACCGTAACGTAGTAATGGTTCTACAAGTGTCAGATACAGCGTGATGATTAATTTTTGATCCATGACATTCCTTATGACATAGAATTTATGTATCAAGCATCGAATTTTTTTTGTCAGGTATGTTATATGCACATTCCATTTTATATTTTGATCAATATAAATTCCAAGATATTTGGTATTTGTTGTTTCTTTTATCTCTTGATCTAAATTATCTACTTTTATTGTTCTGAAAGCCGGGCGGTTTACTGAAGTGAGTGAAAATGCTATATAATTAGTTTTTTCAACATTTAATGATAATTTATTTGTGTCGAGCCAGTCTTTTATCTTTTTTATTCCCATCTTTACTTGGTTTTTTGTTTCCTCCCATGTTGATCCACTGAAAATAATCGCAGTGTCATCAGCATACGATATGATTTTGCCATTAATATTCATGTTAGTTAATGAGGTAATATATATATTGAATAATATAGGACCTAAAACTGTACCTTGTGGTATGCCAATTTGTATGTTCGTTGGATCACTTAGGGTATCTCTGATTCTTACCTGCTGTATTCTGTCTGATAGGTAGCTGTCAAAGACCTCTAGTACTCCACCTCTGACGCCGTACTGCTCCAGCACTTTTAGTAGCTTATTGTGAGGTACTGTATCAAAGGCCTTTGCCAGGTCCAAAAAGACTGCGATACATTTTCTATTATTATTTAGCTGGTTTGTAACCTGTTTTATCAGTTCATGAGCGGCATCATTGGTGCTTAGACCTTCTGTAAAACCATATTGATGTTCTGAAAACTTTGTTAATGTTTAAAAAATTGATTAAGCGTTCTTTCAAACATTTTTCAAGAATTTTGGTGAAGTTGTTTATTAAACTGATGGGTCTGTAGTTATTAATTGTATTATGGTTCCCTGCTTTATAAATAGGTGTTATGATCGAAGTTTTATATTGTTTAGGCACAATACCGGTTTTAAATATTAAATTAATAATATGTTTCAGTGGTTTTATAATGTGTATATGTATGAATTTAATAGTTTTGACGGTTATCCCATCTATACCCGGGCAACTGTTGTTTTTTAAATTATGTATGTGTTTTATTAGCTCATTATCTGTTACTGGTTTTAAGAACATTGATGATGTGATCGTCTTGGTTGTGTTTACTGGATTTGCAGGTACTGGTATCTTTTGTAACATATTTATACCTATTTCACTATAGTAATTATTACAGAAATTTGACATTTCTTTGTCATTTTTAAAGGGTTCATGGTTGCTGTTTAAGATCTGTATACTTCTGTTACTATTATTTTTGTTTTCATTAGATGCTTCGGCTACCAATTTATAGATTTTTTTAATGTTGTTGGCATTTTGATTTATTTTTTCTCTGTAATAATTATTTTTAACATTTTTTACAATTCGATTCAAATTATTTCGGTAGGTTTTGTAATCAATTTGTTTTGTTAAGGTAGGATATTTTGATAGGTTTTTTTCATTTTATCTTTTGCTTTTATAGAGGTTATTATACCATTTGTTATCCATGGTTTTATTTTGTTATAATTTTTAAGTTTTACTAATTTGGTCTGGGATTTTTCAATAATGTTTGTAAGTTCTACAGTAAAGTTTTGAGCAGCAATTTCAGAGTTGTTTGCGTTTAGGATATTTGACCAGTCTTATTTTTCTAATAATTGTGTTAGTTTTTGGCAGTCAATTTTAGTTATTGTATTTTCTTCGTTAGATTCTTTATGCAAATTATTTTCTTGGGAGATATTTAACATGATAGGGTAATGGTCTGTAATGTCGTAATTAATCACATAAGTTTTATATTTCAAAGTGCCACTTGATGATATGCTTTTTCTAAAGAATATATGGTCAATGCATGAACTGTTTTCGTTTGTAACTCTAGTTGGTGAATTTATATAAGATTGAAAGCCATGTATACCTAGAGTTGATAGATAGTTAGTTACATGATTATTGTTATTGTCTAATATGTTTATATTGAGATCTCCAGTTATAATTTCGACATCATTTGTAATTTTCTGGTCTAAATATGAGCCAAATTAATTTATGAACGTTATATATATATATATATATATATCTTTCCTAATATATCATCTTTCTTTAATATACCGAACTTTCGCCTTATTTGTGTTGCTTTGACTCTGTTTTGGTTAGAAGCAATCGGAAGCAATACATTTAAAAAGTGCTTTATTGATCGATTATAATTTTGATTCCGTAAAATTTGAATCTAGGCGTTGAAAATATAATGAATGCTTTATTCAGCAGATTATTACTCAACCTAAAGCATCGTTACTAATAACTTATGCATATTTACAAAAATATGATCTTAATTAAAATAATATTGTTTTCTCAGATTTAATACTTATGATAAGATAGAAGTAAATCTTTAAATGAAACAAAATTTTATAAAAAATATTTTATTAAATATGAAATAAACATAGGATAATTGTTAAATGCATTATAAATAAAAAGTATGTACAATCTTAGACGATTCAATGTGTCGCTTACGCTCAGCGGCACATTGAATGGTCTAAGGGCACAATACTTACTTTTCCCAAAACTAAAACCTTTAAATCGAACTGCTTTACGCAGTATTTTTTTCACCCACTCACATACTGCTTGATTGTATGCCTTAAGACTTGTATGCTTTCATTTCGTCCATCGTAAAACCACTTTTAGAATATACAAGATACATTACTATGTCAGGATCACTGAACTGTATTACAGTAAATGGAATGCCAATGCCCACAAAAATTTCTACGTTCAATGAGGTAGTATCAGTGACGTCATCATTTGACAGCCTGAAAAAGGTTAAGTGGATTGTTGAAGAATTTGACATAAGAGCAAGTCTTAGTTTGTGATCGATTCTAAAATTAGTGGTGCATAATTTTAATAACAAACTTGTGTGGAGACATTTATTAACGTTTTTTTAAAAGCCTAGTGTGAAAGAAATTTCGATACATATCGTATCAGTGCTATTATTGGAAAAGAAAAATTTGTTGTCAGGTATGTTAACATCCCTGTTAAATCGTAAATTGTAAATATAAGCATTAATAACGCTAATAACTTAGTTTTTCGGGTTTTTTTGTTAAGTAGGTATATTGTATAACTTATTATAGTAGTAATTTCTATTTACTAATATTAATGGTTTTGTAAAAGATTAATATCTATTGCTGTGAAATTTATATTTTTCGACAATATTACTAATTCCCTGCCAAAAATGGCATATAGAAATATGTCCAAAGTAGTTCAAAATGTATATTTTTCTATGAACATGACGAAGATCTATGTAGATGACGATAACAGTTTTACATATGAGTTTCTATGCCATTCTATTGCACAACGACTTCCCATCATATTGAGGAAGAATATCTCTTGGAATTTTTATGGTTATTGATATGACTGTATGTGGAATCGACTAATTTCGTTCAAAAACTGATATCGGTCTCATAGAACCTTATAGCTTTATTTTCATCTGTTTCTATGAGCATTTTTTGACAGGGTTGTACTTCAAGCTCAAAAGTTTCTAATGAGTTTGAATTTGTTACCATTTTAGAAACAGAATGTCGACGGCGGCTGTTGTGTGCACTAATCGATGGAATCGAAAAAGAACAGTCAGATTTTTGGGATTTCCATCTGCTCAAACCAGACAAGTAGAGCTTGCAAGAATAGAAATACGTACTCGGCCCAGCAGCGTTCTGTAGAGGTGATTCTTTCAAATCGAAAATAAAAAATGCAAAAATATGTTCCAAACATTTTGTTATGGGTATATGATAGTTTTTACATGATTTATAACATACCTAATATTGCAATGTTGACAGTGAATTTGCCTATTTAATCAAAATAGGATGCATAAATGTTCTTAAAATTTCACTTAAAGTGTAGACTGTTCTTAAGATGATATGTAGGTAACGTTTTTTTTTAGTACGCTTTACATATTATTTTAACATGTATTCTATTATATTGACTTGTGTAAAAAAGTATTGTTAATAACAAAAATAAAACTGATTGAATATGTAGTTATATGGTTATTAATTACATCCTCCTCCAGTAACGTGCGAAAATAGACATAGTTTTGGGTTGATAAATGAAGGTAGGTTTTCAGATCAACTCAGATTTTAAACTGAGTGCACTAAACAATGCAAAATACATGGAACAATGAAAAATAAAACCCTAACTTTTTGAAAAATTTCGTTGAATTTTCAACGTATCTGAATATTTTTAAATCCAAGAAGAAAAAACGATGAATATATTAAATGTAGATAGAGCAGCATAGAGCAAAATACTTTATTTTATAGCAATACATAGTGGTTTCGTTGCTTTTATTAACATATTCTACATGTAAACTTAGGAAACATACATCTTTATATACATCATATAAAGCCATTAACTTCTTAAATATCATAACTGCATAATTTACAAATGTATAGATTACATAAAAATCTTTGTGAAATGCCAAAGCGCACTGCATACTCTAAGCATCTGGCCTTGTTTTTTAATACTACAGCCATATGACTGTTCTTGTTACTGAGTTCTATTCAATAAGCCAATATATCCGTCACAGACGTATCCTCATACAACAATCCAAGGCTTAAGTGCTGCTTTTGACACTCTCTGAGAATGCCGAACCTAAAACAAAAATTACATTCATCCTTAACCCATTTTAATAATATTCTAATGCTTGAAAAACAGTAATTTGTGATTAAACATTGCAGACAAAAGTAATATACTTTGATAATAAACGTTAAATTTCATACAGATCTACACTTACATTACCAACAATGAGATATCGTTCGCTAATTTTTTTTGCCCCCAGAGATTCTATCCATTTACAGGCAAGCTGGGCAAAGGCATATCTAAACTTATACATGCTCTAATTTCATCATTGGTCATAGGGCTCGTTCGAAATAATAAATAATCCATCACCACACTTTTAGAAATCTTTGGGATATCATATAAAGATGCTGTCAAATCTGCCACTTTTAAACTATATGGATCAACGCCATTAATATACTCTAACTTAAAAATATAATTTGGTGACTCCTGAAATGAAGTGTATAGATCAAATTTCAATGAATTTAACAATCCTAATTGCTAAAATTAACTCACCATTTCGAAAATAAAAACCTGTTGACAGTACGGAAAAAAAAGTCGGTTAAAAAACACAAAATTAAAGTCAGTTCAACAAATCACCAAACGTATTAGTAAAAGGAAACACTAACTGTTAATTTTACACAAAAAAAGCTTTTAAAAAAGCTCAGAAATTCTTTAAAATTTGGGATAACTAAATGACCGTAAACGTCGCAAAAACTTATCTATCCACTGAACTGAAGTTGCAGCTCGGTTGTGACGTCAGCTGATACTACCTCATTGAATATCGCGCAAGTATGGCGGCCACATAGTAGCGCGCAATCGCACTATGAAATACGTCAGGGCCGGCCTTATTTTTATTGCGTGTTTAATATTTTTAACTTTTTAGAAATTGCATAAATAAATATAACAATTTATTTGCCTTGATAGTTATAAAAAAAAAAAAAGTTATTGTTATTCCCAAAACAATCATTTTATTTTCAATTTCTTGTAGCAAATGTCGAATATGTATGATCATAAGTTCAATATATAGGTCACAAAAAACAGTCATATGTTTTCTATCTCTGGGGTCGAAATGTGATTTTAAAATTAATAAAAGCTAAAATTGAGGCCTGAAAAAAACCTATACTTTTTTTCTACGGTCAATCAGTAAATATATGAGTAGGTACTAGTGAATTTTTATTGAAAACTAAAATCATGCATTTTATATTCACATGTTTGAATTGACAAATGAAATGAAGAAAAGGTAATAATTAAGTATTTTCAAATACTTGGTGTGGTATTATTATTTGAATTTCAAGATAACTTAGCTTTTTTGTTTAAGATTATTATTAGCCGTTACTCGAGTCCGAGTATAAAAATGTTACAGTCGATAGATTG
The DNA here is from genome assembly GCA_963675555.1 of Leptura quadrifasciata. Lineage (NCBI taxonomy): Eukaryota > Metazoa > Arthropoda > Insecta > Coleoptera > Cerambycidae > Leptura > Leptura quadrifasciata. The sequence goes on from OY776673.1 coordinate 122,585,470, forward strand.
TGTACAATAAAAAACAAGTAAAAGGTGTAGTCTATTGTAATTCCCATTCATCTACGGTGCACACGACTATGGCTATAGAGGCCAATTCGGGAGAGCACATGTCGACCGCAGTCAGGACAAACATAGACCTGGTTAGGTCTTGGATTCGGCCTTCTTGCAGCAACATTTCCTTGATAGCTGGCCACAACCCCTCGCCATTCGGTTCTGTCCGCTGCAAGTTGTTCCCATTGCTCGTCTGCAATACCGCAGGATTTTAGATTTTCATGGAGAGCGTCTTTGAACCTCTTTCGTTGACCGCCACGCCTTCTTCTACCGCTTAGCAATTCACCATAAAGTGTGCATTTAGGAAGGCGGTTATCATGCATACGATGAACGTGACCTGCCCATCTTAGGCGTGCTCTTGAGATAAGCACCTCAATTGGAAGGCTATTTGCTCTCCTGAGTACTTCCACGTTTGATATGTGATGGAACCAACGGATTTTCATCATACTTCTGAGGTGTCTTTGCTGAAAACGTTCTAATTCTTTCACATGACGACGGTAAGTGACCCAGCTTTCACATCCATATAGCAGTGTTGGAATGACAACTGCTCTGTAGACAGCCATTTTCGTTGACAAAGCAAGGTCGTGGTTGTCAAATACTCTCTCTCTAAGTCCCCAGAGTGCTCTAGATGCAGCGTTAATTCTATTGCGAATCTCGCTGTCCATGTTTGCTTTGTCATTAACAACGTTGCCTAAGTAATTGAACTGATCCACCACTTCAAGAGAATTTCCGTTAAGTGTAATGTCTATTTGGTTCACTTGATGAGGAGTTGACATAATCTTAGTCTTTCCAATGTTGATTTTAAGTCCCAAGGAATCATAGCTCTGGGCATACACATCTAAAAGTTCTTGAAGCTCTTCCGGCGTAGAGGCTAAAAGTGCACAGTCATCCGCATACTGGAGATCACAAATGAATCGTGTGCGTGTCTTCGTGAAAGCTCTAAAGCGCCCTATGTTAAAGAGACCGCCATCAAAACGGTATCTGAGACCTATTCCTCTGACTGTCAGTTTGTTGTCAACAATAATTGTTAGAGCAGTGGTAAACAAATTAAAGAGTAGGGGTGCCAGGACACATCCCTGCCTAACTCCAGTGAGGGTTTGGAAAGGTTCGGTTGCCTCATTACTATACATAACCTGGGCGTTGTTGTTTGTATGTAGACTGCGACATACTTCCACAAATTTTCTAGGGATACCTAAGCGGAGCATAATTTTCCAGAGCACTTCCCTATCCACCGAGTCAAACGCCTTGGTTAAATCAATGAAGGCCATGTGAATTTCTCCTTGATGTTCGAGTGCTTTTTCTTGAAGCTGTTTAAGTGTGAAGATTAAATCCGATGTGCCTCGGTTTGGTCTAAAGCCACTCTGTGTTTCAGGAAGTAACTTTTCCATAACAGGTGTTAGCCTATTTGCCATCGCTTTAGTGAGTATCTTTCCTCCAACAGCCAGGAGAGCTATACCCCTGTAATTTCCACAGTCCGCAGCGCTGCCTTTGTTTTTGAAGAGGTTGATTAATAGTGTATCACGAAACTCCTGCGGAGCTTGACCACTTTCCCATACGACATCAAACAGTTTTTTGAGGTAGGGTATGAGCTCTGACGACACAGCTTTAAAGATCTCAGCTGGGAGTGAGTCGGCGCCGGGAGATTTGTTATTTTTTAGCTGCCCAATGGCGGTTAAGATCTCTTCCGTTGTTAGTGGTTTATCTAAGTCTTCGAAGGTGTCATATTGAGGGATAAGATTTATAATATCGTGATCGGCTTGACTTTGCTGGTTAAGAATGTTAGAGTAGTGTTCCTTCCATCGGGCTCTTATTTCCTGGTCTTCTTTGAGGAGATTTCCATTTAAATCTTTAATAGGGCACATATTTTTCCGACTGGGGCCGTACACTGCTTTTACTCCTTGAAAGAAATTTCTGTAATCGTGTGAATCGGCGTAGCTTTGAATTTCTCTGGCCTTGCTTGCCCACCACTCATTCTTTATTCTTCTGATTTCGCGTTGCGTTTCATACTTAGATTGGGTAAAAGCTTCTGCTTTTGATGAGTCGTTGGGGTGGTTGATAGCGTTTTGGAAGGCAATATGTTTGCGGTCAAGAAGTTCTTGTATAAAAGCTTCATTATCATTGAACCAGTCCTCCTGTTTTTTACTTGCTGCAGTGCCAAGAATTTCCTCACTCGCGTGTTTAAGATTAAATGCCTTGATGTATAAGTGATAGATTGTTTTACTCGTTTGTTTATAAAAATATGACATAGTCATGAGACAATGAATTGTAAAGGAATATATAAAGGTGTTTACGTAAAACTTCCTTCTCTATTTGCAAGAGAAAATTAAAGTATAATGTCCATTTATATTTTGACTAAAAGTATGTGGTTTCATCCCCGGTAGTAGTGTACATATACCAAATATTTACTTGCTACATCAAATAATTTTTCTGACAAAGTAACTGAATAACTAAAATTCATAATATATTCGTCTGAAACGTGGAAAATCTGATAAAATCTTGTACTGTACTTTTGACAAATACAATGTAAACATGAACCAAGGAACAATTTTCTTAATTTTTAAGTATTTTGCACTGAACTCTATTGCTTTATTTTCCTTGATTTATTTAACATCAGTCTATTTCTGCTACCAAGGGCAAGAACCAATACCAGGAGATAAGCTACCCTCAAACTGGAAATTTTACCAAACCTCTATCAAAGAGTAGGGATTTTTTTTACTTGCCTAGTATTTAATGGACAGGGGATTAACTGTTTTACATACCCTCCCAAAGATTGTATATCCACTACACAATCCCCATCTAGAATTAAATAGCATTTGTTAATACACTGAAATACAAGCCGCTAGAAGGTGAGTCAAGATTACCGCGTTTCTCTGAAAGTCACCCATTCAAGCACTAACTGCGGCTCCTCTTGCTTTATATTTAGTATCGCAGTACAATGCCATAAAGACAGAGCTGCGCTCGTCCTTAACTGTTTTGCTATAATAGATTCCAGGGGTATCTTGCCATGGTGTGCAAAAAATATTTAAAAATTTTAATGAATGAAACTTCTGCTTAAAAATAGCAGAATTTGGTTTTTGAATATTACAAAATGTCTCGCTAGTAAAATATATAAATTAAAATAAAATTTTTAAATAAATTATTACATAATTAAAAATATAAATTAACACAGTTATAAAATTTGCAGGAAATTCTCTTTTTATTCATAAAACGCTTTGTTATATGTCAAACATTGTCACTCTGTTTCTATTTCCATAAACATTTGGCACATATTTGCATTATTTTTAACCAACTGCGCAAAGCAAAGGAAGGTAATGTGTTCCTTATTTATTTCGCATAATACACAAATAATTGAGATGCCTTGCTGCCGCACTCTATTAAACTTACTAGTAATATACTTGAGTGTTCCTATTGTCAACTTTACCACGTTGTCTGACTGGACTCACATTTCACAGTTTGAACTTGCTTGTTTCATAAAATTGTAATATTAATTTATAAAAAGTATGATAACGTTATGTGTTTTCAAAAAGATCTTGGAATCAGTATTATTATCCTGAATATGTTGGATACGTATTTATATTAATACTATTTAGGTAACAATTCACAAATAAGAAACTTAAAAATCGCGGCAATGAAAAAATGTGAGGTTAGAATATTTTGCATCCTGATATCTCGGGAAGTATATATATATATGCCTATTTTTAATAAAAATTCGTGTTTAAGTAGGCAAAAGTACTACTTCTTTTTAAAAGAAAAAAATCCAAAATCGGACTGTCTGACCAATATTTAGATGGTAGCTTATTTTAATACAACAGACAAAAGTTGAGTAGGTATACTTACTTAAAACATAACAGGCCCGGGATTTCGCCCCGGTTCTTACAAAACAGTACCATACAAGTGCGCACCATATTGTTTTAATTAAGATACACACTGTTTATAAGTCACAAAATTATATACAAAATAACCAATATATCTCACAACTTTTCGCAAACGAAAGGATAAAATCACGAAGACCGACTCTGTAATTCGCATTCAATTTAAGACCTACGCTTTAGAAACAAATAAAATAAAACACAAACTTGCGTCAGCGCATAACTTCCGTACACAGCTTAGATTTCCTACTGCGTCGGCGCTTGTCTATGCATTTTGAATTGCATGATTATCACATTTTGTTTACGCACATATGCCTATAATGGCGTTCCATTTACTGTAATAGAGTTCAGGATATAATATTTTGGGAAAATCTATATCTGCAAAATAATCTTCTAAACGAGGTGTGTATGGATCTATTCCCAACAGAGATATTTTTGATAAATATCTTTCTTGATGCATTTCATCAAGTGTTGCATAATACGAACTCGGATTAATTTTCTACAATAGAAAATATTTTATGTTTGTTTTAGTAACATAATATATAAGAACTTACTTCTTTAAATGTCAAAGATAGTTATATACTTCTGTTATAAAGAAATGAAAATAGAGATGCTCCAAAACTACATAAACATTCACAGATTTTTTATTTTATTTCCAGGGTTAGTTAATGACGTCACGTGCACGACACCAATAGTAAAATTATTTGAATCATTTTGACACGATGAAAGCAAATGGAACATAGCTGCACAAACACATTGATAAGAGCGAAGAAATCAAGAAATTCATAATTTCGGGCAATACCATGCAGTTACACTTTTAATTTTAGTTATTGTTCTCATGCTAAATAGTTATCCTTTAAATTAAAATGTAATTTTTGTAAAAATATGAATAAAAATTGATTAAAGAAAATGTCAAAACTGTCAAAACAATAACGGCCTTGGCTGATAAATTTTTTCGGCCTAGGCAGATATTGGTGTCATATCAATGAATAATAGAGTACCTACTGATAAATAATAATAATAATAATAATAATAGGTCTTTATTTTCCATTAAGCAAATACAAATAAACTACAAACATCATACATATAAATAAATAACATTTAAGATAGCCTAATGGAAAAATGCCGAAGATCAGATGGTAGTGAGTGACACTACCCCTGTTTTTCATCTTAAGCATATAGCATACTATAATAATAATAACTATATTATACACAACCCACAAGAACAGTACAACTTATAAACAGATAAACAATGATACTTACAAACATATCCTACAACTCAATTACAATGCAATGTAATAACAATGAAAGAAAGCGGCGAAAATAAAGAATGTGCCGTTTTGGCCATTTTCCTCCTTTCTTTTTTTTTTTTTCTCTTTCCTTTTTCTTTTTGCCTCTTCCCCTTTTTTCTTTTACATTTTTTGTATTTTCCTTTTTCTTCTTTTCTCCTTTTTCGCATTATCCTCGACTACATTTGCATAAATAGATACTTTTTAACATAACGTTTAAATGTGGATAATGATTTGTTTTTAAAATCAGATGGTACGGTATTGTAAATTTTGGAAATTTGGTACGTAAATGAACGTTTGAACAATTCAGTGCGGTGCATGGGAGGTGTTAGGGTTCCTTTAAATCTGACGTTGAGGTTGTGAACATCAGACCTATACGAAATTTTTTTATGTAGATAATTTGGAATTTTATTTATAATGATTTTATGAAATAAGCACGCCGAGTGTAAGAAACGACGTTTAACCATGTTAAGCCATCCAATTTCATTCAGTTTATACGAAATACCCTGCCGGCGCCGGACACCGAAAATTAACCTTAAACAGGAGTTCTGAATAACTTGTATTCTACGGGAGTCTTCATAATCCAAACATGGACCATATCAGACCATATCATAATATCAGAATGGTATAGTGAAAAAGCGCTTTTTGTTATTGTCTTCTAGTTTGGTTTAGGTTATGTTGCTCATCATGAAGTATATAGTCAAAAAGATAAACATGATGGATGGTGCGTCAGGGGGTGCGGGGAAGCCACATGTAGTATTTTACATTGGAAGTATTGTGTGAGGGGGGTGATTTCACTTATTTCTTCATTATGAAACAGTACGTGGTTTCACAATTAGCTATTAAGATAGATTATGTAAAAGAACCGTGAAATTTGAATATGGATATAAATTTGTTTCTAACAAGCGGAAAAGAAAAGCACTGAAAGTAGTAGTGAAGTACAATACCATAGAATAATTCTACCACTTGCTTCAAGCAATGCTCTTCGTCTTCATTAGTTGGATCAGATAGGAAGAAAGAATATTCCCTTCCCATTTGCAAGCTCAGGACTGTCAGCCATGTCTTTCTGATTGGTATGGCATTTCGTAATGAACATTTGTACGTAAAATGTACGAAAAAAAGTGAGAATCTTCGAGCCACTGACCTTCTTTGATAATTTTGACATCTGTTTTCGTTAATTCTCTGCACACAAATTCTTTATCTATATTGACAATGAAAATGAAATCCGAATGTAAAAAGAACTGAACCTTTACACTCACACACTTACTTAAATGTCCGGTGCAAACGTAAACTTTACCGACGGTCCCATAAAAATCTATAAAATGTGTAATACTTAGAAAACATCTATTTCACAATCTATCCGGCACGTAATCCGACACGATACTCAATGTGTCTTTGCGATTAAACATTTCCATTTCTTACATCAGATAATTACAAATTTGTTATTATGGGTATTTTTAAAGTTAACACAATTCGTAAGTTGCTGTTTGATCCAAAAATCAGAAATTAGCTCTCAACACTGGCGTTCGACGCGCTTTCCTGTGTCCTATTGCTTCGTTTCTTTAGTTTTCGTCTAAGAACTATAGACCTGTCTAGGCTGGCGGTATATCTGTCTGCTTCATTTTCTGTATGTTGGTTGGTCGGGGGCGGCCTTGACGGCACAAGAACCCCCACCCGACACGCTTGTGTAACTTTCCCGCATCTTTATTTTTGCATCCTTTTCACGATGTGCAACACCCTCCGCATCCTAACCTGTTTTATCACTACACTATCCGTAGGTAACATCTCGGCCTGTACTCAGAGGACGCCGACGGTCTTTCTCTAAAAATTTTTCTAAACCTCTGAGGTTCTGTACCTCCAACCGGTTTCGACCGGGGAGGGGATACTTGCGAAAAGTCCTACTTAAATGATCGATTTTTAGGTTAGAAAACCCACTCGCGCCTACCATCACTATACCTTGAAAAAATTTAGGTTATGTTTATACTATAGTTTGTTTGTGTCTATATTCACATTATTTATAAATGTCACTGTCACAGGATTAAATTACGCGACTACCGTATCCGTCGACGTCATACTTCCGTTTTTGAAGAGGTACTTCCGTTTAGTACACAAATATAACCGGAATGACAGATCTCAAAATTCAAACATCAATAGCAATGCCGCAATAAGATGACAAGTTAAAGACAGTTGTTTATTTGAAAGAAAACGATAAACAACTCATTCCGCATGTATTTACCAATGTTAAATGATTATGTCCTATTTATAAAAGAAAAGAAATATCCAGATGGCCCAGAAAGCAATATCTTGCTGTATATGAATCTCTATCCAGTTTCGCTATCGCATGAGAAAATGAGAGAGAAAAAATTGGCTGTGAAACCCGACCGGGTTTCTTGATCCCGGTCAAAATTTGGATGGTCGATCAAAAGTGGTGCAAAAGGTGTATCGAGGTCTTAGTTATTCTCCAGTAACGTATTACTTATTTTTTACCTTTAGTTTGGTCACAGCACACTTTTCCCAGAACGGTTCTTCGGATCGAACTAAAACTGATGGCAATCGACTCTATAACCTGCAGTTATTCGAAAATGAGAGGTCGCGTTGCCCTTTAACTCCTTTTTCCAGAGTCACTAAGTGGTCAAAATTTGGGCGGTCGGTCAAAAGCAGTGCAAAAGGTGTATCGAGGTCCTAGTTGTCCTCTAGTAACGTTTTACTTATTTCTGACCCTTAGTTTGGCCGCAGCACACTTTTTCCCGGAACCGTTGGTCGGATTGATTCGGCATTGGTGGGAATCGATTTCGATCGATCGACTCAGTCAATAACGACACCTCCCGCGCCTTCATGTGTCTTCGGAAAACTTCGGAAATGTTCATGCGAAGTTCGGATTTTTGCTTAAAATTCTAGTTTCCACACGTGTGAACTCCCCTGAAACTTGTTTCGGTTTTTCAATCCCCCAAGTCGTTGATAAAATGGTGAATAACGCCCTCGGGAGTGATCGGATCCATTAGATAACTGTCGTAATCGATTCCTCGTGGTCGGTATAGTGAAAAATGCTATCCCACCCGACCTTGGAGGTGCTTAAAAAAATCCTACTTAAATATTCGATTTTTAGGTTAGAGAACCCACTCGTGCCTAACTTCACTGTCTTTAAAAAAATTTAAGTTATGTTTATACTAGTTTGGTTGTGTCTATATTCATGTATTTATAAATGTCACGGTCACAGAATTACCTTAAGCGACTTCCATATCCGTTGACGTCATACTTCCGTTTTTGAAGACGTACTTCTGTCTAGTACACAAATATAACCGAAATGAGAGATCTCAAAATTCAAAGATCAATAGCAATGCCGTAATAAGATGAGAAGTTAAAGACAGGTATTTATTTGAAAGATGAAACGATAAATAATTCATTTCACATGTGTTCAATGATTCCCTTTATTCACTGGTTTAACTTTAAATAATAAACTATTAAAAATTCAATTTCTACAAAAAAAATTAAATATATAAAAACTAAAAATTCTAATCTTAATAATATTCTTTTTATAAAAGAAAATAAATATCCAGATGGCGCAGAAAGCAGTATCTTGCTGTATATGAATACGGTCCTGTTCCGCTCGGAAATTAGCTGCGAAGTCCGACCGGGTTTCTTGATAAACATAAATTTTCGGATTCAGGCGTTAAACCGATCAACAATACCAGAGAAACATTGTTTTTTCAGACGATACTTGATTTCTTAAATGTGTTTGTACTTTTTTAAATACCCTCATTTGAGTTTACTAAATTTATATTATATTGATTTGCTAAATAATATTTGTAATATTTAATGAAAAACAACTATTTCTAAAAATTATTATCACTGTTCTTTTTACTATTATCTATCTTTAGGAACGGGTTCAAAAAAATTAAATCGATAACGCAGAGTCCATTTAAAGTGTCGCAAAATTGATACAATTGCTAAACTACTATGTATATCTACTAAATTAAACTAAATGTATATCGATATACAATTTGTAGATATATCTGGGCGGTACTCAAACACTATCCTCCGCTACTTCCTTTAAGTCTTACGTATTTTATGTCCAATTTTCGAGAAGTTTTTTTTATAATAACTACAAAAATTCTTATACCTATTAATATTCTTGGAAGAAAATATCACTGAATGTAATTTTGCGTCCATTATACGGACGCATTTTTAAAATTTTGGGCAAAAATTGAGAAATGGATTACGAGTGAACAATTATGATTCCCCGTTACTGGGCATAAAAGAAAGCCTTAAGAACACTTTAACAAGCTGTGTGGCACAAACTGGCCCGATATGAATCCAATCGATTGATTTTTTCTTATGAAAACCATCAGAATATCTGAAATCACCATCCTTTAAAAACATCTTAGAAACACCGTAAGAAATAGTGAAACCCAATAACTGACCCGATATGAATCCAATCACTCAGCAGGATAATTTGGATTCCGTCTCTCTTCAGTAGTAACACCTACGTCTCAAATATGAACGCGACATATAAGGATTTTTCATGTTTGTGGTAACATATGTGGGACTTATATCCATCTTACATCAGCAAATTCATTCGAATTCAATCCCAGATCTGTATTACACCCTACGTGCCAAATATGATCTCGATATCTGTATCCGTTCCGGAGTTATAAGGATTTTTATGAAAAATTTCATTAAAATGCTTTACTACAGCAACATGTCGTGTCACTTTTCAAAATATCACCCTGTCTAGTACTTCAATTTGAGAGGTCTGCAGACGATATATCATTGTGTTCTGTCAAAAAAGCAACGGCGGGGAGATGCTAAGGATGGTAGGGGAGATGCAAGGTTTGTAAAGTAAGATGCATGGTAACTTTCGACCAATCAGAGATCACTATTTAAAATGCGGGAACGCGTCACTCTGCCTGCTCATTCGAATTTCTGGCATTCAAACCATTAGTATAGAAGTATAATTATATATTATAACATATTAATAAATTGACTTTTTTTATTAATGATTATTAACATCGATAACGTTTTCCTTGGAATTTAAAATTGACATTACTATATATCAAATTTATAACTAATTAATGTATGCGGTTAAAGAAGTACATTTTATATCAAGAGACTGAAGTAGGTTCTCTTAATCGTGTGTGCAATTTCTTGCCCGAGACTTCAGTCTTGATTTCATTGCTTTATATAATTCTTAGCGAATTTAATAAGTTATAAGATAGATGAAGAAACATACATGATACTAATTTTCGCCCTAATAAAAAGAGTTACTTAGAAAAGTTTCTTATTTTATGACGTATTGAGTAGAAATTTTTCCCCAGGCCAACCTTTACAATTATGTAATATTAAAAAATTTTAATGCAAATTTTTTATTAGAATTAGATGTGCATACAATAATTTATTAATAAAATTTAACAAGAGGGCCATTAAATTTTATCATGTCATATTAGACACAGCAATTAATAAGAAAAAATAACTCATTGATTTTTTCTAATATTTCTTTGTATCATATGAAAATAAATTTTATTTCCTGTATTAAGTAATTTATTTCTAAAAATATTACAATACATTATTTATATATACATATTTACTACTATTTTTACAACAAAACTTTTATATTAGATAGTATTTACACAACAAAATGCAAAATATACACATACCTATATTTTTACATGTACTATTGCGGCCGAATTAAAGTAATTGATTTTTTATCTAGTATATTTTTTCAAAAAAGTCTGTTGTAAATACATCAACATCTCACCACTCTCTTTTGCCTTTTTTGAGTTGTTTTTGCAAACAGCTACACTACAAACCTTTCCTCCAGTCATCTAATAATTGTATGTAACATTGTTATTTGTTATTATTATGAACGGAAAATAATAAAAACTGTTTACCTTAAAATTATTTCTGTAAATACACAGGTTACAAACTTCTAAATTGTCAATGGAGTAGTATCAGCTGACGTCACAATCAAGCTGCAACTTCAGTTAAGTGGACTCGAAAGTTTTTGTGATATTTAGTCATTTAATTATACCAAGTTATCAGGTATTTTAGAGCTTTTTGAAAAGCTTTTTTTGTGTAAAATTAATTATTAGCGTTCCCTTTTACTAATACGTTTGGTGATTTGTTGAACTGGCTTTAATTTTGTGTTTTATTTGCGTTTTTTAACCGACGTGTTTTTTTCCGTACTGTCAAAAGATTTTTATTTTCGTAATGGTGAGTTAATTTTAACAATTAGGAATGTTAAATTTGTTGAAATTTGATCTATACACTTCATTTTAGGAGTCACCAAATTATAAATTAGAGTATATTAACGGTGTTGAAGTAGTATAAAGGTAGAAGATTTAACTGTATCGCTAAATGATATCCCAAAAATTTCTAAAACTGTGGTGATGGATTATATGTTATTTCGAACGAGCCCTACGACCATGATGAACAAGTTAGATGCCTTTGCTCAGCTTGCCTGTAAATGGATAGAATTTCTGGATACAAAAAAAATTAGCAAGCGATATCTTGTTGGTAAAGTAAGTGTAGATTCTATATGAATAATATGAAATTCGAAGTTCATTATCAAAGTATACTGCTTATGTCTGTAATGTGTCATCACAAATTACTGCTTTTCAACATTTGTACATTATTAAAACAGATTAAGGATGAATGTAATTTTTGTTTTAGGTTAGGCATTTTCAAAGATTACCAGAAGTACTGTTTAAGCCATGGATTGTTGTATGAGGATACGTCTGTGACGGATGTATTGGCTTATTGAATAGAACTCAGTAACAAGAATATTGATATGGCTGTAGTATTAAAAAACAAGGCCAGATGCTTAAGAGTATGCAGTGCGCTTTGGCATTTCACAAAGATTTTTATGTAATCTATACATTTGTAAATTATGCAGTTATGATATTTAAGAAGTTAATGGTTTTATGTAACGGATATACGGATGTATGTTTCCTAACTTTACATGTAGAATATGTTAATAAAAACAACAAAACCACTATGTATTGCTATAAAATAAAGTATTTTGCTCTATCTACATTTAATATATTCATCGTTTTTTCTTCCTGAATTTAAAAATGTTCAGATACATTGAAAATTCAACGAAGTTTTTCGAAAAGTTAGGGTTTTATTTTTCATTCTTCCATGTATTTTGCATTGTTTAGTACACTCAGTTTAAAATCTGATTTGATCTTAAAACCTACCTTCATTTATCAACCCAAAACTATGTCTATTCGCACGTTACTGGAGGAGAATGTAATTAATAACCATATAACTACATACCTATTCAATCAGTTTTATTTGTGTTATTAACAATACTTTTTTACACAAGTCAATATAATAGAATACATGTTAAAATAATATGTAAAGCGTACTAAAAAAAAAACGTTACATAGCACCTTAAGAACACTCTACACTTTAAGTGAAATTTTAAGAACATTTTTTATGCATCCTATTTTGATTAAATAGGCAAATTCACTGTCAACATTGCAATATTATGTTATAAATCATGTAAAAACTATCATATACCTATGTACCCATAACAAAATGTTTGGAACATATTCTTGCATTTTTTATTTTCAATTCGAAAAAATCATCTCTACAGAACGCTGCTGGACCGAGTATGTATCTTTATTCTTGCAAGCTCTACTTGTCGTCTGGTTTGAGCAGATGGAAATCCCAAAAATCTGACTGTTTTTTTTCGATTCCATCGATTAGTGCACATGTGAACGATCCATCTTTAGTGTGTCTGAAGGACTTATATTTCTATCTTAAAAAAGTTAGGAAAAAATAGGAAAAAGAAAAAAAATTTCTTTTTCCTCTATTCTATCTTTATTTCAAAAATGAATATTTACGTTCACAAAAATTTTTAGGGTTCAACACGACTGTTTCAGACGGAGAATAATATAAAAAATCATACTTATTGTCATTTATCCTTAACTGCTGCTCTAATGGTATCAATTGGACGTCGTAACACTATAAACCTAACACTGGATGTACCACACTTTCTTAAAATTATACCTGAAAGGGAATTTTGTTAGAAAACACAACTAAAAGACAATATAAAGTTCAAAAATGTATATAAATCTTTAAAAAATTTGTTTTTACAACAACTTTTTATTTTAAGAAATATGTTTAACAAACACTAGTCTGGCCCGTGTACAACACATGGTGAGGAACGGAACGATTTATAATGTACCAACTACCATCCAATATGCGATTTTATAAGCTAACGATGCACAAAAAGATTCAAGAAAAGTTCAATGTTACTGAAATTTTGGTGGGCTCTTGCTTGCCTGTCTTATAAACGTATTTTTATTTCACATTAATTTTGATCGCTCCTCAGAGCTTAAAAATGCTTGAAGCGCTACTACTTCTAATTGTATTCTGCAATTACAACTTTTTACGTTCAGGCAAGGCGGATCCCATGCACGTATGAGTACATGATAATAATACTTTTCTGACACCGTATCACTGAGGAACCGGTTTAGGGCAAACCCCGTCAAAACCCATCGTTTCCCCGTCAAAATCGACTGCTAGGAAACGATGGGGGCTATTTTCGCTAGAACTCCCGATATACTTTGAATAGAGACTGGTTTACCTTGTCAAAGTCAAATTTTATTATACTCTCTAAATTTAGGTGGTCGGGGCGACATTACGTCCCTGTGCAGCGACATTTACTACACTTGCTAAATTAACGCTTCTTGAGGAGTTATTGAAAATTTTGCATAAAAAACACTCCGAAGAGCGAAAATATGATTACAAGTATTAAGAACATCTTCCACGATATTTTTACGTGAAGCACGCTTTTCGTACAAAGTATCTCCTAAGTCGGATTTTGTTACAGCGTCGAAAAGTATATCGGGGTTTTAGCGGTGAATCTTTTCGTGCAACGCTGGGTAAAATTGGTTATGAAAAGAAAATGGATCTTTGGATGGAATCTCCCATGTGTTGTATTCGGTTATATTTCAGACCGGCCTATCTGAACATAACGTATTTTCAAATCTAAAATTGAACATATATTCGATTGAATATTGAACATTGTATCTCAAAATGGCATAAAAAAAAGAAAAAAATCGAGAATCCTTAGATTTTCGATACCACAACACAAACACTTTCGACGCACTTAACTTTCTTAGTGTTCTTCCACTAATGCTGGCTTGCGTCTGCTCCTCCTCGTGTCTATGCTTTGTCGATCACCTTCGGTGTCGAACTGCCTTCTGGATCAGCTTAGGTGGTCCTCGGACTGCTTTGGCTCCAGCTGTACAATGGCACTGCTCAGTGATATGAAACAATATAAAACAGAATTTTAGTAAATTGTATTGTTTAATGGGCATTGGGCTTTATCCCGTCTGGGCATAAAATGGAATCTGCGACCGATATCACATCGTCGTCTTTGAGAATAGGAACATTGAATTTTGTTGACTAATGTTGATTTAAATGGTTTCCGTTTTTATTAAAATCTCTTCTTGGGAGAAATCTGCGACAGAATCTGCATCCGTCGGATCGTTGCATCTGCCCATTCAGCAGACGTGGCGGCATCTCGCCCTTGAGTTGCTAGACTCGTCTGAATCGCGCCCTTGCGTCAGAGTCGTCGTCTTTCCATGCCGTGCCAATGGAACATTTGTTTGGACCCTTTGGGTCGGACTCTGCTTACAGATGTATATGTTTTTGAACATATGAGGACTTTGAAAAAATTGTAAAAAAAATACCAACTCTGCCGGACACGGTCAGAGTTGCTGCAGTGAATTTGGAAGATTTGTATGGTCGATGCAATATCCTCAACAGAAAATAACTTGTAAAAAATGCATAAAAAATACCAACTCTTGCCAGACGCGACAAGAAGTTGATATGGAAATTTTGATATAAAATAAACCTAGCACTAAGTTAAAACTTAGCCTAGGTTGAAAAATATTATAAAAATATAATAGAATCTCCAGAACTTGACTCTGAATCAGAAGGGGAAGCATCTCGTGGCGGTGCATGGATTTGTACAACCGTTTGCTCCGGCGGTGGAGGTTCTGTGGAATCGTCTGAGAACGGGGAATCATTTCCATCGAGTGATGTTCCGCCTGGACTAGCATTTCCTTCATCTGAAGATTCGATTTCCAAATTGTGCTCGTCTGGCGGGGCTGGTCTCAAATCGTTTACATGTACTCTCGTCGTTACATTTCCCTTTTGCACGAGATATACTTCATCTGAAAACTTCTTCAAGATTCTGGTTGGGCCTGACCAAGACGGCGTGAAGGTATGTATCTTCCTTTTTCTTTTACTCATGACTTTATCTGCAACTTTAAAAATGACAGGAGTGACGGCCTCTTTTGGCGCGTACTTCTGTTTGTAATTTTGTTGAGCCTGACGGGCTTCCTTGACTCGCTCGTAACGTGGGAGCGTTTGTTGCTTGGCTCTTTCTTGCCTCCAGGCATACAAATCCCATTCGCCTCTCTCGGCTGGTTCATATCCTAACACTATCATGCTAGGTGTTTGATTTGTAGCGGCGTTCCTACGATTTCTTAAGATATAAGCCATTTGATGCACGTAGCGATCCCATGTGTCGTTTGGCTTTTTGAATAAGAGGGTATTTAAAATTTTCTTGCACTCCTGAACCCGTCGTTCCACGGGGTTGGATTGTTGATGATATGCAGGAATTAGGTATCGTTCGATGCCATTTCTTTCACAAAACGTGATATACCATTCAGAATTGAAATGACCTCCGTTGTCGGAAATTATGACTCGAGGGACTCCGAATCTTGCAACTATTTCTTCATCAATAAATTTGGCTATCGTTCTGCCATCGACCTGAATATATGCCTTTGCCTCTATCCATTTACTGAATACGTCCTCGACGATAATCATGTATCTATTTTCGGCGTCCTTAGTCCTCTGCAGCGGGCCAATTACGTCGACGCTCAAGGTTTCAAATGCATTCTGCGTTGCATGACTTCTAAGTGGAGCATTGGGTTGGGCTTGTCTTGTCTTTACAGATCCTGGCCATATTATTGAAATAGTATCTATTTGCAATTTTCCTAAGAGTCTCGTTTCTTCCTGGATGACATGCTTCATCTCGGTCGTGATAATGGTAAATCAATTCTTTAATTTTCCTCTTTGGAACTAACCAACTTGAAATTTCGATCAGTATCTTTCATTAGTACATCGTCTTGTACATGAAAATTTTTCATAAAAATAAGATCCGCTTCGGAACGTTGTTCCTGTTGAAATAGATCATTCCAACGGCGGATCTTGTCTTGAATATCTCTCGACCTCGATTGGGCCTGTACGATATCTTCGTATATTTCTGAATGTGTTAAAACAGAAATACGTTCTGGACACTTATAATTTGGTAGGAACATTCTTTCCTCTTCATCGTCGGTCTCGACATACTGATCTTGTGGGTTACGACTGAGAAAATCTGCTAGTATATTTTCTTTGCCTAGACAGTTCAATTTTGAATGTATACTCTTGTAATAATAATGACCATCGTGTAAATTTAGTTTTGTCGTCTTTGTGTTTGTTCAACCAAAGTAACGCCCTGTTGTCCGTCTTAACCAAGAACGGTTTATCTGCTAAGTACATTAATGTGGTCTCTGCTAGAGAACATGCTTGGGAAAACGGACATAGAATAAACTGGGACTCGGCAAAAATTTTAACAAAAGAAACAGATACCAAAAAAAGAAAAATTAAAGAATCAGCAATAATCTTATTAAATGAAGATAAGTGCGTATCGAATTGTTCTGTAGATATTTGTACAACCTGGCTACCAATGTTAAAAGAAGAACTTAACAAACTCAACATTATCTAAAAAATATCATCAGTTCTATGTTCTGTGTAAGTAGTAAGTATCTATGGAAATAACATAAACAGAATCTTAAAGCTGTGTATTTGACATACACAGCAAAATAAGAGTTCTTCAAAAAATAGCTTTGAAAACGGAAAGAGATTACTTTCCGAAACGTCAGCAAAATACATTATTTTTGTGTTTATTCCGATTTATATTATTTGCAAAACATAACCTCTGACTTTTCCTTTGGCGTAAACGTCACGGGCGCAGAGGCTCTTTTTTCCAATAATTCTATTATTTTGTAGATTCGGTGATTTGTTTTGAAGAGGATAATAGTACATGTGGTAGAAAACCCAAATAATAGGAAAGAATATTCGTAGAATGCCACAAATAACTTTCAGACAATATAACGTGTTGCTTGCATACGAGATAATATGTTTTTCGCCGTTGTCGCCTAATTGATATAATACGGCAGAAAGACCTTGTAGGGATGCATCGGTTTGTAAAATGAACTGACGTGAAAAATCCGAACGATGGAGTTCCAGCGGTCCGGATAATAAATTTTTAAGTTTTCTGAAAGCCTCATCGCATGCTTGGTTCCAATGAAAGCGGTATTCCTTCGAAAGAAGTTTCGTTAGTGGCTTTGTTATCATCGCAACATTTGGTAGATATTCTCTTACCTAGTTGCAAAGTCCTAAGAAACTTTGAAGCTGCTTTTTTGTCGCTGGTACAGGATAATTTTGAATTTGTAATACATGTTTTCCAATGGTCGAGAAGTATCAATTCTGATTGTGTGGCCTAAATATTGAATTTCAAGACTAACCTCAGGTGGGACATATGCTCCTTCATGTTTACGCTGTAAACGATTATATCATCCAAGTAAGCTTTGCAGAAATGGTGTAGGTAACCTGTTAAAACGTCCTTTGCCATGAATTTCTGAAAGGTACAGGGAGCTGTCTTGAGGCCGAAAGGCATGATATTAAATCTATAAGCTGCCCCATCAGGAGTGGTAAAAGTTGAGAAATCTTTTGATGCTTCGTCGAGCGGTATTTGCCAATATCCACTCTTTAGATCCAACACAGTAAAAATTTTCGAATTGCCCAAGTCTTTGATACTTTCATGTATTTTTGGTAATACGGAAGCTTCGTCTTCAGTCATTTCGTTTAGGTGACGATAATCGATACGAAAACGTGGTTTCTTATCTGATCTTTTTATTATCACGGGAGGTGAACTATATTGGGCAGTGCTAGGTTCAATGACGCCAGCTTTCAACATCTCTTCGATTTGGTCGTACATAATTTTCTTAGTACTAAGAGACATCGGATATGGTCTGATATTGAAGGGTTTTGTATCTTTCACGATAATTTTGTGTTTAACAGTCACTGTGGTTGCTTGAGTCGGTTCCGCAGTGAACAAATCGACAAATTCTTCGAACAGCGGCCGTAGAAATTTGTCTTTAATAACAAACTCTTCAGGAAGCTTTGCCTGCTGTCTCTCCCTCTTGATTCCAGAAGACGGTAATACGCTCTTCCTTGCCGGCATATAGGTATTTTCGGCCATAATCACATGCGACATTGTTCATGTATAAAAATGGTGATCCCAATATTACTGTTTCATTCAAATGTTCGATTACTTGAAAATCAATTTCAAAATAGGTGCCTGAAATATTTACTTTCAATTTTGTCGTGCCAAGAGAGTCCACCATTCTATCTCCGCACGCCATAACAAATGATCGACGTGTCGTGAGATTTTTAAAATTATCCAACAGCTTCGGATGGATAACGTTTCACGTCGAGCCTGAATCAATCAGAGCGTCGACCGCATGTTCATTTATTTGAACTTTTATATGAGGCAAAGGGAACGCTTCGCTCATATAATTTATGGATTCCCGTGTCTTATGCATGGGAGCGTCGTAGTGGTCATGAGTATTAGAATAAAAGTTTAATGGACATTGCTGCCGCCTTGGTTCGGCCGTTGTGCCAGGGATCTTGCAGATTGACCCTAGCCTGGGTCTCTGGCCCCTTGAAAGTTTCCCGGTCCTCTATTACGATACGGGTTATTGGGACATTGGCTATGGAAGTGCCACTGCACTGTGTCTGTGCAGTATCGGCACCGGGTTGCCGGCCGGTCGGGTACTCGGAATTTCCCCGATCCGCCATTAAAATTGTTCTGCCTGCGATCAGGTATTCCGAAATTCACTGGACCGCGTGAAGAATTATGCGTAAAAAAAGGACGACCAGGTGCTCTACCTGGACCGTCCTGACGAGAGACATCCTCTCGGAAATGCACCCTCGGTGCTGTCGGAGTTGGGCTTCCATTGCTCCTTATACTTGAATTTTGTGGACTGATGTGTCCCGGCTCTTGATAGTAAGACGCGCGGGACAGACGTTGATCGATAAGCTGGATTAGCGACGTCTGTTCATCAGCTGAATCCCGCTCGACGTTAGTAGCTGCTGCTATTAACATTTCTGTAGATGAAATTAGGTTGCTTCTCAAGCGTGACCTAATTTCTGGACGCAGTTGGTCCATGATGATCCGAGCTCTGATGGCTTCGGATTTGAAGGGATCTATACGATCGAAAAGGCAGGTTTTCCTCGTGATAAACACTGCCGTGTCGTCCAAACACGTTTGTTTCGTGGCATACAGTTGAGCAATAGCTCGTGACTGTATGTCGGGAGAATTAAATCTCGTAAAGAATCTTTCTTTAAACAAGGCGTACGAAATGGTCAACGTACGAAACTGTTCGGACCATCGTTGAGCTTCGCCCTTGAGTTGGCCGGTCACATTATGGAGGCGATCATAGTCGTGGCTTATGCGAGCTCTGTCGAAATATTCCTCCATAATTTTAATAAAAGCTTTTGGATCTTCATGATCGAGCCCATGGAACGTCACGTTCGGACATCTTTGTCTCTCATGGGGCGTACAGGTCGACACGTTCTGTATCGCCTGTACGAAGCCCTCTGCCATTTTCAGAAACATACTTTCCATCGAATTTGCATTTTGTGGCTGTGAAGCAGATAAATTTGGATTATTTCCCTCCGAAAACAGTCTTTGTGATTCTATCCCTCTAGAACCGTCGTCGACGAGTGGCGCTGTGGCTCGCTCGTAAAATTCTCTTGGGGTCGACTCCTCGGAGTCTTCCGCCATGAAGGAAAATGGATTGGTTGGGTTTGAGGACGGCAAGGTCCCTGTTCGGGCGCCATGTGAACGATCCATCTTTAGTGTGTCTGAAGGACTTATATTTCTATCTTAAAAAAGTTAGAAAAAAAAAGGAAAAAGAAAGAAAATTTCTTTTTCTCTATTCTGTCTTTATTTCAAAAATGAATATTTACGTTCACAAAAATTTTAGGGTTCAACACGACTGTTTCAGACGGAGAATAATATAAAAAATCATACTTACTGTCGTTTATGCTTAACTGCTGCTCTAATGGTATCAATTGGACGTCGGAACACGATAAACCTAACACTGGATGTACCACACTTTCTTAGAATTATACCTGAAAGGGAATTTTGTTAGAAAACACAACTAAAAGACAATATAAAGTTCAAAAATGTATATATTAAATCTTGCTAAATTAACGCTCCTTGAGGAGTTATTGATAATTTTGCATAAGAAACGCCCCGAAGAGCGAAAATATGATTACAAGTATTAAAAATTTCTTCCACGATATTTTTACGTGAAGCACGCTTTTCGTACGAAGTATCTCCTAAGTCGGATTTTGTTACAGCGTCGAAAAGTATATCGGGGTTTTAGCGTGTTCTTTAACACACACAACAGCCGTCGTCGACATTCTGTTTCTAAAATGGTAACAAATTCAAACTCATTAGAAACTTTTGAGCTTGAAGTACAACCCTGCCAAAAAATGCTCATAGAAACAGATAAAAATAAAGCTATAAGGTTCTATGAGACCGATATCAGTTTTTGAACGAAATTAGTCGATTCTACATACAGTCATATCAATAACCATAAATATTCCAAGAGATATTCTTCCTCAAGATGATGGGAAGTCGTTGTGCAATAGAATGGCATAGAAACTCATATGCAAAACTGTTATCGTCATCTACATAGATCTTCGTCATGTTCATAGAAAAATATACATTTTGAACTACTTTGGACATGTTTCTATATGCCATTTTTGGCAGGGAATTAGTAATATTGTCGGAAAATATAAATTTCACAGCAATAGATATTAATCTTTTACAAAACCATTAATATTAGTAAATAGAAATTACTACTACTTAACCTATTATATTCTGTCAATATTGGCTTATACCAAATCTATGAATACATATATTAAATGAATATTTAAGCAAATAAGTTATACAATATACCTACTTAACAAAAAAAAACGAAAAACTAAATTAGTGTTATTAATGCTTATATTTACGATTTAACAGGGATGTTAACATACCTGACAACAAATGTTTCTTTTCCAATAATAGCACTGATACGATATGTATCGAAATTTCTTTCACACTAGGCTTTTAAAAAAACGTTAATAAATGTCTCCACATGAATTTGTTACTACAATTATGCACCACTAATTTTACAATCGATCACAAACTAAGACTTGCTCTTATGTCAAATTCTTCAACAATCCACTTAACCATTTTCAAGCTGTCAAATGATGACGTCACTGATAATACTCCATTAGATTATACACTAAATAACTATAACTGCACGATTATAAATACAAAAACAACAAGTATTTCGAGATAACTCAACAAATAAGCTCAACGTCTCAAAAAATGCATAAGTTTCAGCAGGCACGATGACGCGCAAGATGGCCGCCTTCATCGTAACCCCTCCATTCCGTTCAAATTACCATGCTACCTATCTTACTTTACAAACCTTGGGGGAGAGGGCATACGCGCCAGCGGTGTATTTGACTATGAAAATGGTTCAAAAACTTGAATCGAATTTTACGGCTCGCCGGTCACTTATAGAAAAGAAAAGTTAAGTAGCTTTTGTACACAATATTTTTTTCTCTACAACATTTGTCTAACTTTTTTTCGAAAATTTTTGCGTTTTTGACATATCGCGGTTTCAACCCTTAAATATATTTTTTACAACCCCTGCACATCAATTTCTACTTTTTGACTACCCACGCTTGATGTACATCCTAAAACTAACTTCTGGTAAAACAATCGGCAGCTACTGGAAGCGGCTGGAACCTCCACACTCGGTGGATCTTTGAAGCCGAAAAGAGCATTAAATTGTGTAACAAAACGGCGATCTCATCCAAAACCTTTTCAGATCTTCTAGGGCACTAAGGAAACCCTCAACTTAATGGATTTACAATCATCTGTGCGAGTTATTACCTACATTATCACTCGTTGAATAATATACTATTAGGATATTAACAACTTTAACATCACTTGAACGACTAAGAAAGTCTAGTTATCCTAAATACTACAGTTTTGTAAAGCAACAAACTGAAAATTGGTAAAGTGATAATCTATAATAAATTCACCAACGAAGGTACAGAAAGCATATGATATTGATATTGTTACATCTACCTTTAATGTTTGTGACAATCCACTAAAAGTTACAAATGTGCCGAAATCTTATTAACATGACATGACACCAACGTTATCGGATGACAAACGATGACAATGACAATCATCAAAATTTGCTCATTGCAATCCGATCGCTCGCGGCTGTCATTGTTAAATCAAACATTAGCATTTCAGTAATTTTACTAGATTTTAGAGGAATATTTGTAGTTTAATTCTTCGATTTGTCTGTATATATATTTAAAAACGGCACTAAACGTAATCCGCTCTACTTCTAGAGCAGTGAAGAAACCCTCACACGTGATGTGACCAGTTTCACGATGTAACCGCTACGCGCATCGATCATGTCATGCGAAATGCGATCTATGCCATATTTGCTTTGTCTTTAATTTTTTTCACGGAAACCAAATCGACAGGGTGGTAGTGTGATATATCATTGAAATCAGAATTTTAACTGCTTTTCAATGGTTCCATTGCAAATTGAAAGTAAATATAAAATAAACAACTTGTTGCGTCAAAATGGCACTAAACGCAATCCGATCTCAACCAAAACCTTTTCAGATCTTCTGGGACACTAAAGAAACGCACACGCAAAGTTTCATTCAAATCCGTTCAGTAGTTTCGGCGCTATCGTGCTAACACACATACACACACACAGACATTTTTCAAAAACCACTTTTTTGGGTTCCTAGAACCTCAAAACGTAAAGATTTGATGTTATCTCAACTTTCGTTTTTGAACCAATTTTAGTAACCTCTCACAATTTTATTGTAGAGAGGTTAATAAATTAAAAGTGATATCTGTTTTATTTCGGCTACTCATTACATATTCAAATAGAGACACATTACCATTAGAAAAAAATAAATCGGCAGCTACTGGAAGCGGCTGGAACCTCCCCACTCGGTGGATCTTTGAAGCCGAAAAGAGCATTAAATTGTATAACAAAACGGCACTAAACGTAATCCGATCTCATCCAAAACCTTTTCAGATCTTCTGGGGCACTAAAAAACCCTCAACTTTATGAATTTACAATCATCTATGCTAGTTATTACCTACATTATCGCTCGTTGAATAATATACTATTAGGATATTAACAACTTTAACATCACTTGAAGGGGCGAGCGTAGGTGCGTCTTTACTATGTACATACTTCGATATGCGATGTAAAGCAACGTTATGCGTGGTTAGTAGTTGGATTGGTGACCGTTCCAACGAAGACCACGTCCTCGCCTCACCCATCTTCCAGCGGCTTGTATATCAGTGTATGCGCGGAAGCTATACAACCTTAGGCGAGGGTTGTATAGGAGATATACCATCCTTCGGAGGGGATGTAAAGCCGTCGGTCCCTTGTCTATTAAATGTTAGGCAAGTAAAAGATCCCTACTCTTCTTAAGAGAAGAGGTTCGGCAAAATTCCTGGTTGGGGGTAGCTCGTCTACAGGCGTCGGTGTTAGGCCTCAGTAGCGGAAATAGGCCGACGTTAAATAAATGTATAAAAAAAAAAAACATCACTTGAACGACTAAGAAAGTCTAGTTATCCTAAATACTACAGATTTGTAAAGCAACAAACTGAAAATTGGTAAAGTGATAATCTATAATAAATTCACCAACGAAGGTACAGAAAGCATATGATATTGATATTGTTACATCTACCTTTAAAGTTTGTGACAATCCACTAAAAGTTACAAATGTGCCGAAATCTTATTAACATGACATGACACCAACGTTATCGGATGACAAACGATGACAATGACAATCATCAAAATTTGCTCATTGCAATCCGATCGCTCGCGGCTGTCTTTGTTAAATCAAACATTAGCATTTCAGTAATTTTACTAGATTTTAGAGGAATATTTGTAGTTTAATTCTTCGATTTGTCTGTATATATATTTAAAAACGGCACTAAACGTAATCCGCTCTACTTCTAGAGCAGTGAAGAAACCCTCACACGTGAATTGACACGTGATGTGACGAGTTTCACGATGTAACCGCTACGCGCATCGGTCATGTCATGCGAAATGCGATCTATGCCATATTTGCTTTGTCTTTAATTTTTTCCACGGAAACCAAATCGGAAGGGTGGAAGTGTGATATATCGTTGAAATCAGAATTTTAACTGCTTTTCAATGGTTCCATTGCAAATTGAAAGTAAATATAAAATAAACAACTTGTTGCGTCAAAATGGCACTAAACGTAATCCGATCTCAACCAAAACCTTCTGGGACACTAAAGAAACGCACACGCAAAGTTTCATTCAAATCTGTTCAGTAGTTTCGGCGCTATCGTGCTAACACACATACACACACACAGACATTTTTCAAAAACCACTTTTTTGGGTTCCTAGGACCTCAAAACGTAAAGATTTGATGTTATCTCAACTTTCGTTTTTGAACCAATTTTAGTAACCTCTCACAATTTTATTGTGGAGAGGTTAAAATTCAGCCATATGGAGTACGAATGGACATTTAAAAGTCCCCTTTATTGGTAAGTTACTGGCGGCCTGAGCTGCTCAGTTGCAATTATATTGATTAGTTCCAAATAACCGCACGGCCAGCTCCGGCTGTAAGCTAGCCAACGTTTCTCTCAACTTGGACACGCCACACCAAGGATGGTTCACTACAAGTTATATATAGTTAACCATCCTTGACGCCACACACCACCATCGAGAGTTAGGTTAGGACTCTCCTTAAAATTTTACTAAGATGGCAAGCGGCGTTGAGGAGATTTATCTCAAGGCGAGGCATTCCAAATTCCAATAAGACAATGGCACTAACTTTGTGGGGGTATCCAATGAGCTACAAAACCGAACAGTTGAAGGAATTCAATGGAATTTTATACCCGCTTATTCGCCTCACTTCGGCGGCCTCTGGGAGGCTGGAGTAAAATCCACCATATCTCACCTAAACAAAGCACCTAAAGCGTACAATGGCTAATTTCAGTCTAACTTTTGAAGAGTTTACCACATTGCTAACCCAAATGGAAGAAATTTTAAATTCTCGGCCTCTGTCTCCACTATTCTCAGATCCAGGCGATCTCAATCCTCTTACTCTTTTACATTTCTTAATTGGACGTTCATAAACTTGCCTCCCCTAAACCTGATCTCACCGAGACAAAGGAAAATCGCCTGAGCTGCGCGTGACGTCACAACGTTTGACAGATCCCAGCCCTTAGGGTGCCTTACATGATACAAAGAATTCTTTGTATCGGTTGTAAGCGGTTTAATGGCGGCTTAGTGAATTATTCGTAATATTTGTGTTTTTGTGGATATTTATCGTAGAAAATGCCAAGTTTTTGCTGTATTGTGAATTGTGGGAGTGTAGCAACTCGAAATAAACTTAGTTTTTCCATATCATCCGTTTTAGACTCGAAGCAAGTTTGGTTAAGAGGCGTCAAATGTGGTTGGAATAAAATTAAATATGCAAATGTGTGTTCCAAGCATTTGTTAGTGGTGAGTTACTACACGTTAATATAAAGAATTTGTTTTTAATTAAGGTTCGTGTTGCAGGTAAAAGTGCCGATCTACATGATCAAAACAACCCATATTGGGTACCGTCTCTCCACATGGGATACAAATTGAAACCCAGATGCGAAAGTGCTCGAGACTTAAGAATCGCAGCTAGAGCAAACAATAAACAAGTCATGGTAAAATTGGTCATTTTCCAGGATATCCTCTTCTCACTTATACAAAAACTAAAAATACTGAAGGATTCTACGTTGTTCCAGGATTACAGTCCGCATAATGTTATGTTGTGCAAACGAAGTTAAATACCGCAAATTAATTATTTAAAATGCCCATGTGTCAACAATGGGCCGCGTTCACGGTAATCGTCTTGTCACCCGTTAGTGGCACTGCTGCTCACAGGTTGACTAAAGTACATAACAAAATCACATTCACCAAAGATTTTCCTTGCCGCATAATTTCGAGACAAATTTAGCTGCATTGCAATTTTCCTTTCGCATGCGACTTTCTTTTATTTCAACGACGACTTTCTTCAAAGATTTGTGATCCCATGTGACTTTTTGTCACATGACATTATTACAGTGCAACCACGCGAGTTAATACATTCGAGTCACGCATTTTCTATAATGCTTATTTTTTGCCTAATGCGACAATCACATTCACCAAAGATTTTCCTTCCCCTACATTTTCGGCACAAATTTAACTTCATTTTAATTTCCCTTTCGCATGCGACTTTCATCAAAGTTTCGTGGTCTCATACGATATGCGTGTTGCTTATTATTATTATTCATTTGCACAACATTTCGTTGTCACCAAATGATTCATAACACAGTTTACTACATGACTGCAAAAAAAAAATCGCCAAAAAACGAGAAGTGGATATCCTGGAAATTTACCGTAAAATTAGAAATTTATGTTGGTTTGAGTGTTTTTAACAAATATTTTTTGTAACTGCACATTTTTCTTATGTAGTATCGTAATGTATATTATCTAAATAATCCGTCTTGATTTTGAAAGTTGAGTATAGGAATAGCCATGGGGCTAAATTTTACTTAGTATATATGTACCTAAATATAACATACTCTTTTTATTTCATATATTGACATTTTATTCAATAAAGTCGTTTATTATCATTGTTGTATTATTATATGCCTGTAAATTAATTTGTTTACATGTAAGTGAAAATAAAACAAAATGTTGCCTACAATATACAATTAATTATTATCACAAGGTTCGATTACTGTTCGTAAGAAGGACCAAGAAGAAACTTACGAAAAGTATAATTAATTCCATATAAGAAAAATACATAATATATTGATAGTGTCACTCTTACTGTTCAGAAATAAATATCTAAAACGAAATATACAATAATTATTTGTGACAGTCAAAAAACTTACGAGAGATAAATATAAACATCTAATATCAAATCTCACTATAAAAATAAATCCATAAGAACTAAATATATTTGTCACAACCAAAAAGTTTAACGAAAAGTAAGTAAGAACATCTATATCGTAACAAAAAAAAACATGCCAATACTATATGAAAAGTCACTCACACTTACCGTATAAAAATAAATATAATATGTAACGCTAAATTTACAAAAATAATAAGTAACGTTATGTTGGAAATTTTATTCTGACACTACTCTGACATAATTCCATAAACACTAAAGCACTTGAATACTGTACTCGATGTGCGATTGGCCAATCATCTAGAGATGATTAAAAACTTTTTAAACAATTCTAGATAGTATTAATAGGGTTGGCAAAATGTATATTATTAAGTAAGTAGAGTATTCGAGTATAATGTTGAAAGATATGGTATTTATGGGAACTACGTCGGAGGAACACTTTTCACCTAGACCGGCTACACAATCACAATGATTGCTCAGTATGGAACTATCTGGATTGGTAATAATCCAAGGAGTCAATGGCTTCTGCTGAAGATGTTGAGACTGTGTAACCTGAAAAACGAATATTGCCTGTTATATTGAGCTACAATATAAAATATACAGATATTACGTATCATCAAAGTCCCTGTCAACGTTCAGCCAAATTTTCCATAGCTAGACTAGGCTGACATGATCTGAGTTAAATATTTTAGACGAAACTTTTGTACTTAGTGGCTGGCAAACTAAATGTTACACAGAAATTAGCAAACGTTCAGGAATGTTGACTGTCTGTTTAAAAAAAAAATCGGCATCTAACATGAATATTTTCTGGTCACTAACAGGCTTTAAAATCATCATAAATTAATCCTTATTTAATAAACAAAAGCACTGTTTAATTTATGATAATTAAAAGCAGTAAGCAAGTTCAAAATAGTTTTTGCAATTCAAAAATTGAAATATATATGGTTCATTTTTTTCTCTCTCTAATAATTATAATATTAATACATTATTATGCCAAGAAATTGTATTTAGAGCTAAATCATTGATAAATAATTCTTACCTTTGCAACAACAAGTTTCTTGTTGTAAATACCTTGCAAAAAAGCTCATTCGCCCAGCCACAAACAAACTGGTTGTAAGCTTCAAGACTTTTGAACGCCTTAAACTCATCCTTTGTATATGCACTTCTTTCAAAAACTAAATAATTAACAATATCACCATGTGTAATATTTAGAAATACCTCAATATCACTACTAAAGTCTTCCTTTTTTAAAATATAAGGGTCTAAACCGATGGCACTAACTTTTTCTGCATACCTAACCTATACATCATGAGACAATTTCGTAAAATATAAACTCTTAACAAACCAAATTTACCCCACGAAATAATTTAGGATAGTTATGGATGTTAAATAACCCAAAATCAACTTTTAAAACACCACAAAAAGTGCAAAAAACACTTTACGACGAAGCGTTTAATATACGCATTACTCAATGACAGCTGTTTGTTTTTCCTAAGGGCTGGTGGCTGTGACGTCAACGCACGCGACCGCGACCCATATCGAATACATCGGAGAATTGCAGACGCACTGTAAATGGAAAGAAAGCAAGGGACAACTGAATGTTGGTGCAATGGTTTTAATCAAGATAAAGAACCAACCTCCATTAAGCTGGACCATTGGTAGAGTGCAGAAATTGCATCCTAGTCCTGACGGTACGTCTAGATTCGCCACTATTAATATGATGCAATATCAAAGGGAGTTATACAACGAGCCGTGACGAACATCTATCCACTTCCTCTTGAAGAGTAATTTGAGCTGTGTTAGTTTTTAAATGCATTCGCTGATACATTGCATCTTCTTGAATTAGAGCATATTGACTCTCGATTCTTTCTACATTTTGAAAGCCTCAACCTTTCAAGGTGGGATGTTAAGTATTATTTACTTGATTCTGTTGTTTTTTAACAGTAACGAAAATAATAATGTCGTATGTAATTTTTCACTTGTCAAAAAATTTATTCTAATTAAACGACTTGAAATTTATTCTACAAGACTTTCATTGAAATAAGAAAAGGATACAACATTACATTATCATTCAAAACAAAAAATATATACTTATGTATTTATTTAGAAAAATACCTACACTTAAAAGGATCTAGAACAACTGTTGCACAAGTGTTTTTTTGATATACAATCAAAGATATTACACATAAAGCAGTTTAGAAAGCTATAGTCTTAAAATATAGTAATGTACAGAAACAACCGTAAAACTAAAATAAACACTATACTTAATTTTGTAACTCAAAGATCAACCTGCCCTCAGCAACTTTACCTGCATGTCTATTCAAAAATGAACACAATTTATGAAATTGAAAATAAGTAAAACTACATAATACTTAATTTAAAAGTAAAATTTCAGTTAGTTTTAATCTCGAATATGTGAAAAATGGCCATTTGAAATAATATTACTGCTTAATTTAAATTCTAAGAGTATATGTGCTTTTGTTTCGAAATTAACCATCTTTCTCTATTTTAAATAATATCATTCAAGTGAAAACATACCGATTTACTTGGTATTGAAGCGGAGATGATGAAGCATATTTTTTTAACACCCTCCCTCTTAATTACTAGACAGTTTCTATTCATAACATGTGCATTGTGTTCCCTGCTTTTTAAGCTAAACCGGACCTGCTTCATCCAGCCTCTCAATTTCCATGACGCTTTAGCTGGCTCCGGTCCAGGTCTTGGACAGTATTGTTGTATTCTTTCAATTGTTAATAAAATTATTTTGAATTGAATTTATAATGTGTGCTACAAGGAGGTGCAAGGCACTTGCACCTAATGGCTTAAGAAGTATCAAAAAGGGGAAAATCCAATATACTGTAAAATACGATTGGTTTTTTCCCCTCCAAATTTGATGACTTTTCAATAAATTGTGTCTTCCCTCTAAAAATCTAAAGCTGAGTGATTGGTTAATTTTATTATCACGGCTATCTGAAAGGGGCAAACATCTAGGGTAATTATTTCGGGGGCTGGCTAAGCAATTTGTGGCAGATTAGAAATTAGGAAAACAATTCTATAATCAAATTTTACATGACATACTTAAGAAAATTTTAATGTTTTATTATTTTGACCTGATAAGTACAATAAACATGTTTTTGAGTTTGTGTGAAAGCTTCTGTTAATAAGTGTGAATTTTTACTTTTATAATTGAGAGGGCCCTCAACTTTAATAATAAAATCGGTCTTCTAAAAGATGGAGTTTGTAATTCTATTTACATCATGAAATTTTTTTAGAGAGGATCTAAAGAACGGCCTTTGACTTTCCAATTTGAATATTTAAAGGACAAAGTACATTGCTATTCTATTTTCACCCCTCAATATATCACAAAATTACTATTTTGTGATATATTGAAGGGCTTCCTAGCCGTACTATTTGAATATTTTAAGTTATAGTAACTGGGAAGGGGTGAAATATTTTATTATCAGCATATTTCAAATTTTATGTCAGTAACTTAATGGACATACTATTACTCAAAATAATATTTACTTTAGATCGAGTCAGACAAGAAATATTTAGGATGGTTGTTTTCAAATTGAAAGCATTATAAGTATATTGAAATTAATGGTTGTTACTATCTTGTTGATCTTGGATGTTATTAGATTTAGATTGTGATAAAAATGCTAGATGACCTTTTGGACATCTATTGGCATAATGACCTTTTGTACCACATTTATAACATGTAACATCTTCAAGTTTTTTAGGTAGCATTTTTTGTAGATAAGTATTTTGAGCCTCTAAATTATCACTTCCATGTTGCTTACGACTTTCATCATTTGGAATGTGATCTTTATTCGGATCAACCATTTTATTACAATGGATAGCTTTATGCCCATGTTCACCACAAAAATGACAAATTATAACAGGTGTTTTCTTCTGATCTTTAAGATTTTGATCAGGTGGTGCAGGTAGCTCAAATCTTGGATGCATATATTTACATTTAGAACCGTCTGGACAAAATCCTGCTAAATAGTTGGTACACAATACTCGTCGTACATGTCTATGTCTACAATGAGGTCCGTGTCGACAAAACCCTCGGTCATACCAAGGACAATCTTTTATTTTGCTTTCTGGGTCTATATGAAGAAATGGGCATTCTTTATTATGACAAGCATTAAAGCGAGAATAAAAGTAGCATTCTGGCATTTTTGTCATATCATATTCATGTAAAAATTCACACTGATCACCTTTTTTGCACAAACCACGAAGCCAATGTTTACATACAATTGTTCGATCCCCTCGTACATGGCGAAAAGGGCATTGAGGTCCTTTTTGACAACCAATTACAGATGCATAAAATTGGCATACAGCGGCAGTTGATTCTAAAATATAGCAAACGATTAACAATACTGTATACAACTTTTTAAATAAACTTACTGTCCATTCCTGGAAATGGTAAAGATAGTGCTCCGAATTGTTCATCTAGAGCAACTTCTATATCAAATTTAATATGATCAACATTAGCTACCAAGCACTCCATAATAATTAAATTATTCGAATGTTAACAAAACCATATATAAAATAAATATTGTAATAGGTTAACTTCTTCTTCTTCTCCTTGCCTACGGCAGCAAGCAGTGAACTCCTCTATGGTTATATAGTTCACTGACGGCAAGTTGACCAGCTCATTAGGCGAAAATGACGCATCTGTAGATGGCGCTGCTGATTTCTGAATTGACGGGAACAACAAAGTTTTACCATTAGCGATATAAACAATTGTAACAATAAAGAAACCAATTTTTTAACGAAAGTTGTATTTTGTGATAGATACATAACTTCCCAAAATATTTAAAAAGACGAACAAGTATGAAAAATTATGCCTAGCATATTTTCAATAAATGGAATTTCTGAGTTTTGTATAGTAGTCAGACAGTATCTGAAAAATAAAATGACGATTTCCGATATTTTGATGATCGTGTGTTGTAGTACTAATCCTGTGAAGCCTTTAAAATAAGAAGAGGCCGTTCCCAAGGGTGGGCATATAATTTTATTACGTGGCAATTTAAAGTATATTGTCCGATATTTTGAGAGTAAAAGAAAATAATTGCGTAAACTGCACATTATCCAAAATTAATCATATCCAGAAGAAAAGTATCTGTTTCAACTCGACTCGAATAATACAGATAATGAGGAGGGAACTGAGGGCCGTCTTCAGCCACAAAGAGCCAAATAATAGCTTTTAATCAGTATGTGATAATAGCGAAAATAAAAACATGGCCTACAACTAGAACTGAAATTGTGGTGGCTTTACTATTTTTCAAATAAAAGATAAAATGTGGAAAACGGTACAACTACTTGCACACTTTACTAGAAGCATGCTCTCCTACTAATATGATGCAGGCCGGAGGAGAAATGGTTGGACATTTTTTTGGCGGAAAAGTCCTTAATTTTACCCATACATAGTGTTTGTGATAATTGAAAACAAGTAGGTACCTGGAACTGAATCCAAAGACTGGAGCGAGATATAGTAACAATAAAGTTTATTACATGTACTAATAGTATTTTATACAAATTTCTTGCAACTATTTTTGCAACATTTCCTCCCTCTATGACCAGAGGCGTAGCTTACACGGGCAGTTGCCGGGGCCCCAGGGTTTTGGGGGCCCCGGTCCACCTGGCCCTCCCAAATATTAATAATAATTTCGTGTTCGCATTCGCAGTGGTCTGGTTTCTACTGTATGCAACAACTCGGAACTTTCCGTTTCCCCGAGTGACCGCGAGCTTCTCGAGTGGATCGCGGGATGCGGTCGATGAGAACAATCAAACCCAAGTTTGCTTTCTATCATGTCACTTGCATCAGTGTATCTTTACTGTCTCTATACAAATACGAGTATTACAAAAGAATAATATTGATTTACATGAACCTGATTTAGTTTTAAATAGAGTTAATGAAAAAGTGTGCAAACTAAGAACTACCAGGAACTAAAATCTGAGGCGGAGAAAATAGCACAAAAATGGCAAATAGAAAAGAGACAATCTAAACGAAAGAGACATTTTGATGAGCTGACAGATGATCACATATTTGAAAATTTCGAAAAAAGTGAATGTTTTTTATTTTGTAATTGATCAAGTTAGTAGCAACTATAATACAAAAATTTCAAAAAATATTCAGAACTACTATTTTAAACTTTCACTGATCAATATATTCATATACTCACTTTAGTTAAAAATGACTTGATTGAAAGTATGAAGTTTGGCACGCTTGAAAGTGACATGGCTGATGTTTTCATAGCGTTTATATTGTTTTTTACACTTCCAATAACTGTGGCAAGTGCAGAACGCTCCTTTAGCAAACTAATGCTAATCAAAAATTATTAAGATCTGTTATGGGTCAACAGAGATTGAGCCAATTAGCTTTGTTATCAATCGAATCAGAAAGTGCTTCCAAAATGGATTTGACTGAAATTATAAATAACTTTACCAATAGAATTTTAATAGAGAATAATTATCATTATTTTTCTTTAAGTGATTAATCGGATCTCATTCATGTATGTTGTTTATGTTTGAGAATATATTTTTTGCTGTTTGAGAATTTTTATATTAATGTTTGTTTTATGTTCATTTTGCGTATCACTATTTTCTATAGGGGCCCCAAAATGTACGTCGCCCCAGGGCCCCATGAAGACTAGTTACGCTTCTGTCTATGACTATTGAAAACGTTATATCACACTATAACCAAATAAAATTAAAACAGATTGCTGCAAACGGAATCCATAAATGCAAAACTTTTTTTAAAGCTCAGTGAAGTAGGAAGTACCGAGATACAGCTCATTATAATTTGCGACTAGCATACTTAAATGAATTTAACAAAAAGTGCAGGATATAGAACTAGATATTGAGCGAGATGAGAGAATGAGACCATAAGGAAGTTTTTTAGGAACACAGAGAATATTTAAAACAATTTTTATGTTGTAAGCAAGTTGTAAGTTTGTCAAGGTTCATGTTATTTGCTTTAGAAATTTAATAAATTAAATTAAATCGCAGCTTGTTTTATTTTCAAATTTAAAGTAGGTTTTTCATATTTTTGTAAATAAATATAAAATGAATCTCTTTCGCTGGATGAGCAAATTTTATAATTGCGGAAGGGAATTTTCCCATGCAAGTATGTTAAAACATGGCCTGTAAGTTTCTCCAGAGTTCCAGAAAAAGTAACTATATAAGAACGGTAGCTCAGTGTGTAAACGTCTGGCTAGCAAACTGAGTATGCCTAGCGAAGTGGGTCCGAGACCAGCAAGGCGAAACAATTGCCCCAAGAGTAGTTCGTAGTCCACAATAAACTGTAGGGCCTTAAGAGGGCTAAGGAGGTCCGCCATATTGCCAAAATACTGGGTGTAGAATTACGCTCCCTAGAAGGCATTAATTTAAAAATTATGAATGGAGATCTGTCTATAATAATGTTTTGTATTTCGCAAAGTCAGTGAAATTGTTATAAAACCGTTGATAAAGAAAAATAAATCATATTGTAATTTACAGAGAAAAATACGAAGTTTGCGAAATTCTTTGGTTGAATACCAAAATTTTTCTAAATACAACATTCTAAAATACTCAATATTAAAAGCGCAAATCTATACCCCGATGTTTTGGAATTTGTACTCTGGGATGTGGCGGCATCTGCGGCCTGATTTTTAACTAAAACAATTTGACAACATGACAACACTGTTTATGACTAAATTTATAAATTGATAAAATCTATTTGTGTCTGGAAAGCTAGCACTCGAAAGACAAAGACAGCAGCTCTTAGCTGAGAAAGATGGAGGGAAAAATTTTAAATTATTTTATTGTTCAGCTCTTAGTGCCCGTCGTGTTTCAGTTTATTCAAGAGTTGTTTAGTTTACATGTGCTCTGTGGTTTATATTCACGTTCCTAACAAGTGTATAACTTGGTGTAATGTGAATAAAAAACATTTATTTTCATTAATTGTACTTTTTATAAATTTTTGTGGTAGGACACTCGACTTTGCGTTTGGAGTCGTTACGCATTGTTAGTAGAAGAGGTATTTTATTTTTAATTTGTAATGTGCATCCTGTGTATTCCTCCTTCTAATACTTTTTAAAGATTCTCTCTTCTTTGCTCAGTATAGGATCTTTTTGGAAAAACAATTGATCAGCCTCTAATAATAATTTCAAATAAAATAAATTTTCTGTCAGATTGAACGAAATGAAGTTTTGTGGGAAGAAAAGATGTTGCCGTTATTAAAAACGTTTTATTTCACCTGTTTGCTACCTACCGGTAATAATAGATCCGCAGCATCCTAAAGGCTACCCAATTAGAAACCCCAATATTTTTATATAATATTTTATTTTGAAAATGTCTTCATTTAAAATAATGTTGATTTTATTTATTTATGGAAGTGTAGAAATATTTTCATTTTATTTATTTTATTTTGGGAAAATCATATTTATTTTTGTTCTATTATTTAGAGCTAATTCTTTTGTTAAGTTTATGTATTTATTTATTATTCACTTATTTTGTAAGGTTTTTGCTTTGAAACTTCGCTTTCCTCAAAAAAATCGAATGGGGTGCGATTAAGGGCCCACTTCACAACTGGCAACCCCGTTTCTACATGAAGCCCTTACTAATAAAGTGATAAGGTTCAATTCAATAAATTTATTCATCTGTATTTTGTTTGCTTAAAAACTCCTCTTTAGTTAGTTTAATTCCAAAACTTGTGTTTTTATATGTTCTTTAAATTTGCATAGAAAATAAAGAAGAAAATATTATTGTTGGCTATTAAAAAAAAAAATCATTATGAAAGAAAACCAAGACTTTGCTAAGAAAAATTCTTTACTTTGCTACTAGTTTCGTGAACCAAATTTTGCTTCACATCCTCGGGCAACAAGAATGTTTCTATAAATTTGAGAAGGTTTGTAAAGGAAAACATTGTGCATTGTATAACAACAGTCAGTAGACTTAGACATTTGTAGTCTACTTATGTAAAATATACTTAACGAAGGACTATAAAATAATTTAAAATGTTTTTGAGGCAAACGTAACACATTCTTAACAGATCTCCTGTTGTGTTCATCGTTTGTCCTCGTCTAAAAAACATTTTAAATTAGTTTATAATCCTTTATTTTACATTAGTAGCGAATTTGATACACACGCAAAGAACCATTGAACAAACAATATTCGATGATCAAAGTAATCTACATCTTCTGGGTACGTTGTTTTTACGAAATTTCTTATTTTAGTGCTACATTGGTAATATTTTATTAAATGAATCACTATACTTTTTCCTTAAACAATATAAAAATATTTCCCATGTAATGTTTTAAAAATGGTCCGAAAAACGAATGAGTCCCAACAACTCAAGAAATATTATGTTATAAAAATAATAACTCTAAAACAAAGCACTACGTCTTTCACAACATTTACAAATTCAAAAAAAGGCCGGAGGATACCTGTAGGTAGAAAAATACTGCAAATATGACTCGAAACACCTTACAGGATAGGTTATGTTTTGTTTGTCATACACAGAGATATCTCTGTGGTCCTACAAGCTGAAAAATAACCTAATGATAACATTCATTTCATTTCACCTGAAAAATATGATAAAAACTTTAACACAAAATTTTTCATTTAAGGGTGCGTTACCAAGGCCAAATGGTGCGTAAAATATCCTCATTCTTATTTTACATTCATCTCAAAAACGAGCCAACAGAATTCGGAATTGATTTCATTATGTAAACTAGCAAACTTAAGACAAGGACTTATTACATTTTATATTGTAATCCTAGTTAAAATTAAGTTTTCAAAATTTTCTTCTCCTTGATCATTCAACGCGAACGTACCACTCATTCGTGGCAAATTCACCATACATTATTTTATATTCTACAATGGGACTTAAATATTCAAATAAAATATAATACGATGTAGTATAAAATAAAATAACATGAAAAAAAGTGAAAAGTCTGCATAATATTTGCTTATATTAAAGTTTAATGTCGAATACGAAATTGCTAAATTTCGTGTAAAATAGTTGGGCTAGATGGCATCAGCATAGCGATGGCATTGCTTCACGTACGGTAAAGCAGGGTCAGGCTCATAAATTTCCATTTACAGTGTTGAAATAAAGCTTAAAACTTGGTTTAATTATTTGGATGTTAAGAAACGACATTATCATTAAAATTATTGCTGATTATATATTTTTGGGTACTTTTTATTTATTAAGATTAACAGTAGTTTGATCTCTACCACAATACGAAAAAATCTGTCCAAATGAAGTAATGGCTATTTATATATATTTTTATTTTTTCCTTGTTTCTCTGAAGAAAGGTAGGTAGTTACCGAGTAGTTACTATGTTTTTATGATCAAAACATTTTATAATAAAAAAATTGAAAAATATGCACTAGTTGTATTCATTATATTAGAACAATACAATTTCATTCAAATAACTTACTGCACAATTACTGGATTAATATGTGAATAATAGGTATATTAAATCTTGGAAGGAATTAAGGTTATAAATTATGTACGATTGTCGATTTTAGTAAAACTGATGTCTGCAAAATAGTTCTAATTTATTTTTGTTCACACATTTTCAGTAACTATCTGTTGGTGACACTGCTATTAAAGATACCATTACTATACATAGTGTACAATAATTATACCAAGGGACAAAGTGCATTTTTTATCACTTGAGTGTGAAGGATTAATTACAGGAGGAATTAAAAAGCATTTTCACTTTGTGGTATATTCATACAAATTATTTCATTTTTTGCACTCCACAGTCTAACAGTGCGCT
Organism: Leptura quadrifasciata; assembly: GCA_963675555.1. Lineage (NCBI taxonomy): Eukaryota > Metazoa > Arthropoda > Insecta > Coleoptera > Cerambycidae > Leptura > Leptura quadrifasciata. The sequence continues at coordinate 122,623,611 of OY776673.1, forward strand.
ACTGCTATTGTAATAATCATTTTCAAGGAATAAAGTACAGATCTCTTATACTCCTCGAGGGACAGAACCCACTTTCTACACTTTAGTCCTCAAAAATGACAATTAAAATAGCACTCTTAGATCATAGAATACTAAAACATTGTTTTTGAAATGGGAAATGCTCAAAGGTAATTATTTTATTTTCCATTGTAGTGCTGATACTTATTAAGGGTGTACAGAAAAGTTTCTAGATGGCTCACTAATTTCCTCTTTATTAAATAACTATAAACATTATTACACGCAAACATGAATAATATCTGTACATTTCTTGGTGTTCTAAATACGTACTATCATTTAAGCTATACTTATATCAAATTATACCAATGATCTTTGTTCTATGAACACTAAGAAAGTTACAGAAAGATACTACAATAATTAAACTAGGTATACAATATTTCATATTTGTACATATCACAACAATGTAATAAATCTAAATCAATATTTACTTCTTCCATGTCATGTTTGCCAGAGAACCTCTATAAATTGCCATTTCATTGAAATTTTAAAAAATAATGTTTCCATTTACACTTTTCCGTAAAGTTCGTCTAAATCACCTAAAAAAAAAACAAAGAAAATATTGGAATGATAAATAATTTTCACTATATTTGAAATATTGAACAAGTTTTTATTGAGCAAAATTACTTCCCTAGGGTTATTATATTTCAGCTCCAATATTAAAAGATGTAATGCTCTGTCTTTGTCATGAATTTGATTTATCGAGGCGCAGGCTCCACCACCCCTACACCTGGTCCTATCCGCACCAATTGCAAGATAGTTTAATGTTTCCACTTTATTCTTTTTCATAACCCAATATGGTGGGAGATTGTCTGTGACGCATTATTATTCTAATTAATTTTTGTTGCATGCCATGTCTGATAGCCTCACCAAAGCTGTTTCCCCATAAGCTTCAGTCGCAACCTCTTTACTACTTTTCAGTCTTTTTATGGCTGCCTCCACTACTTTGGATTTGATCATTTCAAGTTTGCGTTCGTAATCCTGCTGCCAGTCATTGTTTGACTCGGAATGCTCCTTTTTCAAAAACTTTTCTCAAAATTAGAGCCAAAGCACGATAATCTAAGTGTAATATACCATAGTTAGTAAAACGTCCTCTTACTATTACTGTGACCTGCATGTGAATCCAGTTCTTTACAGGCATCTTATAAATAAACAGAAAAAGGTGCAAGCTCCCCTACACCTAGCCACACCAATTATAGGAAAATATTGAAATGTTTCCACTTTCTTTTTCAAATATTGATAGTGTTTTAGAGACATTTTGCAACACATGTATCATTCTAATTGTCCATAATAGATTATTTGTCATAATAGATTGTTTGCACACACCGATTGTCCCCGAATGTCCCCGTAATTAATTACTATCAAAAAAGAGAATAATAAGGAAAGAGAAAATCATAAACTATAAATGTGTTTCCAATGATGCTCGTATATGTTTTCTTTTAGAGAGTCCCATGAAGAATTTTGGTTTTTATCATTTCATTGGCTGACTTCACTTATATCTCCTCTCCTACATCTGGACTCTAGTAGACAGGAAACTGTATTGTTTTGCAGATGGATTAAATATATGTTTCTTTGTCGGTGGGTTATTTTGTATTTAGTTGGCATTGTGCTGAATGTAAAACCTACAACATATATTCAAAACGTATGTACTTATACATTTACAGTTAGTTTATGGATTCCATACCCATTTCCAAAATTCTAGGCAGTAAATGGATCGGATTTGAACTTTATATTCCTATTTGCAATTGCTTCCAGCATATGGTTTTCATAAAATTCTTTCAATTTAGGTAACATCACATTTTCCCATAACTTTTTATCTTTAAGAATAACTTCAATATAAAGTGGTTGTTGGTCATTTATATATATTACGAAAAAACATAAGTCTTTATTTGCTATATTTAACTGCCCTTGGATCTGAAACAGTCATATTATCAAATGCTCCTGATGTACCTACTATAAAATTATATTTCACCTGGTAATAATAATTATGATTTCTCTTTAATTTAATTTTCCCATCGGCTACATTTACACATAAAGTTTTATCTGTTTTAGCAACTTCTTCCAAGGACTTGCCAGATTTATAAACCTTATATAAACATTTAATTTCTATTATTGCATTAGCACCTACAAGACCTGTAAATAAATAACTTGATATATAACTTGATTTATGTAAGTATGTTTTAATTAGCCTGTATACAAATCAAAGAATCGGGATGAAAAAAGTACGTAATTGAAAATTTAATTTGAATATTCAGGGTCAACCACGATGATTGTACAGGGCCAATTGCCATTTATTTTTAATAGAGAGCTATAAATATCAGTACTTACATTTTTAGAGAACACTCTTTCTAGGCTACTTTCATTCCTGTATTATTATTGACTATCTCCCAACCATTTGAAGGTAGTGAATTTTTTTGCTGAAATAATGTCATCTGCAAATGCATTTTAAAAAAATCAGTACAGAATAATTTTCACTTCCCAAAAATATACAGGGTGGCCAAAAATTATTTTTTAATTTGAACTTTTGAATTGAATTTTCTCCATTTTTTCAAATGAAACACCCTGTATATTTTTCGGCCATATCATGTAGCAATGAAAAACTAACATTATTTTTGTATATTTCTATGGCTATTTGTAACCATTTTCAATTTATTCAGCAATAAGTACAACATTTAAGAATAAACTTAGTAAATTAGAAGTTTTTTCAAATAATTGAGCAGAAGAAATTACAAAAAGTGCTCCACATGTTGCTCTTTTTGATTGACACATCTCTTATGCGTCTTTGAAATGAACCGTTTTTAAAACTCCCGGCGTGATCGACCAAAGAGCAATGTCATTCTTTTCGTCACATTTTGGAATGTAGAATAGTAGAAACTTCATTACAAAGACGCATACAGATGTGTATCAATCAAAATGGGCAACATGTGGAGCACTTATTATAATTTTTTCTGTTCAATTATTTAAAAGAACTTATAATTTTTTAAGCCTATTCTTGAATTTATTGCTCAATAAATCGAAAATGGTTAGAAATAGCCAGAGATGTACATACAAAAAAAAAAATTGATTTTTCGCTCCTACATTATATAGTTCAAAAATATACAGGGTGTTCCATTTGAAAAAATGGAGAAAATTTAATTCAATAGTTCCAACTTGAAAACCGATTTTTGGGAATTGCATATTTTTAGGAAGTGAAAATTTTTCAAAAACATCACGCAAATGACTCGTAACTGATATTTACAAAAAAATTTCTTAAAATCCATAATGCCGACTGTAGCGATTTTTTAACATGCATCTGCAGATAGCATTATTTCAACAAAAAAAATCACTACGTTCCAATGGTTGGAAGATAGTCAATAATAATATAGAAGTGAAAAGAGTCTAGAAAGAGGCTTCTAAAAATGCACTGACATTTATAGCATTCCATGAAAAAAAATGGCACTCAGTCCTGTACAATCGTCTTGGTTGACTCTAACTCGAGTGCACTATTGCTCCAACCGGTATGCTTTAGAATTATTCATTTAGTAAATCTGTATATAATAATATTTTTATAACACTTGTAAACTAACCATCAGGAGAGGCAGCCAAATATTCGTATTTTTCGTAAATGAATATGACTGCTTTTTGAATTTTTGCCTGGGGTTTCAGTGCATGCAACAAACTGTTGTAGAGCAAATGCTTCTTTAATTTTACCATATTTCATAGCATCAGACTCAGCATACTTCAATCCTAATATAGGTAGTCTTTAGTAGATTGTCTGGTTTTGTTGTTTTACGTCTGTTTACGTTTTTCAGTGTTCCCAATTTCTATTGGTGTAACCTGAAAATAATATTCAATAAAATAAAACTAAAAATCGAAAGCATAAAGGAGCAAAAACTACATTATATCAAACATACGGAACTGGCCAGCATAACCATAGCTACAAAAGAGATTGTCCGTAGACAAACTACGGGCAAAACAATTAGGAACTACACAGATTGTAAACAATCATTACTAGCCGTGAGAAGTTACAAAATTACCACAGGAGCAGTATGGGAAAGTCACCAAGCACTTGTGTTGCCGACAGACTGGCCAAGAAGGCAGTGGGCCAAAGTATCTTTGGACCAGTCCTGGCCAGTCTGTTACCTATCACAGCGATAATACAAATAATTAAAGAGAACACCCACAATGAATTCAAGAAGTTGTGGGATGAAACAAACAGCTGTCAGCTTGCTAGGGAACTACTAAAATATTCCAACAAGAGTACAGCAATGAACTACCTGGCAATTGTTAGGTTTTAAACTGGACTAAGAACTGTTACGTTTAACTGGGGCTAAAGTTCTTAACCACCAGCTTTTTGATAAGACTTCTAACCCTACCACACCTCGGCTAGTACTCGTCCTCTCAGGTTTGGGGTTCCACGTTCACAAGTGAACGGGCCTAAAGTTGTACCTAGGTAAGAGTAAATAATTATTAAATGTTTAAATCAATAAGTAAACTAAATTACCAAGTGGTTCATTTAACAAAATAATAAGTCGCTATCAAGTTCTAAAAAGATGGTTTTATTCCAAGACAGTCAGAGATCTCAAGTCAATAACAAATTTTTAACAATATATACACACATAAGTATATCTACAAGTTACATGAATGAAATTTGAACACAAATGTTCCAATAAATTCTATGAAGAAGGTACGTTAATTTGAAGTGTCTATAAACAAAATAGTTTTCTAGTTTAGAAACCAAAACAGTAAATTATAATTAGAATAACCAAATAATATTCACCAAATGCAATTGCATGTAGTTTACATCATGTCCTTAATTAATTCCCCTTTTTACAATATACCCAGACTCATAGTCATTAAAATGTGAAGTGAAAATTCACAGTATAGTTAAAATCAAATTTACCAAATTGAATTGTACAAATTTTTAAAAAAATGAACAGAAACTTATCTTAAGCTTCCAGCGTGGTAAGGTAAGTACTCATGATTACGACGTGAAACCAATGAAACCATTGCAACAAAAGCCTGATGAATGAGGTAACCATGTAGTTAGAACTTGAACTCTTCACAATGCCATCTATACTGAATCTCGTCGACTATAGTAGACCCTCCTCTCAGCGTTCCATCGATGTGACGTAACATAACCATCATCGGTAATATTCGATATATTATAATATATACCACAAGAAGACTAACCCAATAAAACCAGTGTGAATAAAATATTAAAACATCTCGGCACGTAGTAGACCCATCATAAACCGCCTAGAAGTGAACCACAAAATACTATTAATACCTAAAATGGACATGAACACGTGTAAACTTACCCATCCAATAGGGTATTTCCCAACTACGCGTTTCCATCCAGCAAGAGCTGATAATATTTCCAGCAGAAAACTAATCCCAAAAAACAAGTAAATAATATGGCGATGGCACACCATTCCCAAGATAAATTTGGATAACTCATCCAACATGAAAAGAGAGAGAAATTACCACCAACCCAATATGTAACTGCCAAATCCAAGCGCAAGCGCTAGACTGACCGATGTGAGTACTGTTCGATTCATAAACTAAACGACATCGAGATCTGTTTAATTTTACAAAATAAGAATAACTAAACAAACTCTTCAACCCACAATGAATTATGAAATTACTACTCGTTCAATGAAAAAGGAAAAGATTAAATTGAGAATATACTAGAAAACAATTATAAAAACAATCTCTAATTTAAATGATATCAAAGGAACTGATCAGAACAGAACTGACTCCATGGTGCGTGTGCCGTACAACCATAACTAATTGAATACACTTAGCAAGCAATTTGACAGTCTCACAACGAAACTTATAACCTTCAATAGAACTGAACAACACAAGGAATAAACCATAAAAATTGTATAGTAATGAATACTACAGTAAGTACTCAATTAATATGTTAATTAACCTGACATTACAGTATCGTAGCCTGTTGTGGTTATGTTTTTCTTAGTTGCCTACATGTTTCGATGTTCCAGGTACTCCGGACATGACAAAGAAACTACATAATTAGATAACATATACCCCATTATTTAGCACAATACAAACCTAATTCAATATTAGGAATGAACAATGTACAGGTAGGATACTTCTTGTTTATTATGTACCAAACTAATGTTCGCTTATTCGTTTCAGAGCCAAACATGCCAGTGAAAGCTATACCTTGTGTAAACTACAAGTTATTGATAACTAGAGTACGACTTCCCAGTAGTTGAATGTTTAGTAGTCGAACCCCGTCACAACAAATAAACTAAAGAAAAGTACATAAGGTTAGGCTAATTAATAAAAATAGATTTGAAATATAAATAATAACAAACAATGCAAGCTATTTACTGTGTGAATTAAAATGACAATTATATCCTTTTCTATATTTAATGTGAACTAGTGTTGAATATGTGATTAATAAAAATTTTAAATTACAAGGAACGTTACGACTAAATTTACTCTACTAAACAAAATATAATTAACAAAAATGTTACTGATAATTGAACTTTATTTTGATTTTCAAAACAAATGCAAAATTCTGTACTTATGCTTGCCAAGACAAGATCAAACGTAACGTAACGCAATGTCCAGAAGGAACCTACGTTTTATAACGGGAATCCAGACTGGACACTGTCCGTTAAGAAAAGATCTACATAGTATGAGATTAAGCGAAACACCTCTCTGTAGAGGTTGTGAACAAGAAGGTGAGACGGTTCAATATGTATTCTTGGCCTACTTTGACCGATATAAGGGAGATGCCCCTAGGCAGCATCACCATCTATTTTGCAAGATTAGTTTGGTTGGAGGTCTAGGCGAGGGTCTACCTACAGGGAGGATGTATAAGGGGCCCAATGGGACCTAAGTGCTGTGGTTTAATAATTTTTATTGACCACCCTCCCAACCAATTCCAGAACCCTTAACCGTTCATAATAACATTTTAAATCACTCAATTTTCGATGATGTATTATTTTTATGTTGGTATGTCGATATCAGATTTAATGTATTGCTTATAGATTCCACAATTAAAAAGCACCAAAAGATGTATAGTCAAAATGAATCAAAATACTTACTGTACCAGATGCTGCGTTATAATCGTGACCCAAGTTGTGACTATAAGAGTGATGACTCCATCCATCATCTACATAAACTTTGGTCCAGATATTATGACCTCCATCAACTTGATTTCTTTCTAATGCAAGCGTGTACTCTTCCTTGCTGACTCTTCAATGGATTCCCACAAATACGATTTCCAATGATCTCCAAGTTCAAATTCAATTTTATTACCATTAATAATTTCTTTCAATGTTTTCCCTCGTTTTATGTTCTCCCTAGTTGACATCTTTTTATGTGGACTTGTGACATCCTAATCTTAGATGATCACAATAACCAATAATGAAGTACTTTCTTTTATCAGTAAATCTAAAAAGAAAAATATAAAAAATGCATTTTTAACTTAAAATATTAGTCCAATCGCTAAGAAACAAACAGTATGTATTTAGCTACTATTTATAGCTCGCTTGAAAAAATTGCAAATACTCTCTGACATTTCACAGCAGCATCCTTACTTTCAATGATGATCAATTATAAATGTTTATCGAACAAATCACCCCAGGCCTCCCAAACTATTACTCTATGTGAGCATTTATGATGAAAGCTGGACATAAATTGAAAAGATATCCCGTGTCGCATTTTTTTTGCAAATTGTGAGAGGTTATTCCATGATGATTAGGCTAAATTTCAGATATTTTGCATTTATTTCAATTTCGCTCAAATTTCATATCCAAAACCAAGAAAATCGAGTAACGCGTTATCTGAGACCCTGTACAAGCACATGTGAATTCTTAGGCTATGCCGCTTTCGTTTCATTAATTATTATTATATTCACAAAGGCACTACTCATTTGAGAAATTCAGTGAATAACAAAAAGAAACGTACGTATTATAGCCTCAGAAATATATGCAAGCACAATTTGACATTTTACGCAAAATATAACCTACTAATTATTGTAAAATAATTTCAGTTATCATGATCTAAATTTTAAATAATATATTACTTACCTAGTGCAATCAATGAATCAATCGTCAGGCAATAAATACACAAATTTTCAGTATTTTCACACTTCAATGTATATTGCACAAATATAAACGTATGTAGAGTCCGTAAATTGAAATTCTTAGCCTTGAGAGCTTCAGTATCATGTAATGTAAATAATGTCTTTTATGCCAACTAAATACGCGCAACCCACAACACTTCAAGATGTTCTCTGTGTCACCGAGGTTTTGTCTGTGACTAGTACATAAATAAACAAAAATCGCTTCGCGATTACAATGCGTACGGTCCTGTACATCGTCTAGATTACTGGGCTTCTGTGTTATCGATAGGACAGTGCAATTCGATTACTTGCTCCGATTGACTGGGGGCATGCAAACGCACTCTTAAATGATTAGTTTATTTATAATTCAAAAATCATCGTAAACTAAAACAAGTAGCACCGTAGCGCCCCTAGCACAGATTACTGGAAGGGAGCCCCTAGCAAGTAAGTCTAGCAGAAACCAGCGTACATAAATCAGTATGTAGATGTCGCTGGGCTGTAAAGAAATATTTCGATGGGAGAAATTTCGAATTACAGTTTGTATATGTACGCTGCAGAAACCCAGGTTTCATTGCCAAATGTAATACCACCTGAGTTATTTTAAAATGTAAAGAATGTAGAACTGCAGGAGAAAACATTCAAATTCCCCGAAAATACCCTCTAAAAAAAATTCCCCACAAATTACCCGAAGACACGCTAAATTACCCTCATTTCGTGGAATTACCCACAAATCGGCAGCCCTGAAAACAAATAAAAAGATTGACAATAATATATTGGAGAAGGCAATGTTGCCGGCCAAGCGGGCCAAGGATTAATTGCTGGCTATATTTTGACGGAATAAAGTAAAGGTACATATACGACATTCCATGTCAGTTGCATCACATTCTCTGGCTGAAATCTGAAAGCAAAGTACTCTGCGGTTACGTATTTCTATGATAGCGTAAATGTAACTAGGGGATATCTCCGACGCGCGGGGAGTATTGGTGGCTTCACTAGGTTCGATCAGCTGATCCTTATCCCTCTTAAATTAAACAATTAGAATATTTCAATAGAAAATAAAGGAATGTCACAATTCTTGTAATAAACACAATTTATTATCAATAAAAATCCATGGACATTCGGTTTCATTAAATAAAAAATATAACCAAGGTCGAGTGGGGTAAGTGCAAAATCGGGTTAAGTGCAATCATAAAACAAAATTCTAATACAGAACATTATCTAGTATTCTCTACGGTAAGTTTTGAAACATTTTGGTAACCTCTGAAGGATGCCACAAAAAAAAGTAAGAAAGCCCACTACTTTACCGACTGCGGTTTTGACAATGACATTGATGACGTTTGTTAATAGTGACGAGTGCGGGTGGTCGTATTAAATAATATTGTTGTATCTTCAATATTAAGGTAAATAATATGATTTTTGTAACAATTACATTTGAATGGTATGTAGGTTATGTGTCTGTAGTTTGTTTATCGAAAATTTAATTTATATTTGGGGTTATATTTGTGATTGCACTTGCCCCAGGTAAATCTGCTACTGGGGCATGTGCAATCACAGCAGTACGGAAAAGTGCAATCAATTGATTGCACTTTCCCAGCATAATTTTTATATTTTCATACAATTTCAGGCCAACTATGGTTAGGACATACGTTCGAAAAACGACAAAGGGAAGTGGCTATACCCAAGAAAATGTCCCAATTAACGAAGTCAGGCGAGGAATATTAACCACTAGAAAAGCCCCAGCAAACACTGCATGACTGGCCCGCCAATAGTAAATTACCGACTGCTGGCATTACATGTAAATGGGCCGTTACTGTAACTTGGTACAGGCCCATTTTGCAGGTGTCCCTGCGGCCGATAGCCGCCCACATGTTGTTTTGCCGTTCCTCGCAGAAATGGCACTTTACCGGGCATTTACTGGAATGTCAAAGAAGTATGTATTTATAGGGTACTGGTCCGACGCCGATTATTTATTTATCTGCCATTGCAGATCCTCTAATGGCCTAGTTGCATTTTATCATCGATTTATGCACTGGCCATTCGTTGGGTGCCATGTGATACCCCAGTGATGGCTGGCTCACTGTCGAAGTAGTTATATCTACAGGGTGATTCAAAACGATGCTGCCAAAATTGTACTGTAGATAAAGCATTGAAAATAAAGAGTAACGTATTTTTTTTTAAATCTTATTTTTAGGGTCATATGAGAGTGTATAGGGGGACGTATAACGTTATTTCTTGATTTCTCAAAAAGTACCTACTCAATCTATTTGGATGAAATTTTACGTGCTGCATCAAATTATAATATGTGTAAAATATTTTAGCTACATCAGTTTCGCCATTTTCGAAAGGGGACGTACTCGTTTTCTGAACGTAATTTTTTTTTCTGGTGAATGGAAACATTTTTTCTTTTTCTGCTTCAAAACTTAATTTTAGACAAAAAAAAGTATCTAGATGTTTTCGCTAGGGGACGCCGTTTGCGAGAAAAATACAAAAAACTTTTTTTAACAAATCATAAAATTATAAACTATATTTTTCTCGTCCCCTAGTGAAAAACATCAAAAAAAACCTTCAAAAAACAGGTTGGGTATGTACTTTCCAAAATAGCGAAACTGATATGGCTAAAATATTTAAATAGTTTGATCAAGGACATAAAATTTATTCCAAATAGATTAAGCATTACTTTTTGAAAATTTGAGAAAAACGTTATTTATTTATATGCTTCCTTTACATCCTCACATGATCTAAAATAAGATTAAAAACAAAAAATGTGTGTCTTTATTTTCAGTGCTTTATCTGCAGTACAATTTCGGCAGAGTCGTTTTGAATCACCTTATATAATGAAGTATATATTATGAGAGTCATACCACATTCTCTTTTAAACAAGACGGCTAAATAAAAAACAAAATAACTGACGACAATTTATTGCAAACCACTGCATCACCTACAACAAAATAATAAACTAAAATAAGTTATAATTCAATTTTCCTCCTGTGTGTTTGCTTTATTTCTTTTAGATCTCCCTCCTTCTCTATCAGGCGCATTCCTCAGCCATACTTTAATAGTATTTTCTATATCTGTCCCCGTAGTATTTTTCGCTAGTGGATTTCTTCGTACCGATACTGAAAAATAATAATTATTGATTTTTAGAAACTATATTTAGATTCATGTTTTATCTTAAATTTTAAAGCGTGATTGGTTATTTTCATGGCCTATTACTACATTGGTATAATCATTTAATCATGTCAGAGTCTGCGATTTTAATCTAATTTTAATAATTCTATAACATACACCACTGGAAAGTTTTATTGCGCTATGCTCATATGATGAATCTCATAAATAAAAAAAAGCAATGTTCAGTTAACCCACCATTTAGTAAACTAATTGTCTAATATGAAAATAATTTTCTTACCATGAATAAGTTTTACAACATTCTCAAGCTGTTTGAACCCTCCTTTATCGTTTCGTCCCGACCAATTCATATGTAAGGCCAACTGGTGTGATATCATTTTGGCCAAAATTTTTCTCGTTGTTTCGGCAAAATCCTTTCTGCCAACTAAACTTACAGCACTGAAAAAAATATTTATAAAAATTTTTTATTAATAAAGCTTATAAAGCTCTTACAGCTTTGCTGAAGTTTTCATCACCCTTTAAATCCTGATTAAATTTTACCAAACTATCGACATCACTAAATTGTGGAAATTCTTCAAATACGACATTATCCGGTCTGTTTCTGTCGCCACTAATGTTTATTAAATATTGTAGATCTGTTCGTAATGTTTCCACTTTCCTGACAAGTTCATTAAGTAGTACTAAAACAAATGTTAAAATGTTAAATCACATTGTTTTCAAAAGTTAAGCTGAAACACACCTTCATTTTTCTGGCAACTGCAATGTTTTAATCTTAATGTCTCATCTGATGGCTGAGCTCTGCTGTGACTACTAGTAGATGAAAAACTTGTGGCACTACTTTGTTGTAATGTATGAATATTAGGGTCATTTGCAGCTTTATAGTTTGTTTGATTTCGGAAACTATCTGAAACAAAAAAAATAATAATTTTATAATTTAAACACTGACAAATAAGATGGGGGTTCAGGATATTACCTGACAACATATTTTTGCTTTGTTGAGAACTTATTGGTTGAGATGAAATATTACTACTAGCTGTAAGATGTGAATCAACACGATCTTTAGTGGGTTTAAGTGGTTTTAAAGTTGTATATGTTTTTTCTGGAAGTTTTGGAACAGCCGGGATATCATCATTATCCTCAATATCTGTCAATTCTGATTCATATATGTACTCACTAAGTCGGACTGCTTTATGCCTGCTCGTAGGCTCTCTTTCACTTTGTGAGGAGGATTCCTCTTCTAATAATTTCAACTTCATATTTGCTTTCATATAATCATCTAAAAAAGAAGTACATAAATATAATGAACCGCTAACCAAAATATATGTATGTATATACAGCACAGTGCCTTCCGAAAGAATGATTTCTGAAAGAGACCAAAATACAGGCAGGCAGTTGGCAACATACATTGTCAGACGTCTCCGCACCATTTCCTTAAAAAATCCTATAGTTTCAACAGGCACCACACGGTATTTAAGATATCTGTATAACAATAAATAAAATTACTAACAAAAGACTCCAAAATAACTGTAACTAACTGAATACCTTCAGTTACAAAACGCATACTGACAATATAGGCGATATGATTTGTTAAAAGTTATAGTCAGTGGCAGATCAGCTGATCAATTTAAACAGAGCTAATTGACTGACTAGTTTGAGATTGTCTCCGCGAACATATCTATTATTAATCATTGCCACCTGGCAATGAAATAAAAAAACACACTGTTAAGTTAATGCATGCGATACAAATTAATTACATATGTAGTTTCTCCTATTTATTGTTATTCGATAATCAGCATCTTAATACATAAAAAAATGATTTTTTCTCACAATAATTATTCTTGTGATAAATGTGTAGTAGTGTAGTGATATTTTTTCATAATTGGGAATACTATGAGTGAAAAGAGTACTTTACACACAAATAACATACAATACGAAATGATTACCAAAAGATACACGTATAAATTAGTATACAATACTTTGCACATAAAATATTTTAACAGAGCGTAAAATATTTCACATTATATGCGCCATACTTTATACTTCCTTTACTTTAGAAAAAAATCATTTTTATATTTTTCAAATAAAACAAAAAATAAGTATATGGGTTACCTGATGAAAATTTTACCACAATTGCACACGAGGTACATTTCTTCGTGAAGAGTTCCACGTGATTTAATACAGTTTTTGTCTTTGGTTGTTTGATTTTAAATATGAGGGCCAGTAGCAATAAAGACCACCATTTTCATGAAAAATCCAATTACTGGATATTATAGCCATAGGGATTGTATCATTTTCCACTTCTTCGGGAAATTCAACAATTAAATATTCTCTAATAAATTCAAATGCAAGTCAATTAAAAAAGGTAATTAAATTGGTAAGTACATGTATGATAAATTATGTAGAGGTAGGTATAATTTATTTCCCCACAATTTGAGGAACAAAAAACAACTTCAGAGGGATCGACGAGGCGACCAGCTTTAAGCTTTGTTGGCATAGCTGAGTGTCTGTTTTTTGTTTCTCAAATATCAATGAAATAAAATTATACTGGGTACAAACGAAACATTTGACAAACATTTTAAAAAGTGCCATTAAACTTTGTTAGCCTAAACATTCCTATACAGAAACATTTTGAGTTGGTCACTGACGAAAGAAAATTTGCTATGCTTTAATAAGTTCTAACAAAAATAATTACATTATTTATTATATTAAATAACTAGTAAAATAGTACTTTTTTATTTGCAGGTTTACGAGAAAAATCGTTTTTTTATAAGAAATATTCTTTAAAAATGTAAAATATACAGTTTAAAATGTAAAAACTGTCTAAATATGAAATACCTAAGTTAGCAAATTAATACTTAGTTTTTTTGAAGAAAATGACATGGAATGGACAATAGTACATTATTTACATTAACTATCAACTACTAGTTGTCATAACTGCTTGATTAATATTTAAACTCAGTGTACAAATTATTTTGTATTAAATTTTATATTTAGGCATTTTTGCAATATTAAACTGCATTTCTAAATAATACTTTTCAATACTGTCAAAAATAACGGTAGAATTTACTTTTGATCATTTTTTAATATATTTAAATTATTGAACACCCTGTACGAAAATCAATAAATAATGTAATTTTCAGCAGTTTAAGAGCAAAAGTTTTTTATAAAATACGATTTTTCTCTTAAACTCTCAAATAAAAAAAAATACACGTCTCTACTTTTCGCATTGTATATAATCAAAATAAAATATTTATTTTTCAACTCCTAAATATTTACCATTTCTTAAATACAGAATTAAAGTTTAAGCTAATCCTTATATGTAGGTATAATAAGATCGACCACAAAAAATATACAGGGTGATATTAATTTCATGTCATTAAAAAAAATTGGTAATGGGGAATGACCAGACAAACAAAAAACTTATATAACTTTTTCCTCTAGGAGGAAAAAAAACTGAAATACGCGGCTTGGATTAACAATGGAGACAAAGGGTACCGACTTCTTGGTTGTTAAAATCCCATATGTAAGGATGAAGGCTTAAACCTACACAATTCAAATATACAAATGCCTAAAACCGAGTCTAAAACTTATACAAAATATATTATACAACAATACACACATTATAATTAAAAAATAAAATAAATTATAGTGCTTTTGTGTATAGGTAATCCGTCAACATTAAAAGCTAAATTAACGGTATCAATTGTTTCGTGTGTGTGTTTTGTTAACAGTCGTAAAACGTTACTAGCAAGCCCAAAGTAATAAAAGCTTCCATCACCTATGTTTCGTATCAATTTACGTTTAGGTGTTTTCAACAATGTTCGAGCATCTAAAGGGAGGCCCGTAATATCAGGTTTGGTAGCAAACCAAGAAAGAAGTTGAGAAATGGCAGTATGTGTGATATTGTTTTTTAAAGGCCATTCTTTTAAAAAATTTGCTGCCGGAACAATTCTGTCACCTGCACTTTGTTCAACAATACCTTGTATCTCATTAATTGAGGGAGCAAATGTATTATTGTCATTCGCATTAATTAATTCCGATTCATTAGAAAAACTAAGGGCACTATTACAAGAATGTTCCACGCTACTAGGAGGCACGACTTCATTAATAGATTTAATTAAAACATTTAATAACTTAACTTACCGTATTTTGAAAAATTTAATATGTTAAAAGCGAAACAAATACTTAGGGTAGAGAAACAGATAAAAACATTTAAACATGAACAAAAATGGCGTAGCCGTTTTCCTGACATACCAACAACACAGCATGCATATGCCAGCAATACCAACATCATCAATTATCAACTTAACTTCACCAAAATAACTGAGCAGATAACGCGCGATGTTTAAATTCTTCCTAAATCCACAACGACAATACTATTGTCACGTGCTTACAATTTTCAGTAAACACTTTGTGGATTCCAAATAACTTGCAACAAGAATTTTCACTAACCACTGATTTTATTAATCACTAAAATTACACTAGCAAATACTTAAAAATCACACAACTAATAATAACTTAATCTAATATAATTTCACTACTTTTAAAACACTAAGCACTTTACTTTTCTTCTTAAACTTGTCAACTCTTGTCTAACCTAAAAACTCTCTTGTCTGTTTACTTGACTAAACTGCATACTTCACTCAACTGAACTGTTCCCCCATCTGCTGGAGTCACCTCTTTATATACACACTTGGAATCCTTCTAGAACTCTTTTCTAGAATTCTCCATAGTTTTCTACCATGTAATAGATGATTGTTCGTCAATTGGCTCATAGACGGCGCCACCCTACTAGTCAGGGAAGTAACTAAGCTTCTGAGGAAAACTTTGAACATGAACTTAATCACATCTTTCCTTGTTAGAGGGCAGCACATAACACTATTATTGCTGGCGAAATTGTGGCTAACTTCTAACGGTGCGATAACGATGTACAATAACGTAAAAGATAACGATGAACCTTAATCGGCCCAATAATGTTTAACAGTAATAATTTTTGTATTGGAAATTATATTAATGGACCTTTAATGGCTAGTGGCTGGTATACCATTGCCAGCACTTAGCCATCTCTTCCAGCAAGAGGCCGACAGTTTACCGACTCTCTGTGTTTGCTGGGGCAAGTCGATTGTATAATATTCCCTATAGCACATTAAATTGTTATATAAGTGGCAGGCGTAAAGTTAAGAGCCAATCAGGAGGGAGACCTACGGCACTATGCATAGCAGCAGAAGAAAAATTAGCGTCTTATTTAAAAATTTTAGAAAAATGGGGTTTTGGCCTAAGTAGAGTTGAAGTGTTGGACTGTATAGAAAAAATTGTTTTAGAAAACAATTTAAAGACACCGTTTAAGAATAATGCCCTGGAGAGGACTGGTTCCTTAATTTCAAGCGTAGGCATAAGCTGTCTGTCAAGAAACCACAATCGGTCGAATTTTCGAGAAAAAAAATGACCGATCCCTTCATCATTAATGACTATTTTACATTACTTTGTTCAACTTTGAAGAAATTAGATTTATTTAGTAAAACTAATCGATTTTGGAATATGGACGAAACATCAGTATGCACTGATCCATCAAAGACAAAGATAGTTGGACAGAAAGGCAAACCTTGCTCCAGGACTACAGGAGGCAGTGGCGAGGAAAATATAACGTGCTTAGCTGCCGCCAGTGCAAATGGACAGAAAGTGCCACCTCTTATTATTTTTAAAGGTATCAATGTTTGGAGTAGTTGGCTGCCAGATGAATCGAAGGGAGAAGAAACGTGTCCTGGTATGGCTTATGCCGCCAGTCAGAATGGTTGGATAACCAGTGATATTTTCTACAATTATATAGAGAAAACATTGATCCCTGCTATTGGTCTTGAGCGCCCAATTCTTTTATTGTACGACGGGCATACCACTCATGTCACAAACAATGTTGTGGAGTTAGCAGTGCAAAATAATCTGACTATTCTCAAGTTACCACCCCATACAAGCCACTTATTGCAGCCATTAGATCTCTCTGTTTTTAAATCTCTAAAAGTCCAATGGGATCAAAAGTTATGTACTTGGCAAAGACAGCATACAGGAATGCGAATTCCTAAGAAACAGTTTGCGATGCTGCTTGGTGAAGTGTGGAACCGAGTTAACCCTGATATCATTGCAAATGGTTTCCGAAAGGCAGGTATATGCCCTTTTGATAGGACGGTTGTTCCTACAGAAAAGTACGATCCACAAGCTCTTAAACGGTGGGAAGATTTTCAGAAGAGTAAGGAAACAGAAGAAATGCAACAACCTCATCAAAACCCCAGTGTTTCATTTGAAAATTTGCCAGAAATAGAACAGCCGCACGAGAACCCCCTTGTCTCTATTGAAAATTTGCAAGAAACAGAACAGCTGCATGAAAACCACCTTGTTTCTTTTGAAAATTTACTGTTGGCAACGGTTAAACAAAGTCATTCAGAAACACAGAAACTTAAAAAACGAGTAGCGGACGGTGCCGAAGTTATAACTTCAAAGGAGGCTATTCAAAGAAGAGCAGAAATTGAAAAAGAAAAGGAAAAAAAAATGAATGAAAAAAAAATGAAGGAGAAAAGAAAAGAAGTCCAGAAAAGGAGAATCTCTAAGAGTCAAAAAACTGCTGGGGCGAAGAAACGAGGTGCAAGGAAAAAAAGGATACTTATTGAAAGTGATTCTAGCGACAGTATTTTAAGTGAACCAATTTATGTTGATACAGACATGGATGAGGATTCTGACTGGTATGAAAATGAGACATTGAAAGACGCAAATATTAACATAGAAAGAGAAATGTCTGTAGATACTAATGGCACAAATGAAAATCACAATTTAGACAATGTAGAATATAATGAGCAGATGGAAATTGAAGATGACAAAATACTGACTTCGTTAGAGGACACGTCCTCTACGCTGGGAAATACATTAGCCCAGTTTGCGTTGGACAGTTCATTTTAGCAAAATTCACTAACGTAATTAGCAATAAAAATAGATATTATGTTGGTAAAATATTAGAAATTATTGACAAAACATATTATTGTATTTTTATGAGAGCAATGAAACACAATGAACGTACCTCATATATATTTCCCAATGTAGAGGATGCCTCAATTATTGACCATGAACAGATTTGCAAAATTTTGTCCTTACCAAGTGTCAAAAGAGGTCATCACTATTTTTCAGAAACTTTTTCTTCATTTTAAATGATTTTAAGCATTTTTAAAAGTTTGTGGTTATTTCTACAATTTGTGTTTTTTTACTTACCCTACTTTGAAGTTTGTAACATGGCCGCAATGAAAGGTGTCACGCAAAATACCTGTCTTACTGTAGTGTGCAAAAGATGTGGCAAAAACGCAGTAAAAAATTACCTAAAATGTGACAATTGTACCAATATATATCACCAGAGCTGTGCAAAAATTACTAAAAATGTAAAAATTATCAGTGAGACCTTAGTAAACTGTTGTGAGAATAACAACGATGATAATGACGAAGCATTCTTCGATGCATTAGAAAAGGCTTCATCGGACAACAAGATAGACTTGAATATCTTTAATTATGTGATTAAACAAAAGGATAATCTAATAGTAGAGTTACGTGAACAAATTAAAATTCTGAATGATCATTTAGTTCTTTTAAAGAAAGTAAATACTTCAGAAATATGTGTAAAAGAATGTGACAAAATATCCAACAAAAAATGGCCAATTAATAGACAAGCGGAGAATCCCAATTCCAATGTAAACAAACAAATAGGTGATAAAAATATTACACAAAAACAATTATCAAATGATCTTTTAAATGTGCAAAGTCAATTAAAACTGGATAAGTACATTAATTTAACCAATGATGCCACTGCACACGGAGGAGAACCATCTACATCTGCTGAGATAATAAGGTCGCCAGTTAATAAATCTACTGAGGATGTCTGGAAGGAGGTCCCCATTAGACGTAAACCCAGGCGTCCCATTATTACCGGAAATAATCACGAAGATACACTGAAAGTCAAAGGTGTCCCCAAAATGGTTACATTACATGTCTACAGGGTGAATCCAAATACTACCGAACAAGATCTTCAGGAACTATTGAAATCTAACTTTCCCGAGGTGTATTGTGAGGCGATTTCTTCGAAATATCCAAACTTATATTCCTCATTTAAGGTAAAAATTTTCGAAAGTAATTTCAAAAAAGCTATGAATCCTAATCTATGGCCATACGGTGCATGTATCCAACGTTTTTTAGAAATACCCAGGAGGGAAATAATAACGAATTAATCAACCCAAACATTTTACTACTTAATATCGACACCATTAATTGTGAAAAAATTGATGAGCTCCAGATAGATATAAAGGACTTCCAGAATTTATATTTTTTATGTTTTACGGAAATTAACAAGAAACCTAATTCCATAGACTCCGTATTCATAGATGGCTACAAACTTAGTAGTTATTACTGTAGGCCCACTTTAAAAAAAGGTGGTGTCGGGATATGGGTTAAAAACAGTATACCTGATGTCAAATGCCTAAATTTAAGCCATTTTTGTATCGAAAAACATGTAGAAGTGTGCGGAATCAAGTGGAAAAATAACAATACCATTTATGTAATCATAACTTGTTACAGGTCACCTGCTGGGGACTTAAGCATTTTTTGTAACACTATTAATGATATTCTAGCGAGCATCTATAAAAAAAATGTAAATCTTGTCATGTGTGGGGACTTTAACTGCGACTCTTATAGGGAATCTAAAGAATTTAGCAAACTTGCCAGCATATTTTCTTGTTTTAATATGCATCATGTGGTAGGGTGGCCCACCCGTACGCAAGGGGCCTCCTTATCAACAATTGATAATATTTTCATCAATTTCGACAATGTTGGACAAATAGGCGTTTTTGATAACGTTATCTCAGATCACCGGTATGTTCTCTTTGAACTACATCTTTCTAAAAATCCAGAACAAAATAATATATATTCTTGTAAACGTAGTTATGACGAAAATTCTATGAACCATTTTGCATCGCTACTCCAGGAAGAAATCTGGGAGGAGTTATTCTCGATTAAAAATATCGATGAAGCATTTGAACACTTTATTACACAATTTTTATTTCACTTTAATATCTGTTTTCCACTGCAACGCCGTAGTATAAAAAATAATCAGAAAAATTGGGTAGATGCTGATGTAATACTATCCAGTAGAAACTTGAAAGACCTATACATTTTAAAAAATTCATACCCAGAACTTGAAACTCTATATAAACGTGCAAAACAGAATCATTTTTTAGTGATAAAAAATAAAAAGAAACAATATTACCAAAATAAAATCATCAAATCGGACAATCCGACAAAAACTTCATGGAATATTTTATCAGAATTAACAAACTCAAATAAAAATTGTAAAAATAATATAACAATCATACACAATGCAGAGAAGATTGAAAATCCGGATGAACTTGCATCCATTTTCAATGATTTTTTCATAAATACTCCATTAGAAATAAAAAATCAAATTCCACCACAAAAAATCCCAATCGATGTTAGTACCAGATACAATGTGAATACTTTATTTTTAAATCCATTTTCTCCTACTGAATTGTATAATCTTTTAGTTACCAAACTAAAAAATAAAAAATCTTCAGGACCTGATGACATCCCCATGTTTATTATTAGAAACAATTTACTACTGTTACTCAATCCTTTAACATATTTGGTAAATCTTTCTTTTTTATCGGGTATATTCCCGTCTTGTCTGAAAACAGGAAAAGTTATACCGATATTCAAAAAAAATGACCCACATTTGTTAGATAATTATAGACCGATAACAGTCCCTAGCGGCTTTTCCAAAATTTTAGAATACTCCTTTCTAGACCGACTACTCTCTTTTATCAATAAATTTAACATTCTTACAGAATATCAATACGGATTTCGTCGCGGAAAATCCACAGCTACGGCCATTCATAGTTTCTACGAGATATTGATAAAGTATATCGATGCTGGTGAATGCCCTGCTGGTATCTTTTGTGATCTCAGTAGGGCATTCGACTGCGTCGATCACGATATCCTCGTGAATAAACTGGACATGTACGGAATAAGAGGAACCCCATTGAACTGGGTTTCATCATTCCTAAATTCACGCCAACAATATGTAACAATAAACTACGTAAGTCAAAATGAAATACGTAATTACTGTTCTGATCTAAGACAATTAAACATGGGTGTAGTTCAGGGGTCCGTAATAGGTCCAATTCTGTTTATTTTATATGTTAATGATATAATTGCACTTTCAAACGATACACAATTTACTTTATACGCAGATGATACCTCCATCATAATATCAGACAAATGTGACATTATCTTAAAAAATAAATGCGAAAACATTCTTGAACGCTTAATAATCTGGTTCAACAGTATTTCTCTATATTTCAATAAGGACAAAACTCAGCTGTGCAGGTTCCATCCATACCAAAACAAGACATCAAACATAAATTTATCTATCAACAATATAGACACATTTTGTATTCAAGCCAACGAAAACAATAACGTTAAATTCCTAGGGCTACATATTGAACCCTGCTTAAACTGGAAAACACAATGCAAATTTCTATGCTCAAAATTGTCTTCCATTTATTTTTTATTCACAAATCTAAAAACTGTTTTTACGAAAGACCAATTAATTACATTATACTATGCTCAGGTAGAAAGCAGGCTGAGATATGGTATATGCTTTTGGGGAGACTCAACCCTATCACATGACGTATTTGTCGCTCAAAAACGAATCATACGGTGCATTGCTGGTATATCCAGTACTCACACATGTAAAGATTTCTTCAAAAACTTTAAAATACTTCCTTTATATAGTCTGTACATTTTCGAAACTTGTTTATTCGTTTTCAACAATAAAGATAAATTTTTGATTAATAATAAATATCACCAGGTTAATACTCGTCAAAAAAATGACTTCCATCAACCATATTCCAGATTAAATATCACCTCTAAAGCTCCCAGCCGTATAGGTGCCAAAATATTTAACCACCTCCCAAAAGACATAAAATGTATAAATAAGGAAAATCTATTTAAAAAGAAACTTAAGTTATTTTTGCTTGACAAATGTCTATACAGTACCGTAGAGTATTTTAATTAATATAACTCTCTACTAGCTTCCTGTTTGTCTGGTATAACGTATCTGTGACTTATATTATTCATATATGTGTATATATGCAATGAACTTGTTTTGTATACTTTCCTGTTTCTTTTTTATCTTAGCAGTAAGTTTACTTGTGACTTTTCTTATACAAATGTTTTTTTTTGTCTTTTAAGAATAAAGAATTTTGAATTTGAATTTTTTGAATCCTTAGAAATAATTTTTTTTTTTTTAAAGTTATCTGGTACCTTTTCTTTGTTGTAATTACTTGTAATGCACTAGCCCCTGCCACTTTTATACGAATTCAAATAGGTTATTTACACATTGATTGCACTTTCCCGTTTCAACCGGGAAAGTGCAATCAATAACGGCCTATTGGAATATTTTTTATTCTTCCCGTGCTCTTCATGTTAATTTAAAATAGAATCACTATCTGTATTGAAACATATTAATAGTGGTCTATGCAAAATTTGAATCAAATAAAGTGTAAATCTTGGATACTATAATAATATAAAATTACACTATTGAAAAAAGTGGTCGCACTTACCCCACTCGACCTCACATCATTTAAGTTCGATTTATAAACTATTCCGCTGCAGTTGCGGTTGCAGTTGGAGTTGCCGCAGCAGTATCAGTTGCAGTTCACGAAAATTCGTCATTTATAAACTCTTGCTGCTGTTGACGTCGAACGGGTTGAAAACTACAATTTCATTGGCTATCCGCTGGTAATTCCGCAGCGGTTGCCGTTCAAGATAAAAGTTGGTTATCTACCTGCGGAATATGAACTGCAACCGCAGTGGCAGCGGACTTTATAAATGGAAACATTCGTTTCGTATTCTTCATAAACACTACAGGTGCGGCAACTGCAACTGTAACCGCTGCGGCTAGTTTATAAATTCACCTTATTAAAGTATAGACCATTCCAGAACACGTGACTTTGACAGATCCGCCATTTTGCCTGGGTGGTACACAAAGCGATTATTTTTCGTGTTTACATTCGTTTTTGGTGCTATGGATTGAGTTTATTGTGATTTTTTGCAAATTTTTTCGCCAAGATGTCTCGAAGTGAATATTATGTAACCCTTAGAGGCGATATTAATTGCAGATATGATAAAAAAAATCGATGTTATTGACAATGTGATACGTAAGAGAAGTTAGCACCATCAAAGGTGCCAGCTCCTTTGAAATTACAGTGGACCAGACAAATGGTCACCATGATTTGCGTAACGTTCCAGGCGGTCCGGAAGTAGTATGTGTCATTTATTATTGTTGCTAATACTGTCACAGAACCTAAGGCACCACTTGTCATTACCGAAAATGTTTTGAAAATAACGAAAAATGAATCTTATAAAGTTTTCCTTGTGCTCGGCAACTCGACAATTGTTATTCTATCATGGTAACATATGTCTACGACACAGCCAGTACAGGGACGGCATTAGAATTTTTTAAATATTACTTTCATATGAAATGCAAATTTTAGATATATGGCGTCAAATTCAAATAAGGAACACACTGGGGGAAATTATTAATTTCTAATAAGAAATTAATAATTAAATATTATACCTGTCTCTAAAATGGTATTTCGAAACCTCCCTACGTTAGATATGGCTTCAAATAGGGAAAAATAATTAATTAAGTATTCATTTTTCTATAGAATAATCTTCCGCAACTCCGACTGATCTGAAATTTTGTCACATTAGACATTAATAAGTGGTCTTTCGAACCCTCCACGTTAGATATGGCGTCAAATAGGGAATACACTGGAAACAATTATTAATTATTTATTTTACACCCTTCTATAGAATGGTCTTCCGCAACTCCGATTGATCTGAAATTTTGTCACTTTGCACATTAATCAGTGATCTTTTGAACCATCCCCGTTAGATATGGCGTCAAATAGGGAATACACTGGGAAAAATTATTAATTAATTATTTTACACCCTTCTGTAGAGTGGTCTTCCGCAACTCCGATGGATCTGAAATTTTGCCACTTTGCACATTAATCAGTGGTCTTTCGAACCATCCGCGTTAGATGTGGCGTCAAATAGGGAATACACTGGAAACAATTATTAATTATTAATTTTTCACCCTTCCATAGAATGGTCTTCCGCAACTCCGATCGATCTGAAATTTTGTCATTAATAAGTGGTCTTTCGAACCATCCCCGTTAGATATGGCGTCAAATAGGGAATACACTGGGAAAAATTATTAATTATTTATTTTACACCCTTCTGTAGAGTGGTCTTCCGCAACTCCTATTGATCTGAAATTTTGTCACTTTGCACATTAATCAGTGGTCTTTCGAACCATCCCCGTTAGATATGGCGTCAAATAGGGAATACACTGGAAAAAATTATTAATTATTCATTTTACACCCTTCTGTAGAATGGTCTTCCGCAACTCCGATCGATCTGAAATTTTGTCACATTGGACATTAATAAGTGGTCTTTCGAACCCTCCACGTTAGATATGGCGTCAAATAGGGAATACACTGGAAACAATTATTAATTATTTATTTTACACCCTTCTATAGAATGGTCTTCCGAAACTCCGATTGATCTGAAATTTTGTCACTTTGCACATTAATCAGTGGTCTTTCGAACCATCCCCGTTAGATATGGCGTCAAATAGGGAATACACTGGAAAAAATTATTAATTATTTATTTTACACCCTTCTATAGAATGGTCTTCCGCAACTCCGATTGATCTGAAATTTTGTCACTTTGCATATTAATCAGTGGTCTTTCGAACCATCCCCGTTAGATATGGCGTCAAATAGGGAATACACTGGGAAAAATTATTAATTATTTATTTTACATCCTTCTGTAGAATGGTCTTCCGCAACTCCGATTGATCTGAAATTTTGTCACTTTGCACATTAATCAGTGGTCTTTCGAACCATCCCCGTTAGATATGGCGTCAAATAGGGAATACACTGGGAAAAATTATTAATTATTTATTTTACATCCTTCTGTAGAATGGTCTTCCGCAACTCCGATTGATCTGAAATTTTGTCACATTGGACATTAATAAGTGGTCTTTCGAACCCTCCACGTTAGATATGGCGTCAAATAGGGAATACACTGGAAAAAATTTAATGAAAAAGCAAAAATATCTCTGGAAATATCGCTTTTAGGTATAGGATATTAGTCACAAAAATCGTAGAGAATTAACGTGCCAATTCAAAAATACAATAATATATGAAGTGTTCCATTTGAGAAGATTGAGAAAATTCACTTTGAAATGTCCTGAACTAGCGCCGGTATAAAATACACCCTGTATAATTATAATCAATATTTGGTGGTTGTATCGTAGAACATTCCTTGTCTACATAATTGCAAAATAAATCTTCTTAATTAATAGTAATACACACATAGCGAATTAATTTCTTAAACCTTGTTCCGACCAAAATTTTCATATTCTTTCGAATAACTCGGCAACGTCACATCAAAAACAAAAAATCTGGATATTGTTGGAAAGGTAATTTTACGCTGAATTCATAAATGTAAAAATACATAGGGTGTTCCATTTAAAAAAAATGACCTCGAACATGCTCTGCTGTAGTTCAAAATATTTTTAAAATGTGCGCCTTTTGACACTACCACTTCCATAAAAAATAATGTTCCAAAGTCTTCTAATAAGGCATATATTGGACTTTGAGGCACTATTGGAACACCCTGTATATAGACAACTGTAAAATAAAAAAAATATTATTTTTTCCAGTGTATTCCCTATTTGACGCCATATCTAACGTGGAGGGTTCAAAAGACTACTTATTAATGTCCAATGTGACAAAATTTCAGATCGATCGGAGTTGCGGAAGACCATTCTACAGAAGGATGTAAAATAAATAATTAATAATTTTTCCCAGTGTATTCCCTATTTGACGCCATATCTAACGTGGAGGGTTCGAAAGACCACTCATTAATGTCCAATGTGACAAAATTTCAGATCGATCGGAGTTGCGGAAGACCATTCTATAGAAGGGTGTAAAATAAATTAATAATTTTTTCCAGTGTATTCCCTATTCGACGCCATATCTAACGTGGAGGGTTCGAAAGACCACTTATTAATGTCTAATGTGACAAAATTTCAGATCAGTCGGAGTTGCGGAAGATTATTCTATAGAAGGGTAAAAAATGAATGCTTAATTAATTATTTTTCCCTATTTGAAGCCATATCTAACGTAGGGAGGTTTCGAAATACCATTTTAGAGACAGGTATAATATTTAATTATTAATTTCTTATTAGAAATTAATAATTTCCCCCAGTGTGTTCCTTATTTGAATTTGACGCCATATATCTAAAATTTGCATTTCATATGAAAGTAATATTTAAAAAATTCTAATGCCGTCCCTGTACTGGCTGTGTCGTAGACTTATGTTACCATGATAGAATAACAATTGTCGAGTTGCCGAGCACAAGGAAAACTTTATAAGATTCATTTTTCGTTACGTTCAAAACATTTTCGGTAATGACAAGTGGTGCCTTAGGTTCTGTGACAGTATTAGCAACAATAATAAATGACACATACTACTCCCGGACCGCCTGGAACGTTACGCAAATCATGGTGACCATTTGTCTGGTCCACTGTAATTTCAAAGGAGCTGGCACCTTTGATGGTGCTAACTTTTCTTACGTATCAGTGATGAAGCATTTGTTGTCATTGGGAAGGTGAGAAATCAAAGTTAATGCGTAATTTTACATTACAATTAGATTCTATATGTTAATGTGTATAATTGTGATATGCTACAGAGGTTTTAAACTTGACTAACATTTTTTAAATATTTTGTTGTAGGTTAAACACTCTCAACGAAAGAGGGAAAAGTTACTTCAACTTTGGATTATTATTTTAAAGAAGACCAGCATTTCCATTGCTCACTGTACATGTATCAGATGTACATGTTTATCAGAAGTATGCAGTCATATAGCGATTCTGTTTTACCTGCATGATCGTCCAAATACCATCGAAGACAGTGGTCCTAGTCCAGCGCCCACTGACTTTCCGTTTGACCAGTACCTTCCATGAAAAATGTAGAAATGTTGCGAATACGGGATATGGATTGGCCAAAAAAATAGAAACAAGAGGTTTGTCTCAGGAACATCCTCCTTTTGATAGATAAAAATGAACTTACGCCTATTTATGTCCGTATCTAATTTATGGTCTTTTTTTGGCTTGACTGAATCTGAACTTGGATATTTTAAAAGAATAAAGTGAATATTAAATAACATTTGTTTTACTGTGAATAAAAAATATATTGTTACGTGCTTACAATTTTTAGTAAACACTTTGTGGATTCCAAATAACTTGCAACAAGAATTTTCACAAACCACTGATTTATTTAATCACTAAAATTACACTAGCAAATACTTAAAAATCACACAACTAATAATAACTTAATCTAATATAATTTCACTACTTTTAAAACACTAAGCACTTTACTTTTCTTCTTAAACTTGACAACTTTATCTAACCTAAAAACTCTGTATTGCCTACTTCACTCAACTGAACTCTTCTTCCACAAACTGTCTCTGTAACCAGAACCACAGATTACCCAGAACTGTACTGGATACTAAACTGAACTGTTTATCCTTCACTAAACTGCACTGTACTGTTCCCCCATCTGCTGGCTTCACCTCTTTATATACCCACTTGGAATGTCCAGAATATCATTGTAGAACTTTCCAGAAATATACTGGAATTCTCTATAATTTTCTTAGACACTACTAAATGGTGGTTCGCCAGTTGGCCCACAGATGCCGCCACCCTTCTGGCCAGGGAGTAATTACAACTCTCCTCTCTGTTAGAGGGCAGCACATAACAATATATTACTGATGTGCAATATATTGAAATAAATAGGTATAGTGCGGAAAATATGAAATTGAGAGGGGGGGTGCGAGGTGAGACGCTAAGAAGGCAGGCCCGGACTTAACTATATTGATGCGTACCTATGTTTGTTTACGCTTTTAAAGGACCACGCAATTTTCTTATGGAAAAGTGACTTGCGTTAAATTGGTTGAAATTTGGATATGTTGTGTATCCCATCTCTCTGATGAAATGTCTCAATTGGCCCAAATTGATAAACTTTCAGAGTCTTGAGATAAAGCTTTGCTAAAATAAGAATTATCGTTTATTTGAGGTGTATGGGTCTGGGTTAAATCAGTACTCTTTTTTTTGCTTCTAGGGTCTCACAGTGGTTTGAAAACACCTCATAACTGTCATGGTTTATTTATTGAAATATTACATCATATAATCTCAAACGTCGTCACGTCATATGACGTCATAGCATGTAATATCGTGTCATAGAACATCATGATTTAAATAACATTCTTTTCTCTTACTTCTAGGTGCTCAGATCACAATAAAATTCAAAGTGACCACTCTGAGGTTCTGTGACACGACATGACCTGCTATGACGTCATATGATATGATAAGACAATCAATTATACTGTTTAGATGTTATTAAACAAATCTGAGACATTGATGCATTTGATACAGAGATAGGATACACAACATATCAAAAATTCAACCAATTTAACGGAAGTCACTTTTCCATAAGAAAATTGCGTTGGCTTTTGTTGTGTGGGCTCAGTTTAGCTGGCAACAATTTACACTACTGACTATACAGTAGTTACAGTATCCTAGTTTACTTAATATTTGAGTAAATTGTTACTACCTAGCAAGAAGGATGGGTAAAGAATATTAGTACAGGATAAAGAAAATTATACAAAAAAATAAAACTAAACCTCTAAAAACAAAAAAAATTTAAAATAGTAACAGTAAAAAAATATATAGGTATCTGCAAGGTAGGTGGCAACCATGCGACACCGCATAGGCGCTAAGGCGCACAATCCAATGTATAGAATCTGACCACAGGGTACATCTCTTCCTTCTCCTCTGCGACGTCGTGGCAAACGCACGTGTGTGCTACGCTAACTGAATATTGTGCAATTGTGAATATATCTGTGATAATATTAAATAAAGATTTTATTTCATGAATCGTGTCTCACTGCCAGGGCCACGATATAACATTGGCGATGAGGAATCCGGTTTAGTATACGCGAAAAAAAGAATCAGTGAAAAGATATTGATAGCAGAGCACGTGGTAAATCAAAATGGCGTTACCTGGAATTATAGGCCAAGTGCGTGAATTCAACTTCGACCACGAAGATTGGGCAGTCTATACTGAACGTCTGGACCAGTATTTCGTTGCAAATGGCATCGAAGATGATAAATTGAAAACAGCCACTCTCATTAGTTTAATTGGAGCACCGACGTATAAATTGTTAAGGGATTTATGCCATCCGGAACTACCCAAAGTCAAGAAATATGACGAATTATGCGAACTATTAAGCAAGCAGCTAAGTCCCCGCATGTCAGAATGGAGAGAAAGGCTAAAATTTTACGAAACCCGTCAAAGCACAGGAGAAAGTATCAGTGAATGGTACGCCAGAATCAAAAGTTTGGCAGTTAATTGCAAATTTGGGAACGACCTGGAGCAGGTGTTAAAGAACAAATTTGTATCTGGCATGACAAGCAGTAGAATATTGGATAGACTATGCGAAGAAGACGTTTCTAAAAGTTTGAAGCACATGGTGGATTTAGCAGTAACAAAGGAATCAACGGAAAAAGAGAAGGAAGAAGTTAATTTGCTGTCAAGGATTCCACGTCATTCCGGAGGAAGAGGCAACGCCGCTGAGGGAGCGCGCAACAGTTCCAGATGGATGACGTCAACGGAAACGACCGGCGAACTAAGAGGAGGAGCCAAATGGAGGAAGAGCAATGGCGGCGATAGCAGAAAGGACAGCAAGGGAAACGAAAAGGTTAAAAGGAAAAGCACTGGTACTGGTAAAAATAATAATTACGAGGTATGCAATCATTGCGGAAGAAAACACTATGGGGTATGTAAATTTATTGATTTTAAGTGTAGAAATTGTAATAAAACAGGGCATATAGAATACGCTTGTAAACAAAGGAAACAGTATTTTTTAGGCACTGAAGTAACAAATGATAGTGGTAATAATGGTGTTGATGTCTTTGCTTTAACAAATTTAAATGACAGTGCAAAAAACTCATTTGTAATATCGGCAGAAATTAATAAAAAGAATTGTGAAATTCAGATTGATTCAGGCGCTAGCATTAGTGCAATGAACAGTAAAGACTTCAAAGACATTTTCTCGGGCAAGCAACATTTAAAAAGAGACAGTATCGTTTTAAAAGATTATAATAATCAAAATATAGTGCCAACTGGTTATTTTATGGCAAAAGTTAAAGTTAATAATTCACAAAAAAATATAAAATTTTACGTAGTGGACAATGGAGGGCCAATAGTAGGAGGTCGCGATTTTATGAACATTTTTGGTATAGGACTAGATTATATTAACACAATTTCTGCCGAAACTAAATCATCAGTCGAAAAAGTAATAAACAAATATAAAGACACTGTTTTTGGAAAAAAACTGGGCTTTTATAAATATGCTAAAATTTCATTACAGTTAAAACCTGAAGCGAGACCTGTGTTCCGGAAGCCAAGGAACGTGCCGTTTGCCTATGAAGTAGAAATGAATAAGGAGTTGCAACGACTAGTGGACGAAGAGATACTTGCACCGGTGGATAGTAGCAACTGGGGAACCCCGCTGGTAGCAGTATTGAAGGCCGATGGGAAGAATCTGTGGTGACTATAAAGCAACGGTAAACCCATATATAGAGGAAGTAGTATATCCATTACCGACCATCGACAGCATTTTCGCAAAACTCCACAAAGGTAAGCAGTTTACTAAAATTGACTTGTCGCAAGCGTACAATCAGTTCGAAGTAGATGACGAAACCAGTAAATTGTTAGTGGTTAGCACGAAGAAGGGTCTGTTCAAACCTAAAGGAATGCCTTTCGGGATATCACCCGCTAGTGCAAAATGTCAAAAGTACGTGGAACAACTGTTCCAAGGAATGGATAAGTTATAAATTTTTCCGATGACATAATCGTAACGGGAGAAAGTAAAGAAGAACATGTAAAGACATTAGAAGCGGTTCTTGGAAGCTTAGAAAAAGCAGGACTTACAGCCAGGTTAGATAAATGTCAATTTTTCAAAAATGAAATTGAATATCTTGGTCACAAAATTTCAAAAAACGGTCTGCAGAAATTAGATAGTAAAGTAAGGGCTATTTCTCTTGCCCCTGCACCAAGGAATTTAACAGAACTTAGAGCATTCTTGGGCATGGTTAGTTATTACAGTAGATTTATTTACAATTTGGCAACACACCTTCAACCCCTATATGCCTTATTAAAGAAGGATGTGAAATTTCATTGGTCGTTGGATCAAAACAAAGCTTTTGAGAAAGTAAAACAATTAATAGCTGAAGACATAACCTTAGTGCATTTTAACCCTAAATTACCTTTGATTTTACAGACAGACGCATCAAACTCAGGTGTCGCGGCAGTATTAATCCATAGGATGACAGATGGCAGCGAACGACCCATCGCATGCGTGTCTCGAACATTGATGCCGGCAGAAAGAAATTACTCTACCATCTTGAAGGAAAGTGTGGCAATTTATTATGGAGTGCAGAAATTCGAGCAATACCTTATCGGTAACAAATTCACTCTAAGGACGGATCATAAACCATTAACGACCATATTTGGAGAGCATAAGCAGATACCGACTACATATGCCAACCGCCTTCAAAGGATAGCTTTATACCTGTCTGGATTCAACTACAAGGCAGAGTACGTCAAGGGTAAGGACAATCAATTAGCTGATTATCTATCCAGAGCCCCACTGAGGATAAAAATGATAGACCAAGAGTATGAAGGGAAAGGTAACGTTATCAGTTTTATCTCTAATAGCTCAGAATGGCCGATTGATAACGAGTTAATCAGGGTCGAAACAAGTAGAGATGCTGTCTTAAAAGAAGTAAAAAAATATGTAATGCATGACAAATGGCCTAGTAGAGTCAACGACACCTTAAAGCAGTATTTTCTAAAAAGGCATGAACTTTCCGTAGATCAGGACATTATAGTATGGGGTCATCGAGTTGTAATACCAAGGAACCTTCAGAAAAGGGTGATGGAGGAGCTTCACGAACCAGCACATTTAGGAATTACCAAAATCAAGTCGGTAGCTCGAGGATATTTGTGGTTTCCAGGCATAGACAGGAAGTTGGAAGAAATGGTGAAATCCTGTGCTGCATGTCTCAAACATAGGACAAACCCACCGAAAGCAGAGTATACACCATGGCAACCAGAAAAAGAACCCTGGTATCGTATACATGCAGATTATCTAGAACTCAACCACATGTACTTTTTATTAATTATTGATTCATATAGTAAATATCCAGAAATTTTTCCTTGTAAATCAATGAAATCACAAGAAACCGAGGAAAAATTCAGAGAATGCTTCGCTAGATTTGGATTACCTAAAATCGTAGTAACAGACAATGGAACGAACTTCGTAGCAGGAAATATGGTAACCTTCTTTAAAATGAATGGCATAAAACACATCACAACCCCAGTTAATAATCCCCAAAGCAATGGACAAGCCGAGAACATGGTGAAAACGTTCAAACATAAGGTAAAAACAGCTATTTCAGATGCCAAAAACAAGACCGAGAAAATCACAACCATGGTTGCTAGATTTTTACTCAACTACAGGATTGCGGAACATGCATCAACGAGTAAATCACCAGCCGAAGTCATGTTTGGCAGGAAACTCAGAACTCGATTTGATCTTTTAAGAAACCCATCCGAGGATCCACCAACGGGAATAACAGAAAAACTTAGGAAGTCCCAAGAAAATCAAGCAAAATTCTATGGCAGTGGAAGAAGAAGGGAATTCTCGGTAGGGGAGAGGATAATGGTAAAAGATCTCCGAACTCCGCACAAGCCTTCATGGTCTAAAGGAGTCGTAGAGAAAAGAATAGGGAGAACGACATATTTGATAAACGTAGAAGGTCAAGTATGGAAACGACACGCCAACCAACTCCATAAAATGGAAACAAGGCAACCAGAACACAGGGATCTCAGTAAGCATACACAAAGAGTGTCAAAGGTAACATATAGCCCTCGTAATAACCCCGAAAGTACCAGTCCAACTCATCCTACCAGTACATTTAACCCACCAGACCAACCAGCTCACCCTTCACCATCATCAGTCTGTGTGTCGAGTAACATTGTAAAAGACAGAGACTTGAGTGTAAATGACGAGCAAATAGACAATTGTGAGATGACGAATGGCGTAAATGACGAGCAAATAGACAATTGCGAAACGACAAACGACTCACGGACTAAACCAAAAATTGATAGCCCGAACGTAATTAATCTAAACAATTTGTTTAACAGGCCAAGTCTACAGTCCGATCAGCCAATCGAGCGGATCCACAAGGACAGCATGATCAGGCCAGCACAGCCGGACAGTCATAAGCATGCCGAACCAAGCAGACCAGTGAGACGTTCCAATCGCATTCGGAAGCCACCCAGGAATCTACAAGACTACATCACAGTCGAAGAAGACAATGTAGATTTATAATGCCACAGTATTGTTAAAGTTAGGCACCGAATAGTAGCAATAATTGTAAAATGAAATAAAATACGTTAAGGTTTTACATAAACCCTATATTGTCAAATAGCAAGTAGAACTTTATCATGTTATAAATACAAATTTAACGATGTAAGAATTTAAGAATGGGGGTGCAAGGTAGGTGGCAACCATGCGACACCGCATAGGCGCTAAGGCGCACAATCCAATGTATAGAATCTGACCACAGGGTACATCTCTTCCTTCTCCTCTGCGACGTCGTGGCAAACGCACGTGTGTGCTACGCTAACTGAATATTGTGCAATTGTGAATATATCTGTGATAATATTAAATAAAGATTTTATTTCATGAATCGTGTCTCACTGCCAGGGCCACGATATAACAGTATCCTCAAAATAAATAAAAAAAATAACAATAAATATCTAAAAACAAAAAAAAAACTTAAAATAGTAACAGTAAAAAAATATATAGGTATTCTCAAAATAAATTAAAAAATAACAATAAACCTCTAAAAACAGAAACAAAACTCGAAATAGTAAATTTTCGTAAATAAAATATGTATTCTCCAAATAAATAAAATTAAATATAATTGAATTCTTTAAATAAATAAAAATAGATTAAAATACTTACGAACACACAAAATGACATAAATAATAAGCTTGATATCACGATCACTATCACTGAACACAAAAACGGACACAAATAATAAACTTATATATATCACTACCACTTCTTCAATCACAAGTCATCACAATCACTTCTTCCTCAGAATCCTGTGTGTTCTCCCCCTCTTCTTCATTTTCAGATGATGAACTATCCTCTTCTAAATTTATAATGAATTTATTTTCCCTATTTTTATTAAATTCACAAAGTTTCAAATAATCATCCTCAATTCTAATCTTCCTTGGTAATTTTTGGAACTCTTATCACTTTTTTGTCGAATTTTGGAAAAGTATTTCCTTTTCTGATATTTTTTTTCAATTTTCCCCAAATCAATTCTATTGGGTTGAAAATACAATAATATGGTGGTAATCTTAAAACTTTGTGGCCAAATCTTTCAGCTATACTGTCTATAACATAATTCTTCTCAAATGTTTTCATATGAAGGACTTCCAACAATTCTGCTTTAGTATAACTGTCCATATAATATAGGTCGTGATCCGTTAAAAAATTTTGCAACTCCAATTTAGTCGAACTCTTATTAGAAATTTTATATAATTCTCTTGAATGGTACTTCGCATTGTCAAGAACAATAACACTATTTGGCTTTAATTTTGGAATTAGAGTATTTTCAAACCATTTTTCAAAAATTACTCTCTCCATATTCTTGTGATAATCCACGTTACACTCTTCCATGTTTTTCCCGCATAGTTTCAATGCATTATCTACCCATCCATCACCTGATCCACAGTGTAATATAACCAATCGAGTCCCCTTATTTGGAGGCAATGACTGTGGTAGACATTTCTTAGTTCCATCAGTCCATCCTTTTTTTACGGTATCGTGAGTATCATGCCAAGTTTCATCTAGGTAATAAATTGTTCTATTTTCCCTTCTGAACTTTTTAATCTCCTCTAGATATGAATGTCGCCAATCCACTATTCGTCTGCTTTCCATAATCGCCACGCGTTTATTGTTTTAAATTTAAATCCAATTTTTTTCAGCCAGTTCCTTAAAGTTCTTGTCGTATATTTCAAAGGACAATCCATTTCCTTTAGTTTTCTGTCTACCATGTCAACAGTCGGGATTTCATTTTTCTGATATGCATCATAAATTACATTTTTTAAAAGTTTTGCTATTGATGGATCTAAAATTTTTGATATACCAGCGTCGCAATGTTGCTTTCTTTCGGTAACACCTGTTTTCACTAGTTTGCACAATGTGGAATAGGGAACGTGGGTTAAAGATTCTGTTTCCCTTAATATATCTAAATCACGCAAGTTAAAGTCATTAGTTTGTCGCTGTAAAAGAGTATTATACACATTTAAACAAATTTGTTTCCCGTCGCTGCTTAAATGCCGTTTTTTTCTCCCTTGAAACTCATTTGGAATTTTATTTTCTTTATCACTGAAATCACTATAACTGTCACTTTCACACTCACAATCACTCGATCGACTCATTTTTGTAATAAATAAGTTACACACCAGCAAAAAGACAAATATAAACTAATGTATTAATTGCACTTACACCCGTACACCTTACTCCGCCGTATATGAAAGTAAACTAAGTCCGCCTCTGAAGTACCATATCTCACATGTCGTTCGTGCTAGTTGGCAAACAACACAAGCCTGACCTCTCTCTCATTCTAATGCACGCGATATAAAAGACGTAAAACGTGATGTGATACAAACAGCTATGCGTTATGCATCGCCACTACCCTCTCTATTCCCCACTACGTCTATGACTGTTTTCATTTATCGTTTTCCTCTACAATATATATAATTAAAATTGTTTTT
The DNA here is from genome assembly GCA_963675555.1 of Leptura quadrifasciata. NCBI lineage: Eukaryota > Metazoa > Arthropoda > Insecta > Coleoptera > Cerambycidae > Leptura > Leptura quadrifasciata. The sequence goes on from OY776673.1 coordinate 122,659,978, forward strand.
TATTAATAAACACAGGTACATAGATAATTCATTATTTATATTACTTGGTATTTGAGAAGGCACATGTTTATGATTGCACTACATACCACGACAATTTTATCCAATGCACTCAATTTCCTGATTTTATGGGTATCGTTTCATGAAAAATCTTTTTTTTGAGCAAACCTACATGAACCCGTACAGTTGCAATATTTTGTGATTTTCCAAATCTATAGGATCTACAGGATGCAACTGAGTTTGGCCTTTTATATAGGCGGGTATTTGTAGTTTTATCCTCTAAAGCAACTAGTTTTCCTAAAATCACACATATCATTTAATTCTAACCTTATAGAACCTAGAAGGAGTTTTTGTACAAAAATTAAGTACTTGCCAGTTATAAAATGTTTTGAACAAATACGACCGTGTTTTAGGTGGCTTTTACTTAGTGGCCCCCGTCCCAAAGCCTTAATCCGAGCATTTCTTCTTTCTATAGGCAATACATTAAAATGATTCCCCTATTGGTTAAAATAGTCGGAAATCGGAAAAACAATGTATGATCTCTTTCACCATGCATTGAACATTTAACAGCAATACAAATATGTGGCATTTTCTATCAATTAGACCAGGATTAAACAATTTAATGATGAAATACTCGTAATGTTTACATACGCAAATGGTTTTGTATGCCACCCAACAAATATGGCCGAACTGTCAATGACGTCATTCTGGAATGGTCTATTTAATAATAGCCTCAAATCATCATTACATTTCAAATAAAAGGTTTGTTCCAGCACGATGTTATAAACTAGGCGAGTCTGCGCAGTGTAATAATCGCGTTCCAGCAATGACAAGTTCGAATATTTCTATAATTGTTCTTTGTTCCTACAACTCAAAGAACATGTTAGGAACCAGTTTGGAGGCTGCAAAATTGTTCTTGGAAAAATATGGAACTTTTTCTGTGACACAAGTTTAGCGCACGCTCTGTGAGTGCTAGACACATTTTTGTTATGGTTGTTCTAACCTTTAAATACTAATTTCTGTAAAATGGATATTTTAGATATAATTGGCAGCGATGAGAGTGATTCTTCCAGTGCAAGTGAAGTTTTTTCTGAGGATGACTTTGAAGAAGAATTATTGGAAGATAGACAAAGGCCTAAAAATGAAAACTATATACAGCAAACGGTTCAGCAATTCAGTGACCATGAATTCGTTGAACATTTTAGAATAGATAGAGCCCTAGCAAATGACATTGCTATACGATTTGAACAAAGTGATTTGTTTAAGTATCAGAGTGGCGGAAATGATAAAATCAGTGCCAAAAATCAGGTTTATATCGTCTTGTGGTTTGCTGGTCATGAGGCAGCATCATTCAGGGACGTAGCTGATCGATTTAATATTTGTATCAGTAGCTTGTTTAGAATTATTCGCAGGCTAACATACTTCTTGAGTAATTTAGCTCCTGAAATAATACAATGGCCAAATCTCCAAGAAAAACGAGAAATAGAGAGGTTCTTTAGAGAAAAAAGATTACCTGGAGTTATTGGTGTTTTGGATGGCTCACATGTCCGAATTGATAGGCCTAAAAGAGATCCTGATTCATATTACAATAGAAAAAAGCATTTTTCAATTCAGGTGGGTAATATAATTTTGCATATTATATAATGTAAACGAATACATTTTTTATTGTTTTAGTTGCAAGTTGTTTGTGACGATCAGAGAAAGATAAGAAGTGTTTTCATTGGCTTTCCTGGTTCCGTACATGATGCACGAGTATTTAGGAGATCTCCTCTTTCTCATGATCTGCAAGAAAAGTGTGGAAATTATTTTATTTTAGCTGATAGTGCTTACAGCTGTTCTCGTCACTTAATTACACCCTTCAAAGATTATGGAAACTTAACTCACCGTCAAAGATTATTTAATCGAAGACTATCCAGCTGTCGTGTCATAGTAGAGCATTGCTTAGGTTTACTTAAACAAAAATTCAGACAGTTATACCATTGTAAATTACGCACTATAACTGATATTGTTCATTTCATCAGAGCTTGTTGTGTTCTTCACAATCTGTCAATTAACAATGAAATTGTTATTGGTGAAGAACATCAAGACGAAAATGAGCAAGATGAAGATAATGCCATACTAGAAATCCCTGATGCCGATCTGGAAAGGGATGCCCCAGAAGGTATTGCTGATCGTGACTACCTTCTTAGAACATTGAATTTGCAGCCAGCGATGCCTGATGAAATTGTGGTTAATCATATCTCAGTATTGATAAGACTAATTGAAGGAGTTTTAGAGGAATTGCAAAAATATTTCCATGGAAGAAGTAACTTCCAGGTTTTTGTTAAAATACTTATGAAATATTTTCATAATTTTTGTTTCAGGGCAAGGAGAAAAATTGTTTGATAGATTTCAAATTTCCTTAAGAAATATTAATTTTACATAATTTTGAAATTTTCTAAATGATACACTGAAGTAAAAAAAAATTCAAAAATTTAGACTAACTTTTTAATGAAATTACGTTTTATTTTAAACTGTTAAGTACCGTGTCACAATATTGAGATATGGCTTACCAAAATTTCATCGACGCTTTTTTAGCTGGTGTATTTTACCTTGTTTTGCACAAATCAACATTTGATACACACTATATTTTATTTGAATAAAATCAACATTTTCCAAATGAGTGTTTTATTTATAAAAATATAAATTATATATATGTCTTAAATTTATAAATTTTTTTTTCATTCCTTAAATCTAAAATAAAAATAAATTCTAAAAAACAACCAACACAATAATAAATCTGTGACAAAAGAAAACATTACACCCATTTTTCACGAATGTCACATAACCTGCAACGATCAAGTTATTTGGTAAGTAAAATGCCAGCATTACGTCTCCATATGTCTCTGCAAATATTCTTTCAACAACTGGTTCCTCTCCTCGATTAAATTGTTTCTTCTTTTTCGCTCCTCCAACTTTTCGGTTTCTATTGTGACTTTTTCATTAGCTATGGACATTTGTTTCTTTTGATACTCCAGCCTATCACGCCTAATAAGTTCCAATACATCGGTTCTTGTCTTTTTTTATTTCTTAATTTTCTAACGGACTGATTGCTGGTACTATTCAGGTTAGTGTTTGACTCTTCGTGATTTTCTATGTCGACATTAGAAAGGTCCTTTATATTGTTTTCTGATGGATTTTCAGATGCTGACGTTGCCAACAATGTACCTTGTAGACATGATGGTATTTTGACAACGTTAGTTTCTGAAATCAGTATTTCAGGGTGTATTTTTAACACTTTCTCGAAAATGGAATCCATTTCCTTTTCGAACTCGAAAAATTTTCGTCCTCGTCCAGTTTTCTTATTATTGTCTATGACATTTTTATAGCCACGTTCTAACGTTTTGAATTTATTATTCACTTGGGCCCCTGTTAAGTTTAATCTAAAAATTTTGTTTAATGTGGCAGCTATTATTTCGAATAGTTTTTTGTAGTTATGTATTGATACCCCTACTTTCTTGTAATTTTCTTTATATTCTTGTATTAAACGTAATGTGACATTCCTCTGCCAATGAGTGTATAATCCAGCAGGACTAGGAATCTCCAACAGATCATTCATATTACGTGCGGTATATGTTTCATGGTCAGTGGGAAGTAACACAATCTCCTCCTCTATCCATGGTAAATTGATAAATTCTTCCGGCTCTGTGAAAGTACATAAATAAATCACTACAGTGTTTGCCTATAGATATTTGTTTAATGTACAATAATCAATGAGAACCTGTTCTAGCTATACAAATTTTAGCACTGACGTTACAAGGTAACATACTCTTTCAAGGGTTTAAAATCGTCAGTAGCTTGACAAAGCATTTACTTACGGTTTATTGTTAAGTACATACTTACCAAACGTTATTGAACTCATTGTCTCTAGTATGCATCGATTAGACAGTTAAGTGTAGCAATTTCAACTTATACGACAAACTTTATAGGTTATGTCAGTATTTACGTTCCTTCCTGTCACCCCCTGTCACCATCATTGCATTGCGCAATTCTGTGATGAAAGGTTAAAAAGGCGCGTTCCAGCAATATGTGTTTGGAACTTATTCCTAACAAGTTAGGGACTGAATATGCGCATCACGTAAAAGTTCAGAACATGTTTGCAACACTTTGTTGGAACAAACCTAAAAGGTATAAAACAAAATAGATTTTTTAAATGATATATAAAACATTCAAACAATAGAAATAAAAAGTTACACTTACACACTTAAAATAGTAGAAATACGTCATTAATTACAAGAGACTATTTTTTCCTGTCAGTTGATGTTTTGTTAAATTTATTGACAATTAATTTACTTGGAGTGAACACTTATAACAAATACTACTTGCATATATACACACACACACATAAATTTACTAATACACTAAACTTTTTAGTATTATATATTTTCAACTTAATGTAATTTTGGATCTGCAGGGAAGATCAGCTGGAACACTGACAAACATAACAAAACGTTCTCGATTTCACAGAAATAATTTTGTTAACCGTTTGCATCATTTTACCTGTAAAGCTACAAAATAATACTTTAATGCACTATTTATTTGAAAAATCATAGAAATTACTTAATTATCAAGGCTCCATTTATAACCTTAATAATATAGTAAATTAATTGGTATGGTTGTGATTTTCGCCTTAGCAGTGACGTCATCATTTGACCGCCTGAAAACCGTTTTTTTGAAGAATTTGACATAAGAGTACGTGTCAGTTTCAGAGAGTTGGAATAGACTAGAGATATAATCCGTATATGCCGCTATTTGAATTGTTTGGTATACTACATAAATTGAATACAGCTGCGGAGCGATAGCGGAACTATTTTCCTACTCCTTGTCGCGTACTATCGACGCGGTTGTTTCAAGTAGGTAAACAAATTTGTCTAGGGCCAGTTGTCACGCCCACTTTATTACTCTATTCTATTCCAACTCTCTGGTCAGTTTGTGATATATTTAATTTTAGTACTGTAGTGGTGCATAATTTTAATAATGAATATTTTTATTAACGTTTTTTTAAAAGCGTAGTTAAAAGAAATTTCCATATATACAGTATCAGTACTGCTGTTGGAAAAAGAAAATTTGTTGTCTGTTATGATAACTGTTAAAATACATAATAAGCACCAATGACACTAATAATTTGATTTTTCGGTTTTTTGCACGTATTAAGGTAGATTTCTAATCTGGCACAAGAGCTCCTTTAAGTAGGATCAGTCTTCTGGTGTATGTTGCAATCAAAGCATTAGCGTTTTGTTGGTAATATGCGATTATTACACTTAACGCGCCAGACTTGTAACTTGTAATTCAGCGCTCGGCGGGGCACATAGCCCCGAGAGTAGCTGTTGGTTGCAGTCTGGTTACATTCCTTATAGTAAAATAAGGATTTTATAGAGGAGCTTGCAACTGAAATATTATGTTTTAATATTTCTGCCCTCTAGAAGCACACTTGATCTATGCTAAGCCCAGTCAGGCTATTTATTTTTCGATTGCAACAGACACTGAACCGCTAGATGGCGCCTGCTTACTATTTTACATCTCGCTATCTTAAGAATACCGAGATGTACCAAATAGTCAAGGGATCCTCGTGTCGTTCGTCACATGCCTACCTTGCATTGACGAGAGCCAAAAACTCGAGACTGCAGTCTGCAAGTAGTATGGGACGACTGGCACGAGAGCTCCTTTAAGTAGGATCAGTCTTTCGGCTAGTGTTTGTTGCAATCGAAGCATTAACGTTTTGTTGGTAATATGCGATTATTACACTTAACGCGCCAGGCTTGTAACTTGTAATTCAGCGCTCGGCGGAGCACATAGCCCGGAGAATAGCTGTTGGTTGCAGTCTGGTTACATTCCTTATAGTAAAATAAGGATTTTATAGAGGAGCTTGCGACTGAAATATTATGTTTTAATATTTCTGCCCTCTAGAAGCACACTTGATATATATATATATATATATATATATATATATATATGTTATATTAGAAATATACTATGATATATAATATTATCGAGACAGGCTTAACCTTCTCAAACATATCGTATTACATACTGCGTAACAGCTCTTCTCAATAACCGCTCACGCTGCATGAGCATTGTATTTCAATTCTAAGTAATCCTGATTGTGCCGAATCAGCAACACTGTTTCCTTTGTTCTCAAAACATTATAAATATTACCAACAACCTTTTTGTAACCAGTCTTATACTCACTTTCGAATAAACCTCATCTAAATTATTATTGTATTTTCTTAACGAGTCAACGTTGACTCCAGTGTAACAAATAAAGTTCCTTTTTAAAAAGTTATTCAAACAATCCACTATCTAACATTGGCGCAGTCGTGGCGGATCTGAAAAACACGCACAGTTCGGGAGCCTAACCAGTAGCAAACATATCCTAGGGAACAAGGAGTCCATCTGAAAAAGATGCCTAACCGGACGAAAAGAGCTTCTGGAACAAGGAGAACGTCTTAGCTGTGGTGGTGGATCCCAATCCTTCGTTCAGAAGAACCTACATGCTCAAAAGCAAAAGAAGCAAAACAATAATAATTATCAAGAAATACAAGCAACAAAGCAACATTTCAAATCAACACGATTCAACAATTAGCAAGTAAGAATTTCATCCCGTCCCATCGTTGGTGTCTTCGGCATCAAAGGCAACCCTGTGGAAGGAACACCCAGTGACGCCCCTGGCAGAGAGAGACCTTTGGTGAAGCTAAGCTCACGAAGTCGCATTCAACTGGACCACGAGGAATGAAAAATTTAGGGTAAGTCATTTTTGAATCATCTCGCAAACATTTATTTGCAAGCAACGACATAATTTTACATTTTATTTTATCAAAATACATTGCATTGCTACATACAGTTCTAATATCTAAGGTAGTAATTTTATTTAAACTTGAAACAAAATATCTTGATTATAATTTGTGTGACCTATATAAATAACCGTAATCATACACTGTTCCTATCGTAACATTATTTTTATGGTAATATCACATACTCTTTAAGTGCGAATTTATCTAATTAACTGTATAATCACGTACCATTGTTATCTTAGCATTTTTATCGTAATATAATATTGCATACCACATAAAAGGTTAAGGTTAAGGCCGTAAGACAAGCTTGTGTTCTATAATACCGTGTGTGCAAAATATAAAATTATCAGAGATATACTATTTCCAAACTCAAAACGCTTTTTAAACCAAACGCGTTTTTCGAATTAATCTAGCTATTTTATAATATAAATTTTAAATATTACAGAATAAATTCTTGCACATTTCATATAAAAAATTTCTTATTAAACACCAGTAGCGTACTAGCTTAAATTGGAAAAAGGCGTTTTAAGTTATTTAATTATCTAAATAATACAAATAAAATGGCTACCACTACAAACGTAAGCAATTCCAATGTAAACAACTCAATCACTGCAAACGAAACTATAAATATTGAACCTTATAGGTTAAACGAAATATTTTCCATAGTGCCCGAATTTGACGGCAACCCCATATTCTTGCAAACATTTATTTCAGCCTGTATAACCGCTCAGGGGATCGCTGTTGATGATCAGCGCATCTTATTAACGCTTCACATAAAAAATAAATTACGCGGAAAAGCCGCAGAATTAATAAATTCCCGAAACCCTGCTACATGGGCAGAAATCAAAAGTTTACTTGAAGCACATTTTGGTGACTCTCGCGACCTGACAGCTTTGATTCAGGATCTGCAGAGGATTCGTCAGTTACCCAACGAAACCGCACTAATATTTGTGTCAAGACTACAAACACACAACGCTAAAATGCACGCAGCAGTGCAAAAGCAGACTCTAACTCTAGAGGAAAAAACTGCTCAATGTAATCTCATTGAAAATATGACATTGACCACATTATTAACCGGATTAGAACCCAAATTAGGCCAAATCATTAGGGCTGGTAATCCTAGCAACATGCTAGATGCCATAAACAGGATCAAACGAGAACTACAGTTGTCATATTTCGAATCGCAAAAATTTTCCATTAAAACCCCAATCAAAAACCCTGTCCAAAATGTTCAAAGACGTCCAAATTCTCATCAATTCTGCACATTCTGCAGAAGAAATGGGCACCATGTTAACGAATGCCGCACAAGGCAAAATTATCAATCCCCATCTCCCAATTTCACACCAAATGCTTATTCTAATCAAGCACAGCCTCCAAGGCCACATTTCCAGAGTACATATAATCATAGACCACAGTATTCCACGAATACTCCAACACAAACAGACGAGCTAGACCAAATTTCTCGCCAAGTCCAAGCGATGAACCTCAAAGACAATTCCGACCCACATTCGAACCCTCAAGAACAATGTTTCATGTAAAATTACCATATAACCCTCCATTTAAAGTAAGTTCAGCAAACCTGTATTTCATGAAAGATCCAACAAACAAGTTTAATATTTTAATCAACACAGTTGCAGATATTTCCATTTTCAAACCCAAAACAACAGAAAATTATAATCTAAGACACCCCGAAAATTTAAATATACAAGTAACAGGTCAAAAAATTAATACCACCGAATCTGTTCTTATACCATTCAATTTTAACGATCCACACAAAGTTTATGTATACGATTTAGATACGGACTTTGATGGCTTTGTAGGTAACGACTTTCTACAACATTATAAATGTAGGATAGATTTCGAAAATAACCAATTAATTACCAATTTTGAAACTATACCTCTATTTGAAGTTAACGATTATTTAACCTTACAACCAGTTACAAATTCAAACAAAAATATTAATCATCACATTTCAGGCAACATCATTAATCACAATCTTAATTTTCTCGAACCAGATACTGAAGAAATATTTGAATTTTATTGTGACACTGACACTATACCGATAGCTCAGAAACATGAAAAAATACGCCTACCTAACACCTCTGCAAAGACAAACGTACAAAGTGAATTCTCTGAGTCAACATCTAATGTAAATTATCAAAAATCAGACACCTATCAAACAGACAAAATTCCTAAACTCTTAGACATGGCCTGTAAAAACAAAAATCAAAGTTCTACTTTTACCGAATCACGTATCAAAAAAATATTTAAAAGCAAAGTACAAGAAACAGAAAAAACTTCAAATGTAACCCCTAACGTTAACCCACAAAAAATAAACCTTTTGAAAACAAAATCATGCCTTATAGATAAATCTAAATTGGTAAACTTAAATTTAAACATTTCAAAAAATAATTCGAAACAAGTAAAACCAAAAGCATTAAACAGAAAAATGTTTATTTCGCGAACAGTATTCAAAATTAATAATAAAATACTTAGGAAACCGAAAATTCAAAAGACAAACAAAGTAAAGAATAATCCGAGAAACATGCATACGATCTTGCGTAATCAAAGCAAAAGAAAAATTTATACACCCTACACAACCAGGAAAATGTACCGACAAAATCCATTTGTGTCTCCTGAAAAAACAATTCCAAAAATCGTTGAATTTTCAAACTTAAAATTTGAACCAGTCCAAAAATTCAAATCTATATTTAAACTTAATTGATAACAATAATACCAATTCTCGTCTCAACCATATGTCGACCCTGCGAAATAAAACACTTACACAAAAACTTGCAACCCAAAATAATTTTCAAAATTATCTCACAAATTTTTAGTCACCTAATCGAAATCTTTTACAATATTATTACCTAAAATTAACAGTTTATATTAAAGATATTCTCCACTTTTCTCAAATTTTTCTAAATTAATATTACTAGAAAATCTTTAAAAAATAATTGTACGATATATCAACTAACTGCATAGATCAATTATTGATCAAAAACACTTCTTATGTAAATAATTTTATTCCTTTCCTCTATTACTAGGATATTTCGACATTTCTTCTCCTGTAATAAATTCTACAAAACCTTAATCATAAGGAAATGCTTTTGTTCATTTAAATAAATGCACATAAAATATTTACATTTAATTCGAAGAAATTCATAATAATAGTACTACTTTGATAACAGTGCCTTGAACTTTTGCACAGAAGCACGTCTTGTATGTTTATGAACTTGAATATTTTAAAAACAAATGCCTGATATCCAACACCTCAATATTGCATTGTACTCATTATGATATTTCATTACACCAACATAAACGCTTTACAAGCACAAGTAACAACAGCTGTTAATTAATAGCAAGGGCAGAAATTTAAATAATATGCATTTAGAAATTTTCAGACTTTAAATTAGAACCTAAATTCAGAACATACCTTTTCAAATTAAAAAAATTGAATCACTCGAAAATCCTGAAAATTCACAAATATACAAAAGAAATTTCAGGAACTGAAAAATCAATCTTTCTTCAAAAATGTTCAGAATTAAATTTGTATGACCCTAAGTACAAACGAACAAATTGCCCAAGAATTTTACACATTTTCTTGACTTTACAAAACGATATCTTTAATAGATTACTCTAAAATACAAATTACAAACAAACCCTACACCTTACACCATTTGACAACTTTTATACTTACACGAGACAAAACTTCTAGTAGATTACGAAAACAAAACGTAAAACTACAAATTTCACACAACTACTATATCGAAAAATTGTGAACTTACTTTCACACAATAATTTCACTAAAACATCTCCCTATAAAAAGAAAACTACGAAATTATTCTGTAGTTTAGTAACAACAAAACCAACATTAACTCAAAAAAAAAACACAGACGGACAGAATTATTTCTCTTTAGGATCAATGTTAAGACATTTATTCTCAACATTATTTTAAAAATCAAAACAATTTAGGGATTTCAAAAGAAAAACATGTTGAAAACAATATCTCAAAATTTCCAAAACTTGTGTTAGACCAATATACAAAATTTATCATACTTCAACTACTAATCAGAACCTAACAAGAACCCCTGATAAATAAGGTTCCGTTTATAAAAATAGGTTACATCAAAAACAAATATAATTGGCAAGAACTAACAAACCACGCCAAGTTTTATAAAAATAAATGCAAAATTTGTCGAAAACCAAATCTCAAGGATCCTAACAATCCTTTGGTAATCACCAAAGCCCCAAAAAGCACCGTTCGACAAATCAATATCGACCCATTTCAATTCTCACACAAAACATACACTGACACGTACAAAAAAATTGACAAATTCACACAGCTTACACTGTCCTACACAAGATTGCAAAATCAATCGTAAACATTTTTATGTTATAATTCCAACACTATATTCGTGATACGATAATCATGTAAGAGAAACATTTACATTTTTTTCATTCCCTGACCAACTTCTTAAATAAAAGGAAATTATTTTCTCATAACATTTACATAGAATTATTATCCGAAATGTACATCACCCTAATTCTGTCAAGTAGTAACCATTTCACGAATTTAATTTCGAACAATTATTCCTTCAAGAATCTCATTTATAATTTTCTGAATAATTCCATCAGTCAATCTCTTCATTATCTCGGAAATATAATGCGCATAGACTTATGACAATTATTTATGTACGTATTATAAACTAATAAGTGAATTATCTTATTCTTATATTGACAACTCCATATCAAATGAACACGCGGTAACTACCCATCTTCAACGCTACTCCAGAAATTGAAATTCTGTAAGTTTAATTTTCCCACTCAGAAAAATTTGTCACGCAAAAAAAATATCCCGAAGTTTTCTAACATTCAGATAATTCAGTCCACCCTATGAAACTCAATCTTAAAGCCCTATGTAATCAAGAGAAATGAATGCTTAATTAAAAATGATATTAACAATAAATGGCAGTAATAAAATCGATAATAATTCATTTTTTCTCAACCCACACATTATTCTGGCAATACCATTCTACGCTGTGTTTCACAACAGCAACCCCTATGGTTATTTTCCAAAGGGTACAACCCTGTTAAAACTGTCCCACATATGAATAGCAACTATTGTGACATACATTCGAAACGAAATATTAAAATATTGCGATAATACATTATAAATATGATTATTATCCTAATAAGTTATATATCCGACTACATGACGATCATACAGGAAACTAAATACATGATTGGTACACTATTTTACCAAATAGTGTGTATTAATTAGCGTCCGAGACCAAAACAAAAGAAATGTTAAAAATCGTTTCGATAACCACGTTTCAAAAATTGACCACATACCAAACTGACAATAACACCTATTTCTAAAAATAATCTCAGATGACAAAATAAATTGCAAAACAATTGAATGACAACGGTACTTTCAAAAAGTAATGTTCTTTTCAAAATTAATCATTTCAATCAACTCGAAAATTTAATCAAAAATCAAATATCTGTCACAACTTCAGTAATCAAAAATTTCAACGCAACAATTCAAAAACTGCAAGTTGATGAAGAAACTTTCAATAAAGATATTAAAGAAATCGAAACTTCAATTTTAGACATGACTAAAGACATAGAAAACATCCATGCAAAACTGAAATTTATCGAAATCTGCGAACAACTTATGGCAAGTTATTTATTTATCGAGGATAACCTAAATGACATCCTAAATTCCATCACTTTCGCGAGGCTTAAAATAATTCACACGTCAATTATAAATCCAAAAGACTTACTAAATTCTCTACAGGAAATTTCGCAAAACCTACAAAGGAACAATTTACCGCTTCCAATCAAACTATCAAAGGTTGCACAGTACTTAGACATTATAGAACTAAAAGCTTTTCAAACAAATTCGGATCTAATATTTGTGTTAGACATACCTTTAATAGACCCTCAAACATATTCAGTATTTCAATTATACCCTATTCCTATTTTGGATAATAGAACTGGTTTATATCATGTATTATCAACTTCTCAAAAACATATCGCGAGAGATGATGATTCATTAATGTACATACCTATCTCGAACCTTGAAGAATGCAAACCACTTTATTTCAACACCAAATTATGTCCAAATTTATTTGCATATCCTATTGTCAACAATGCCATATGCGAAGCCCGTCTCTTCAAGAACCTCAAAACTCTGCCAGAAAACTGCCAGACGTCTTTTATCATCAGCCAAGGCTACAACGTCCAAAAAATAGACGAAAACACATGGTTAGTTATTAACGCAGAACCTCTACAAACAACCATCAACTGTCCAGAAAGAAATTCAAAAACTGAAGTCATCTACAAAAATTCAATAGTAAAATTACAACCAAATTGTTACGCCTTCATAGGCATCACAAAAATTCAAGCCAGTACCAATGAAGTAACCGATGTAAAAGACGACACTCATCCAATCCAAATTCCATTTGAATGTTGTAAACATATTCCAGACAAAATCCGAGCTCCAAATCTTAAACCACTAAAATTAAACAATCTCAATACGGAAGACCTCGAAGTTGCCAAACACAAGTTGGACCAATACTCCAGAGATTTAGATGATTTGATCAACGAACCCTTTATAACAAAATACATATCCTGGTTCACCTATTTTATCATTGTGCTAATATTTGGACTGTTATTTCTGTACCTATTTTGTAAGTGCAGAACAAAAAGACGAAGACTAGCCATCGATGTTTCTGCATCACCCCCATCTCCACCGAGGCCTAGCAAACCCTACAGGACATTTGCTAACCTATTTCCTTCACGAAGACGACCTACCTTAAGAAGAGAAGACAACGAAGCCGAAGGCATAGAACTTACATAAAGACAAACTGTTTTGTGCCTTTTTACTGACTTTTAGTGCTGGACTCTTCAGTGAATTTTATTTCATTTGTTTAATCATTATATTTCATTATTTTTCTATCATTTGTTAATTTCAATTTTATTAACATTTTTACGTCATTTTCATTCAAACCCATCATGCTTATATTTTATGCTTTCACAGTAAAGCTATATTTTAACCTTGGGAATATTTTATCCCATTTTACAATTCAAACCTAGTATGTTTGTATTTTACGCTTTCTTGCCAAAGCTATATTTTAACTCTAACATTTTTATGTTATTTTATTTTTATGAATCAAGCTTATTGTGCTTGCATTTCATATTTTAGACGCTAAGGTTATATTCTGTATTTTAAACCTTACGATTTAACATTTTTGTACTCTTTATATTTTTCCAAATTGCACCATTACCTTTTATATACATTTTATATTCATTTCAAAAGTTGCTGCATAAAACACCAACTTTTTCTATAAGGGGGAAGCTGTTATATTAGAAATATACTATGATATATAATATTATCGAGACAGGCTTAACCTTCTCAAACATATCGTATTACATACTGCGTAACAGCTCTTCTCAATAACCGCTCACGCTGCATGAGCATTGTATTTCAATTCTAAGTAATCCTGATTGTGCCGAATCAGCAACACTGTTTCCTTTGTTCTCAAAACATTATAAATATTACCAACAACCTTTTTGTAACCAGTCTTATACTCACTTTCGAATAAACCTCATCTAAATTATTATTGTATTTTCTTAACGAATCAACGTTGACTCCAGTGTAACAAATAAAGTTCCTTTTTAAAAAGTTATTCAAACAATCCACTATCTAACATATATATATATATATATATATTGATATGATATTTTATGTAATATATTTGAAATTTTAATTTAGATAATGCTATATTACGAGCTGCTTAAGACCTCGCTCAGGGTTTCGTGGGCACCCAATTGTTTTACACACACAATAACGCCAATATATTTTGCGTTGCCTATCTTGTAAAATAAAGAATCTCGCAAAATTTAACAATTTATTCAGGTAAACACTGATTAGTAACTCCCTGCGTTCCCCAATTCCCTAGCTTCTAGCTAACTTATTCTATAACAATTGAATTATAAATGCACTAAAACTAATATAGAATACTTCTTCTGAACTTTACGTGCCTCCTGGTAAGTCTTTTTTAAAAAAATGTTTTATGTAGCCCCAAATGCTAATTAATGTTTATTTTGTCTTTTAGTTCATGTCTCAAACCCTGATTAAATAATTCACTTCTACTCATCTATGTTCAAAAATTGTCCAAATTTGATCACTTACTCTTTCCTGAACGACAGTGTGTTTGCATCCGCGTATGGCGCCAAGTTTCACCAGACAGGTGATTGTTTCTCAAGCATACCAAATTATTTCCCTTATCCTCTCACTGAAATGATTCCGCTTATTTGCCAAATGTCTTGTAGAGTTCTTTTCTCTTCCTTTTTTTACTAACATTCATGAAAAAAAATTCAACTCTCTCTTGCCTTCATTTTCTCATTTACATTTTTTTTGTCATCTGGTCACCTTTTTTTTAATAAAAAATTCAATTTCATCTTTCAGTTTATTGAATTTCAACTTTATTTCTTACTTCTCAATGTTATTTCTGCACTATTGGTAATTTTCTGTAGTTATTTATATTCTTGTATGTTTTAGTTTCCTTCTGTCTTCTTTTTTCGCATCACTAGCAGTTAGCACTTATATAGTTTTAGATCACTAATTAATCTATTTACAAAACTTAATAGTGAAGTACCCTGTATATACCCCATATATAAATTTAGTTTTTTCCTATTTATATTTCCAAATTCAAGTAATTATTGCAGTTAATTCATTTCATTTTTACATTTATTTATTCATTTAAATTTGAACAAAGTAAAGTTACCAGAATGCATTTTAAAATCATATTCTTTTAAAGCAAAGTTAAAAGCTACAGTTTTAACTAAAAAGTTACACAAAATCGAGTCGAGCCACAGGGTTTGTTTATGGTATATTCAGATAAGTGTCAAGTACTTCGTTTATTCCCAGAGTATGAAATCGCCTACACTTTTCTATCTTAACCACAGAAAAAGATAGAAAGTGAGCGTCACTCTAGTGTTGCACAGTGTCGAATATTATAATAGCGTTAAAATAAACATATTCCCACGAGAAACAAGCGGAGATGCATAATCCGGGTAGAAGGGTGACATCAGGAACAATATAAAAGGAAGACGGCGTGGTATTGAAAATTAGAGAAGCTTGACAGCAACTCTGAAGGCAGCACCATTTAAGCTACGTCGCGATATTTTCGCCGAGCTTTGGAAATTAAATTGGAAACACCTCGACGTTACGTCGCGATATTTTCGCCGAACTTTATATTTGCCTTTGAAGCCATTCCAAGCTACGTCGCGAGTCTCTCGCCGAGCCTAACAAATTATTTTGGGATTAGTTTTCACTAAATCAGCCGTCTAAACTACGAGTCAAGCTCTACTAAAACTGCATCTTATAATATTCATCTCCGTCGTCGATAAATATTATTTCACGTACTTTTATGAAGGGCCGTTTTGACGTCTCTAAGATGCCCCACGATGAAGCTCACCATGAAGAACTTGGGGGAGAGGCACTTGGCGATTTAACACTATATAGAGCGACAGGTAATGTGCCGTAACATTACGTGTACTCTCGAAAAGTTTTCATATTTTATTTAATTCACATAACATAGGGTAACATTTTCCATATTGGTCAGAGACGGTTAATATTGCGTATGTCGCGGAAATGTGGTACCAAATTATTTAATATTTTTATCAGGTTAATTCAAAGTAATTGTCAAAGTCTTCAATATATGTCATATTTTTGATAAATATTTAAATGAGTTGAAGTTTAGTAAACTGATGAAGTTAGTTGTAATTATTCATATAATATTACAAGACATCGCCTCTAGCGACAAATTATTACATTTTACAGATATTTTTCTTAGGCGCTTCACGCTGATATAAGAGTTGTTATAATAGTCTTTGACGAGTCCAATCACTTGCTTTAATTATTATTTAACTACAAAGTTGTCAACGCTGTACAATTTTCGTAATTACAAGAAGGTAATTGTTGGTGAACTGAGTCTACGCAACATAACAGTAAAATATGTGACTTACGGACTATCGGAGTTCCACCTAAATTTGAAATTAACAGTCAGCTGTTTTTGGGGACACTTGTCTACGCAAATCTGTAAGGTCGTCGATCTTTTCAGCTGATCCCGGCGACAGATGGACTTTTACCGTCCTATATGTCTAACCGAGAACCGAGCACAGTTGTAAAACTCGGCCATCCCATGTTAACATCTGTTCGGTGCTAAACACTTACTACTGCTGTTTAGTATTAGTCAATTGACACAAAATCAAATTTCCAGCGTTGTTTAGATTATTCTTTCTAATACTATTTAAGCCGATTGGTTAGGTGCAGTCGGTAGTTGCCATATACTGTATCCTACTATCTTTCTTATCAGTAGACGAGAGCATAACTATAATAAAACTGGAAATTTCCACAACTATTAATTACTATCAAAAGGGAGTTTTTCATTCCCACAGCTCGTGAGTGTTTTCACTGAAACCAGGCGTCGTAGCCAACTACTACAGAAAATATCAAATAACTTTTGTTAGTTTGAAACACCTATTCTCTGTTATGTTCTGGAACTTTTACACTGCTGTTGCATTCTCACTGTTCCGAAGTAACATCTTTGACATTTGTTCACTCCATTTTTGTTATACCATTTACAGACTATTGTCACATCTGTTCAAAATTATTATACCATAGACTATTGTCACGACTCTTATTGTTGTCCAGATTAAATTTCTCAGTTGAGACATAAATTAGGTGTACTCAGGCCTTTGCCAATCTATATATAGTTTGATAATAAAATGTCCTTTATATATTGCCAATATAAGTAATATATGCATTTAAAGGTGTATTTTGTTTTCTTTTCCGTCAGATACTCTACTAAACAATCCTATCATGGGAGTTTATAGCCGTAAAAGTAATAACCTAGTAACGCAACAAATAAACTAAATAATGATTGGAGTATAAATTTAAGGTGATTTAATACTAAAGTACAGTCATGATTTAACTACTCCTGTAAAGTGAACTATATGAATATCCCCTCAGAGCTTACAGGGTGATAGTACTTATATCAGTGTTTTAATACTAGAAAAGCAGAAATCAAACAAAGGTACAGAGACAGATATTATCAAACTTTCCATAAAAGAATTCTGAGGTAAATATACACGGAATTAGATAGGTAACATTGCATGAGGCCAATGTTAACTATACAGGTAATAAATAACATATAACATTGCATTAGGCAAATGTTATATATATATATATGTGCAGGTAATTAGAAAATGAGTAACTACGCACACAACAAAATTTGGGTCCTACACTAACAAAACTAGACGATCACGCAAATGGCCAATCTTATTTGTTTATCCTTCAGATAAATAAATAATAAGTAAAATTACTGGTGACATCAGCACCAGTATTGTATGTGTAATAAAGACACATACCCCACAAACGTTTCAATACTAAAATATAACTTCACATGAAGTTGTGGTTATTTTACAAATTAAATATTGTTCTTTGCTTCAGCTGTGTGCCAATTTACTGTTAGATTCTTTATTTTAGTATGATCTGCAATGTTTTAAATGTACTATATATTATTATCTAAATCGTTTAAATATCTTTTTATTTTCATTTAATCAACAAATTCCTTTGCTTCATTACTTTAATCAATATTTATTATATCTTCTCAATTTTAATTTGGTCTTCATAAACTCGGTGGACAGGGAAGTGCTCTGGAAAATTATGCTCCGCTTAGGTATCCCTAGAAAATTTGTGGAAGTATGTCGCAGTCTACATACAAACAACAACGCCCAGGTTATGTATAACAATGAGGCAACCGAACCTTTTCAAACCCTCACTGGAGTTAGGCAGGGATGTGTCCTGGCACCCCTACTTTTTAATTTGTTTACCACTGCTCTAACAACTATTGTTGACAACAAACTGACAGTCAGAGGAATAGGTCTCAGATACCGTTCTGATGGCAGTCTCTTTAACATAGGGCGCTTTAGAGCTTTCACGAAGACACGCACACGATTTATTTGTGATCTCCAGTATGCGGATGACTGTGCACTTTTAGCCTCTACGCCGGAAGAGCTTCAAGAACTTTTAGATGTGTATGCCCAGAGCTATGATTCCTTGGGACTTAAAATCAACATTGGAAAGACTAAGATTATGTCAACTCCTCATCAAGTGAACCAAATAGACATTACACTTAACGGAAATTCTCTTGAAGTGGTGGACCAGTTCAATTACTTAGGCAACGTTGTTAATGACAAGGCAAACATGGACAGCGAGATTCGCAATAGAATTAACGCTGCATCTAGAGCACTCTGGGGACTTAGAGAGAGAGTATTTAACAACCACGACCTTGCTTTGTCAACGGAAATGGCTGTCTACAGAGCAGTTGTCATTCTAATACTGCTATATGGATGTGAAAGCTGGGTCACTTACCGTCGTCATGTGAAAGAATTAGAACGTTTTCAGCAAAGACACCTCAGAAGTATGATGAAAATCTGTTGGTTCCACCACATATCAAACGTGGAAGTATTCAGGAGAGCAAGCAGCCTTCCAATTGAGGTGCTTATTTCAAGAGCACGCCTAAGATGGGCAGGTCACGTTCATCGTATGCATGATAACCGCCTTCCTAAATGTACACTTTATGGTGAATTGCTAAGCGGTAGAAGAAGGCGTGGCGGTCAACGAAAGAGGTTCAAAGACGTTCTCCATGAAAATCTAAAATCCTGCTGTATTCCGGACGAGCAATGGGAACAACTTGCAGCGGACAGAACCGGATGGCGAGGGGTTGTTGCCAGCTATCAAGGAAATGTTGCTGCAAGAAGGCCGAATCCAAGACCTAACCAGGTCTATGTTTGTCCTGACTGCGGTCGACATGTGCTCTCCCGAATTGGCCTCTATAGCCATAATCGTGTGCACCGTAGATGAATGGGAATTACAATAGACTACACCTTTTACTTGTTTTTTATTACACACAATCTATCGACTGTAACATTTTTTATACTCGGACTCGAGTAAAGGCTAATAATAATAATAATAATATATAATATATATATATATATATATGTTCCGAGAAGCTTCCGCGGTCGTTGGTATGAAAAATACTAGGTTCTCGGGTTGAACCGCGTCTGAGATTGTTAATGTCTCGACGTTTCGGCTCCCGCTTTGGAGCCATTTTCAAGAGAAAAAGTGAGTCAAGTAAAAATTGTCAAAGAAAATAATGCTAGGAGTTCGTGGAACTGGTTCGATTCCGGGGTCTCAATCTGCCTACTCCCCAGATCTCACCGCGATCCGTCTCTAAGGCCTCAACCTGCCTACTCCTTAGAGCGAACTCGCTGGCAGTATCGGACGAAGTGTTATTTATACGAAAGCTGTCTGTGGGTGGGAGAGTGGTGGGGGGTTGAGGGTCTGTTGATGGAGGCATCAGAGCAGAACGGCTGCTATCAGGATTATGAGGTGTGGATGAATATTGTGGGGTTAGCCTGGAGATCAATGATTTCCAAGCGACTGGAAGACGATGACCGTCATCCCTTTTGTTTAGACAATTGGGACGTTTTTCAATCTCAATTGCTTCGCGGATGATTCGCGGTTTCTGGAAAAATGATGGTGCTATGGTTTTGGTGTTATCGAAGTCTATATTATGGCCTGTTAGAAGGCGGTGTTGGGCAAGTGATGATGTGGGATCGGATTTTCTAACTGCAAGACGATGTTCATATATTCTATTGTTAATCCGTCTGTTGGTTTGTCCAATGTAGGTTTGGGGACAGTTTGAGCAAGGTATTTCGTATACACCGTGGGAATCATTAGGTATTTGGTCTTTTGGGGTTCTGATTAAATTGGAAATTGTTTGGTGTGTTGTGAATATGGTTTTTATGTTATTGGACTTCAGGATTTTTGAAATTTTGTCTGTGACACCTTTGATGTAAGGTAGGAAAGCTTTTTGCTGAGGAGGAGTTTCTGTCTGATCAGTTTGGGAAGGATTTTGTGCTTTGTGTATGGATCGCGTTATATGTCCTTTGTCGTAACCGTTTTGTAGAAGTGCTTCTTGTAATGTTTGTAGTTCGGATTGTCTGTTGTGTTTGTCTGTTAGTCTGAGGGATCTGGTTACAAGAGGTGTCACAGACAAAATGACCGATTTCGAACTTATTAGTTCTCATCAGTATGCCATAGGCCTCAGGTACTTGCAGAATCGCAAGTCGCTATACGCCCATAGAGACATCTATGGTGTATAGTAGCAATTGACCATTTGAGAGGTTTCACTTACCTCTCACCACTACTCAATTTACTATAGTTTGTATAAAACTAGCAGGTTGGCCACTATCATTTGTCTGCTCCATGACCTATGGCATACTGATGAGAACTAATAAGTTCGAAACCGGTCTATGTCTGGTCAGGGAGTTGACAAATGATATTGGTTACCATTCTTTAATGATTTGTAAGGTGTAATTCAATGCAGGTCGGGGTATTTGCCCGCTGAGTAGTTGTTTCCTGCAAATCATATATTATAATATATACATCACGTTATCTTTTCTGCGTCTTTACATTTTGCAAGGTTTCTGCGTCCACTAAAATATATCTACATATTTTGAAGTCTGCATTTAGAACCTATTTTCCTACGCATGTTTATAGAGAATAATTATAATATACATATATACTTTCTTCAAAAATCATGATTTTATTTTCGTGTACAGATTGCAACGTTTCTGCGTCTTTACAATTTCCTATTATTTCGAGGGCCAGTATATAATTTACGAAACTTTATGTTTTCTGCGTCCGTAAATGTATATCTTTACATAATTCAGACTTTTATGCACCTGACATTGTTGCCACTTCTCTTGGACAGCATTTCCAGCTGACTGGTATTAAATTGTATGTAATAATATATTATATACCATAAACTGCACTACTTTTCAGATCGAGGATGTGGTTCGAGATCTGAAAAATCGCTTTCTGTTCGCGGTTAGTAAAATGTTTTTTGCAGCACCGTGCTAATTAACAAAAAGTAATAAATATTGAGTTAACGTTGAATAATTATTGACAACAATCTCTCAAACTGTAATTTTACATTTTAATAAAATCAGTATAGCCTAGAATTTAACAAGAGTACACTCAATTCGATGAATAGTTAAATTGAAGATATTATGTTTCGTTGAAAATCAAGTTTTGATGTATAAGCCTTATTTAGTGTTTTTAACAAAAATTATGGATATCGAAGAAGCAGCAAGTATTGCTTGTGCAGTCCATTGATCGGAAATATCGAAAGAAAGATGAAATTATTTATCTTTTTAAGAAGTAAATTATTTATACCCAAAAATCCCTGTTTATCTTAGCAGGTAAAACCGCAAGTCCAAAATTTCGTTATAATTAAAAAATAATGATTTAATTTTAAAAAATCGGCAGCTGCTGAAAGCGGCTGGAACCTCCCCACTCGGTGGATCTTTGAAGCCGAAAAGAGCATTAAATTGTGTGACAAAACGGCACTAAACGTAATCCGATCTCATCCAAAACCTTTTCAGATCTTCTGGGGTACTAAAAAACCCTCAACTTAATGAATTTACAATCATCTATGCGAGTTATTACCTACATTATCGCTCGTTGAATAATATACTATTAGGATATTAACAACTTTAACATCACTTGAACGACTAAGAAAGTCTAGTTATCCTAAATACTACAGATTTGTAAAGCAACAAACTGAAAATTGGTAAAGTGTGATAATCTATAATAAATTCATCAACGAAGGTACAGAAAGCATATGATATTGATATTGTTACATCTACCTTTAAAGTTTGTGACAATCCACTGAAAGTTACAAATATGCCGCAATCTTATTAACATGACATGACACCAACGTTATCTGATGACAAACGATGACAATGACAATCGTCAAAATTTGTTCATTGCAATCCGATTGCTCGCGCTGTCTTTGTTAAATGAAACATTAGCATTTCAGTAATTTTACTAGATTTTAGAGGAATATTTGTAGTTTAATTCTTCGATTTGTCTGTATATATATTTGAAAACGGCACTAAACGTAATCCGCTCTACTTCTAGAGCAGTGAAGAAACCCTCACACGTGAATTGACACGTGATGTGATGAGTTTCACGACGTAACGGCTACGCGCATCGATCATGCCATGCGAAATGCGTTCTATGCCATATTTGCTTTGTTTTTAATTTTTTTCACGGAAACCAAATCGAAAGGGTGGAAGTGTGATATATCGCTGAAATCAGAATTTTAATTGCTTTTCAATGGTTCCATTGCAAATTGAAAATAATTATAAAATAAACAACTTGTTGCGTCAAATCCGATCTCAACCAAAACCTTTTCAAATCTTCTGGGGCACTAAAGAAACGCACACGCAAAGTTTCATTCAAATTCGTTCAGTAGTTTCGGCGCTATCGTGCTAACACACATACACACACACACACACACAGACATTTTACAAAAACCACTTTTTTGGGTTCCTAGGACCTCAAAACGTAAAGATTTGATGTTATCTCAATTTTCGTTTTTGAACCAATTTTAGTAACCTCTCACAAATTTATTGTGGAGAGGTTAAAATGCCCAAAATATTGCTTAATCATGGTATATGTTTAGAAAAGTCTACGGTCACAATTGTCTTTGAAATTATACGCAGGCAGCCTGCGTTGTCAAATTAAAACCCCCAGTGAAATAATTTTTTTTTGGGACACATTTTTTAAAACAATATTTCAATACTATTTCATTTTGATGAAATTTTGTACTTGCGGTTTATGGATAATTCTGAACAACTTTCATTAATAAAATTTTCCGATCAAAGAAACGCCTAATACGACTTTTTTATTATTTTCTATTTATGGAATGTGTATAATGGATATGCATTTGTAGGGTACCAATGTTGTATTTTTAGACATAAGTAGATCCTAATGTGTTCTATCCTTGAGTAAAATTGGTTCAATTCGAAAGAAAGACAACAATAAGGATTTTACACTCTTAAATGCGATACACGGTATATAACCGGAAAAACATTTACGATTATATCATTACAAATTACTATTTTACAAAAATCCATTTCATAACACTTTGATACCAAATATCAATTGCTTATGGGGAAATAATGCAATAGATAAGTATTAAACGAATCTTTATTTGCATATTGCACATAAATGAACTAAGTTCTATAAATTAAACAAAAATAAAACTCAGGTAAATATGCTTTGACGGGCTTTAAACATCAGCATTAAATTTAACCTTCTTTGTGTAACAGTTTTGTATAAATACCTTAATTTTAAGCCAAGATTTATTATTTAACAAATCTGGATATTTTTCTAGCAGGGTTTCACATTCTGCTCTCTTTGGTGGTTTCTTGCTTTGAATGTGGGTTGTAGAAATCCTAAGTTAATTTTTTATTCCCTTAAACAATAGGGTGAAGGTGGCAACGGGGGTGGTAGAGGGGATAGCTAATGTCAAAATAAATTTTAGAGGCCCTTGGTTCTCGTACACGCACTAAATCCTAATTTAATTTTTTACTCCCTTCAATAATAGGGTGGGGGTGACAATGGGGGTGGTAGAGGGGGTGGCTAATGCCAAAAACAATTTTTGAGACGTTTCATTCTTGTATACACACTAAATCACATTTTAATTGTTTTTACTCCCTTTCATAATAGTGTGGGGGTGGTATTGGGGGTTATAGTGGGGGGTGGTTGATGCCAAAAAAAATTTTGAGCCTTGATTTTTCGTACATGCCCTAAATTGCAATTTTATGGACTCTTACGTGCTTGCTTTGCCTATTTATCCTTACAAATGGGATAACCATTTACCACCCGAACCTTTCATTAGATCAAAATATAATCTAGTTCCAGATCTCGTTATAATATATGTGTACCAAATTCCAAGTCAATATCATAAACGGTTCCAGAGTAAACGTGCGCAAAAAAAATTACAGACAGACCGACAGACAGAACATTTTTTTCTCTCAAATTTAAAATCTCGATATTTCATGAGATTTTAAGCATATGCATTACTATACTTCCACTGGGCATGGAAGTAAAAACATGTAGCATCAATTCAAGACTACAAAACACATTAATTTTATTTATTTTTTATTTAAAGTCAAATATTTTGAGAAATATGCGGTTCTTAGGTTTTACGCCTTGAGAAATAAATTATCTCTTAAATTCTATATTGATATCCGGTCTCATTTTCAAATTATTTTACTTTTTATTCAAGAATTTGCCTTGGGATTTCAATTAATCAACGGTTTAGTTAGTGGACAAGTAGTGTGAAGTTACCACATTTTATTTTCTAAAATTGTATAAAAAATATTGATGCAAATTGAGATTCGAACTCCCAACCATTTGAATGCAAGCTGATATTTTAAAGCTTTAGCTATTAGATTAGAACATAGTACGTTTAAGTGTTTATTCTATGCCTATGGTATTTCAACAATCTCTAAATTTCTTTAATTTTCCTGCTACATTTATGTTATTAGTTTGTGAAATAATTATGATAATTACTTTGGCTTCGACGTTGTCTTGCAATTAGCATGTGCCATGTTGTTAGAAAATAACGGAAATGAAAATTTTACATAAAAGATTTTCTGATCATTCCTTGTACATATTATGTAAGTAAGATCGATTACATTTTACTTCTATGAATGGCACTTATAAAACTAGAAAGCTACGACAAAAACTGCAAAATATTTATTATTGAAAATCCAATGTTTATCACTCGTAGATATAATAAGTATATTATGACTAAAATAAAAGACACTTATTTTCACATATCTTCTCAATAAATTTAACGAAACATATTTACTTACTTAAAACACCACACTGCAACTAAGTTACACTAATTTCCCGCCAAGCAAAGTGATGCATGTATCAAAGGAATACACTGTTGTCAGCTCGTAGGACGCAGAAACATCTTCAAATTGAATAAAACTATACAGCAAGAAAGTATACACGTATAGTGGCAGCGCTAACTGCCGTTCAAATACATGAACTAAATTTATACAAGTTTTTACATTTTAGTTATGTTTCTGCGACCGGCAGAGAAAATTTCAATGGGTTATATTATTTAAATTATTTAATTTACAGTGTTCTATTTTGCGGCATTCAAATTAATGAAACTAACACTATCAATGGCATTTCAATAGAGGTCAGTAAAAGTATAGAGATTGAGAATAACGTGGGATTACTTTTCTGCGTCCATATACGGTTGCAGAAAAGTGGTGGTCGCAGAAAGATATGTAAAAATGCAATGTACAGACGCAGAATAGGTAGTGTGATGTGTATATATATATATATATATATATATATATATATATATATATATATATTGCTGCGATATCAAAATTTGTTATAATTTTATAAGATTAAAAGTTTTACCAGATTATATAACATTATGTTGAGTAATACATGAGCAAACAAGTTTCAATATTCAATAAAATTTTAATCTGAGTGTTATGTTTGAACTCGTTAATAAGCAGATTAAACACTGGAGTTTCGTATAACATTTATTGATAATTCCACAATTGAATTTCACTCTTAAACTATAATACATTCAATGACAATTTAGTACAATCTCTTGGGCATCTTTCTGATTTGGAGGTTCGTACCGGAGAGAGACTTCCGCCTGGCTGCCGTGCTGGCCCATGCGCGGTTGTGGATCTGCGCCAACACCACACTCCCACACTAAGTCCAAAAAGCTTCTCTAAACAGAAAAATAAACATTTAGGATTTTGTGGCCCTTACCTAACTCCCTTTCTCATTCTTTAAAACTTCTCAATAAGAGTTGTTTGTACAATTCATTTTCCTTATCCTAATTTAAAACTTTAAATCCCTATTCCCATGTGGGATCACAATAATAGAGAACTTCCTCTGAACTTATAGCCTAAGCGTATACAATATTTCCTACTATCGCCCCGTCAAACGTAAGTTGTCCCCCTTCAGATCCGCTATTTTAACAAAATCTTTAAACCGTTCTGGTTCGGTTCGTTTCCGGACTGATTGTCTGAGGGCTTCCTTACTTTCGGCTGGGCTTGCTGCATCCTGGGTGCCACCACCGTTAGGAGGACCTTCTGCCCCTGCAGTTGCTTCCTGTTTATAATTATGTGGGCTGGTTGAATTCTCGTTAATTACCCTACCTGTTTCCGTTCCTGCTGTTATCGGGTCTGCCAGTGCGGTGTTGTCCTTTGTACTTTTCGCATTCACATTTACTGCAATTTTTCCCGTTTTACCTATTCCTGAATTTGCAAGCCTAGCGTCGTTTTCTGGTTTGTACCTTGAAATGATCTGGTTTCTGTGTCTCTTCCATTTTTCTCCATTCGTCCGTTTGCAGATGTACGTTGCTGCCCCTGTTCTATTTACAATTTGTGCTTCCACCCAGTTCTTTTCATTTACCTTCCTGTAGTCTCGTACCATGACTTCCTCTCCCCTTTTAAAACTTCTGGTTGCTCTGCCTTTCTTCCTCTCCTGCTTGACTATTGTTTTTTGGTGATTTTTCGCTTTTCCTTTAGGCTTTTCTCCTAATAAACTCAATGTTGTTCTTATCTCCCTACCCAACATTAGCTTCGCCGGGGTTTCTTGCGTTGTATTGTGCTTCGTGTTCCTGTACGCGATGAGATATCTTGAAATCAGAGTGGTTAAACTCTCACTCTTGTTTCTTTCGTCCATTAGCATTGTTTTAATTCTCGCTTTGAATGTTTTAACAGAGTTTTCTGCTGCACCGTTACTTGCAGGATGTCCTGGGGGTGAGGTTATGTGCTCTATGCTGTTTCGCTTCAAAAAGTGTTCTATAGAACTGGCTACTAGCTGCCTACCGTTGTCCGAGACGAAGGTTTCGGGGAGCCCAAACCGTGCAAATGCATCACGCAACTTCTCTTTCAGTTCACTGGCTGTCATGTTCCCACTTCATATATTTCTGGCCACTTTGAAAAAGCGTCTGTTAAAATTAGGAACATTTTTCCTTTTATTGGCCCCAGATAGTCCCCATGCACCCGACTCCAGGGTCTTGTCGCTGCCGGCCAAGGGGTCGTTCCAGCCTTTGGTGGGTCGTTTCTATTCTGTAAACAAGAAATACAAGATAAACACATATTTTCTATGTCTTTATCTATTTGCGGCCACCATAAATATGACCTGGCAACAGATTTTGTTTTTACGATTCCGAAATGGGCTCCATGGAGTTCTGCTAGAAGTTTCCCTTTTAATGATGTCATCCTCCACTGTCAGTTCGTTTCTGCGGTTATAATAAGGTAAAATTTCAGTCCTTACCTCCTTTGGCCATTTATCCTTTCTTACATAGTCCATTACTTCTCTCAGAAGGTTGTCTCTCTTTGTTTCTCTTGCCATCTCCCCATTGTCCACTGGCCACTCATTACAAGCAGCTGCAAAATTTATATACTCGCCTTTTCCTCCGCTGTTCTGGGATATTACTTCTGTCGGGAGCGGGACGCGGGACAAGCAGTCCGCCACATAGTTGTTTCCTCTTTTTACGTATTCTATTTTGTAGTTAAAGCTGCTTAGGTATGCGCCCCATCGTTGCAACCTATTTGCGTACATGAGGGGAATGCCTTTGTCTTCTTTAAACAATACAGTTAAGGGTTTATGATCGGTCTGGAGGGTGAACTTCTGTCCATACAGGAACTGCTGGAATTTGCTTACTCCGTAGTAGATTGCTAATGCTTCTCTGTGTATTACAGAGTAATTCTCCTCTGCTGGCATCAGCGTTCTAGACACACAACCGATCATCCTTTCTTCTCCGTTTTGCATCCGGTGACTCAGGACTGCGGAAACTCCTTCATTTGACGCATCCGTCGTCAGAATGATTGGTAACCTAGGATTAAAATGGACCAATATTAAATCTGATGCAATATTCTCCTTTATTTTGTGGAACGCTTGCTGACATTCTTTGTTCCACCTAAATTTAACGTTTTTACCTAGTAGATTATAAATAGGCCTTAAGATTGTTGCTAGGTTGGGTACATAACGCGAATAATAGTTTACCATGCCACAGAATGACCTTACTTGCGTCGGCGTTACTGGGTTGGGTGCTTCGGTAATCGCCCTGATCTTTTCCTCCGTCTTCCTAATCCCCTTTTTTGAGATGATATGCCCCAAGTATTCTACTTTATCCTGAAAAAAAACGGCATTTCTCCCTCTTTACTGTTAACCCCGCCTCATTCAGTTTTGCCAAAACATTGTTGAGCGTTTCAAGGTGCTCTCTCTTGTCTTTGCCTGTTACTAAGATATCATCCAAAAAATTTACTACGTTTCTCATTCCCTGAAATAGCTGCTCTACATATTTTTGGAATTTAGCACTGGCTAGTGAAATACCATAAGGCATCCGGTTTACCTTATATAACCCCCTATGCGTACTCCAAGTTAGTAATTTTTTTGCTTCTTCGTCTAACTCAAACTGAGTATAGGCTTGCGTTAAATCGATTTTTGAAAAATGCTCACCTTCGTGCAGCTGGCTGAATATATCCTCGATCCTTGGCAATGGATAGTTTACCTCCACCAGCCACTTATTTACGGTCGCTCGGTAGTCTCCACAAATCCTTAAACTTCCGTCGTTTTTTAACACTGGAACCAATGGTGTCCCCCACTCGCTTGATTCCACTGGGCTTATTATTCCCTCCTTTTCGAGCTTGACAAGCTGTTTGTCCATCTCCTCTTTAAATGCTAACGGGACTGCCCTAGGCTTACAAAAAACAGATTTTGAGTTAGGTTTTAATTCAAGCGATATCTTTGCGTATTTAAAACACCCCACTTTATCTCCGAAAACAGCAGGATATTTATTAATAATATTTTCCACTTCTACCTCATTTTTCCCTATTTTATACATGGGTAACATCTCAAACTTTACATTAAATGACTCTAACCAGTCTCGCCCTAACAGTGATGGTCCCCCATTATTTACCACATAAAATCTTATCGGTCTACATACATTATTAAATAATACAACCACATTAAAATAACCCTCTGGTTCGATTACATCCCCAGTATAACCTTTCAGTGACAGGTAATCCCTTTTCAATTTGTGATGAGTAAAAAATTTTAAGTACAGATCATAATTAATGCAAATTAAAGAAGCTCCACTGTCAATATCCATTTCGAAAATTTTGTTTTCGATTGTCACTGATTGAAAAGGCGTTACCTGTTTTCCTACTGTCATTTATTATAGTAAACATGTCGGCCTCTACCTCTACAAAATTTTGATTTTTAATTCTACACATATTAGCGAGATGGCCAGTCTTTTTACAGTTGTGACATTTATATTCGGTGTACTTACAGTTTTCGTACTTATGATTTTTACCACAACACCTACACTTTTGGCTTCCATTTGTCGGCCATTTTGACATGTTCATATTGAGCTTGGCTCTGCCCAAGGATGGTAAACTAGTTTACTATTCTTGGGCTCCGCCTCCTTCTTTGCCAGAGTTTCTGGGTCGGCTGCTGTCGCCACTTCCTTGCGCACTGTCACTGCGCTGCCCCGGTCTCCTGTTCCTATTTCCGGCTCCTGCACGTTGCAGTTTGAAGATTCGCGCTTCTGAAATTTTATTTATCTCCACCTTGTGACGCTCTTTTTCTCGTACGGTGCGAGAGCTAAGGCTGTCACTTTGACACTCGAGCTTTATTCAGTACTCGGGTGCCAGTTCAAGTTTTAAAGTGATTGAACAACACTACCCACAAGTCGAATGAGTGAGACTAAGCAGCTCAGTGAAGAATCAGTTAATTCCAGTGGGTCAATAAGGGAAAATAGACTTTCACAAACACAACAGTAAAACGCAGAAGTTCCAATAATATTTAAGTATATATTACAGTAAACCTGTGGTTACAGTCCTAAATAAACAGAAAAATCACAATTAACACAAATTCATATACAGATATATATATAAACAATAATAGTAGAGGGAGAGTAGCAAGCAATGTGGTAACGTTAGCGGCAAAAGCGTAGCAGCGGTTAATCGAGCAGTGAAAGCGTGCAAACGAGGGAATTAGCGAGTGTATGATAAAACGAACGTTAAGCAGACAGTGTACGGATACCAGAAAATGCGAAGCAAGCAAAATTATTTATAGTAATAAAAACAGGTTATGAAACAGACCGAAAATTTGGCTAGTGCTTAATGATATTAAACATACGGAAAATTAAGTGTCGGCAGAAAGAGCAAATTTTCTTGTCATGAACTCAGTATACTGTGCAAACAAAAGCTTAATTAAATCTGTCCTTTTATTAAGGTTCAGCACGGAACAAACAATAATGTGACTAAATAAAAAAAGGTGAGAGCCCTGTAGGGACACAGGTCCTTAAAAAATACAGGGGGGGCAAGTAGGAACTTGTAGGGACACAGGTCCTTAAAAAAATACAAGTAAGGGAACAGCCGGACACAGGTCCTAATGCAGGTAAGTAGGAACTTGTAGGGACACAGGTCCTTAAAAAATACAAGTAAGGGTACAAAGGTAGTCACAAGGTGAAAATATTAAAGTGAAATATTCAAATAATTAAATATGACTTGAAACCGAATTATATGTAACAGACTTCTGGATGCACAGTATAAAATTTTCAATCAGAAAATAAACAGTGAAATTTAATAAGGTAAGTGTCAAAATGGCAATCAGTAAATATGAAATAAATAGTAGAGTATTTAAGCAGCGTAAAAATTTCAATCAGAATATAAGCAATAAAATCCCGGTGACTAAGTTTTACTATGAAATAAATACCAAGAATATTTAAACCGCGTAAAAATTTCAATCAGAAAATATGCATAAAATTCCGGTGACAAAGTTAAAAATTATCAGTCAGTAAATATGAAATAAATGCCGAAAATATTCAAACAGGTTAAAAATTTCAATCAGAATAAATACAGAATAACAAATGCACTAGCCAAATATATATACATATAAGTTTTCTTACTCTTTACAATCGCAGCGGTGGACCCTGGGCACTGGCAGACGTCTGGTTGTTTCGAGAATTGGAACACATTCTGATTCTACAGGAGTTTTCGGTCAGTTTTATAGCCAGATTCCCACTCAGGGTAGCGCGAGGAGTCCCACGTGCTCTAGTATCGCGCATGGCGAGTATTGAATACAAGCCAGCGAGGACGGCTATATTAAGTTATTAAACTACCGGTAAATTATTATTACGCGCGTTGGTTAGTATAAATAAAGTATTTTAACTTTTGTAATGTATGAAATCGGTTTCAAATATTTATTCTAACCAACTACGAAAAAGAAACGGATTTAATCGGCCACAGATAACTAATTATTGAATTAATTGCTTCAAACAATAAACAATAATTCCGTTTACAAATATTTGCTGTTTTAAATAAATACTCAGGTATTCAAATAGTGAATATTTTCGGATAATATACAGTAAGTCGCTTAAGGCGATACCGAAAACAAGAAACATATTTATATAAAGTACAATTAACTATAAATTTTATGCAGATTTCAGTAACGAAAAATGCTTCGTTACAACCTGGAGCCCTGATTCTTTTTGTTGGGCAATCTTCATTAGCTCTTCTACAGTTTTTCCTACGGGTTCTTCATAGATTCTATCTAGAATTTTCCCTGGTCTCATTCCCGAGACAAATTTATCTTTCAAAATGTACGTTAACTGGCTACCAAAATTACAATTTACTGCCACCACCCTCACTCTCGCATAATACTCATTAATTGTCTCATTGGATCCTTGAGTCAACTGGTAAAATTTCACACGCTCCCGCCACTCAGATACGTGTGGACTAAATTGAGACTTTAGCAATGCACACAACTCGCCGTATGTCTTTTCCTTGGGAAGCGCAGGATAACTGAGGTCTCTTACAAGTTTGTACGTAGACGTCTCTATGGAACTTAGCAAAATTGCGACCTGGGTTTTTGGGTCTTTTATGTCATTTGCTACAAAGTGTTGCTCCACTTGTTCTTGATACAAAATCCAATCATCTGCGTGTTGGTTGAATTCAACAACTCGGCCTACCAAGCTTGCCGCCGCCATTTTGCTGAATACCACCGGTTCGCGTGCGGTATTCGGTCAGTTTTATCCTCGTCGCCACTGTTATGTTTGAACTCGTTAATAAGCAGATTAAACGCTGGAGTTTCGTATAACATTTATTGATAATTCCACAATTGAATTTCACTCTTAAACTATAATACATTCAATGACAATTTAGTACAATCTCTTGGGCGTCTTTCTGATTTGGAGGTTCGTACCGGAGAGAGACTTCCGCCTGGCTACCGTGCTGGCCCATGCGCGGTTGTGGATCTGCGCCAACACCACACTGAGAAAACAGAAGCAAAGTCATTTTATAAGTATAACTTACAATACTACCAACGAGTGGGTATAATTTTGGAGTGAATGAGTAAAATAGCTAACGATATCTAAATTCTGAAGTTATGAAGCAGCGTCATATAATTTCATATGACTTAGCAGAGCATGATAACATGTCTATCTAGTTTTAATTACAAATTACTTGCTGATAAATGATATAACATAAGAAAACTTTAGATTTGTAACTCAGTGTATGCATTAGATTTAAGAAGAACGTAAATACTTGTGATAAATCACACTATGCGACGTGTACCACGACAAAATAAAGACACTAATTGTGAAGGAACTTCCATTCAATAGCTACCATGCTTATTTGGATAACATTTTATATTTGAATATGGCTGCAAAAGGTCGTGAGTCCTTGCTTAAGATTCGAGGAAACGGCAGATCTGAAAATCATCAAATTTCAATTAAGTTAACAAACATTTTAGTTTTAGTGAAGTAAAACTTTTACATATGAAAACTTAGATACTTACCTGGTGATTCTAATCTCAGTAACAGCTCTGGAACTGTGTATGTAGATAGGGTTACACGGCCACTATTAAGGGTAAGTTACCCCATGTCGTGAGATTTTTTTTCGTAGATAGATAAAAACTCGTTTTTGAACTATAATTGTGTGGTTTACCGGTAATTAAGATGATGGACTATTTGTAGATACAGTTTTGGGACACCATTTGTGTAAATAGACACTTATGAGTGCAAGTTGTTTAGGGGCCACAGCCTGAAATTTTCAACGTTACTTTATTTGAAGAAAAGTCTTCGTTCGACTTAAATATTACTTAGAATAGATGTATTAGTTCATAAAGTCTGTTTGCTAATGGTGTTTGGTGTATTTTAATCTTTAACTTAAGATGTTTACACAAAAAGCTTCAGAGTTTTAAGATTTCCTTTAAAAGCATCGCAGGTATAAAAAAATAGGGCATCAAAACGATCAGCATAAAAAAATAGAGTAAAAATACATACAATACAAAAATGCCAAATTTTTAACGTTGCGAAGGTAACAAGGTGACAGTAAAAAAAAAGGAGGATAGATGATTATGAATAAAAGTCAGTCACATTTTTGGCTCGTGTCATAAAAAAGAAACCGAATAATCATTAAATTTCGGAAGCTTATTGATTGTTACCTAGTAATTGTTAATTAGTAACGTAATATTAATTGGAGAATTGTCCAAAAAACTAAATTTAGTATTTACGAATAATTGTGTTTCGTCGTGAATAATTAATCCAAATTGATTCGAAGTTCCAAGTAAAACAAAGTGCATCACATCCAATATTAAGCAACGAAGTTGGAGATTCATTGCAGTTCGAATCCAAGGACAGAGGAGCCATTGTTTCCGGTCAGCTGCTTGACGAATCACCACCGAGTGTAAAGGTACCGTACAACGTTTCCAAATAAAGTTTTTCATACTGGTTTGGTATATTCATGTTTCATTGACTCTTTCAATTGATACATCGACACTGTATTTGTTAGTTTATTATATGTTAAGAGATTTGTGTATTCACCATTTGCACCTTACACCATTAAAGGTTGTATTATTTATTAGCGTGTTTAATTTTTGTGTCAAGTGTACGGATTGAACTTGCTTTTGAGATTACAGTTTTCATGCTCTACACTATTGAGTACCATGTTATAACATGGTTGGCGCCTGGGTATTAAGCTATTCATTTAAATATCAAATTCATTATTTCAAATTTTAGAATTCATAATGTTTGCAACTAATTATTTAATTTCACTCAATTCTTTTAAATAAAATTTAACTTTCATTTCATTTACTTAGTGATTCATTTCAAGATTAAAACCACACATTAAAATAAATATAATAAATTGTCGCTAGCAACGTGGGGCGATTTACATTGCGCTTTACATTTACAAGTAAATTTTTATAAGAAAGGTATAAGGTGTCTTTGGTTGTTTTGAATGTAAATATTGGTAAAATTTTTAAAATATAGGGTGAACGGTGTATTCTCACAAGGTTTAGTGTTTATATGGATTTACGGTCAGGTAAAAAACTCATAATGGAAAACAAAGACCAGGTAACAGAAACCACGGTTGTAGAGGAACAGGACACCACAACTACACAAAATACAGACACTACACAAACACTTACACCAGTAACATCACACATACAAATACAAGAACACGGGGATAACATACGAACAAATTCTACACACAGTGAACTGTTAATACAGCAAATGTTGGCACAAATGATGAAAAGCTTGGAAGAAAATAAAGAAGTCAACAAGAAAATGGATGCAAATTTAGAAAAAATCAACAAGAACATGGACGCAAATTTAGAAAATATCAACAAGAACACTGAAGAAACCAAACACGACTTAAATAGCAAAATGGACGATAACAACAAGAAGATGGAAGAAAACTTGAATTATAAATTGGCAGAAATTGAAGAAAGGTTCAGTGAAATGAACAGAAAAATGGAAGAAAATATTTACAAAAAATTAGAGGAAAACAAACATGACAGTTATAAAAACGTCAGAAGATTAGAAGAAAACGATCATAAATTGAAAGAGAGATTAGACAATGTAGAAGAGAATATATTGAGAATAAATGAAGAAATAAATATGAAAATACAAAACACTGCAACGGAAATTAAGGGAGAAGTGGAACATTATATGGAAGATGGTTTCACGACAATAAAGAACAAGATGGATAGAAAAGATGAAACTGTCCAATCTAAGTTAAAAGAACAGGAAGGGAAGATAAAACAGAACACGCAGATGTTACAGATGGCTACGCAAGAGATGAAGGAACAGGGGGAGAAGATTGTGAATAACGCTAAATTAATAAGGGACATACCACAAATATACACTACACTACAAACGCATACATGTACAAAACCACAATTTTACTTTTATGGGGACTCACGTACACACCCCAAAGTTTTCATGACACGTCTCAGACAAAACATGGGATCAATACACGAGGGGATAAATTTAAAACAAAACATACAAGACATGCTCAGGGGTGAAGCAGAGTTGTGGTATGAGATGATTGAGGATAAATTTGAGACATTGGATGAGTTCGAAACTTTACTGTTGAAACAATTCTGGAGTGAATATTCTCAGCAAAAGATAAGGTTCAATTTGTACGAAAAAAGGGGATATTCTCGGGAGAGTTATGTTTTACGGAAAATATATAACATTCGATATTTGGAGCCGAAGTTCACAGAGGCTGAGATGGTAAAATATTTAGGACGGCATTTTTCAGAAGACATTCATAATGTTATAATTACCCAAAGGATATTACACTAGATGGCTTAATAGATTATTTAAGGAGTATTGATGACCATAGGAATGGAGACAATCGTTCAACATAAATGAACAACGAGGTGACAGAGGAGAGAACAGGCAAAATCAAAATTATAACTACAACAACAATAATAATTACGCAAATCAATACAAAAACTATGACAATGACAAGCGAAATGGAGGTCCAGACAATAAAAATAGAAATCAGAACTATACTAATAGAAATTATAATTCAAACTCTAACTATCGAAATGGCAACAGAAACAATGGATATAATCAAAATGGTGATTATGAGAAGAGGAAAACCGTAAACTGGGAAGACAGAAGGTCACAAGGCCAGGAAGAAACTAGAAGAGAAAATAGGACTTACGCACAGGTTGCAAATATAAGTGAGAGAAGGAGAAATGATAATAACCGACAGGCGGACATGAATACAATACAGACCACAGCACAAATTAATACCGGTTCTGAAAATCAGGATTTTCAGTGAAGGAACTTTTAACCACTACTTATGAACACATGCGCGAATATATAGGTTTCGATAATGGTAACGAATCACAAAATATTAAAAACGGTCATTTGCGAATTGTTAAAATTAAAATTGAACATTTAAATTTAAACGCACTAATTGATATTGGGTCAGAAGTCAGTGTAATTAATGAAAACATAATAAATGAAAACAT
Source organism: Leptura quadrifasciata (assembly GCA_963675555.1). Taxonomy (NCBI): domain Eukaryota; kingdom Metazoa; phylum Arthropoda; class Insecta; order Coleoptera; family Cerambycidae; genus Leptura; species Leptura quadrifasciata. The sequence goes on from OY776673.1 coordinate 122,697,082, forward strand.
AGCAGTTTTTCAGAATAAATGTATTAAAATATCTAAAATTAAATTGGTAAGTGCAAACGGTAGGAAATTTGCTGAAAGTAATAAGGTTTTAAATATTGATTTTATGCTAGAAAATCAGAGTTTTAAATGGGATTTCATTATTGTTCCAAACATGAACTTTGATATGATACTTGGAGAAGACATTTTGTCTCAAATAAAGGTAACCATTAATTTAGAAAAAGGTTGTTAATAGTTAAGGATAGGGAAATACCCATATTTAAAATAAATGAATTATTAAATCATGATATTGATGGCTATGAAGCCGAGGTAAATAAAGAATTAATTGAAATAGGTGTTGATAAACCTATTGTGGAAACCGAGTCCACGTACGTAATGAATATTAGTATAAATGAGTTTACCTAATTAGAAATAGATTGTCCATCCAAGTATCGTACAGGTGTACATGAATTATTAGGAAAATACATTTTATTAATCAATAATGAATCTAGAGTAGCTACAGGATATGTGCATAAGTTACAAGTAGATGAAAATAAACCATTCAAATGCAAAACGTATCCAGTTCCTTTTAAATATCGTGATGAAGTCAAAAATGAATTACAAAATATGATTAAAGCAAACATTATACAATCAGCAAAGACAAATTACATTAATCCATTGGTCATTGTAAAAAAACAGAATAATTCTATTAGGTATATACTTAGATACACTAGCCGAGTTTGGATTTTCCTCAATAATCAACGAATATACACGAGTACAGCATAATTCTAAGTCATGTATTGACCTCATATTTTTAAAAACTAATCATGACATAGAATTAGTATTACCACTAGTCATCCAGACTGAAATTACCGACCACTATATAACAGCACTACAAATAATAACTGAATGTTCACAACAAACAAACAAAAATGCACCTAAAATAAGGTTTATTAAGTTTATTAACTACAAAAAATTAAATGATCAATTAACTGCCTAATTGGAATGAAGTATATGCCCATAATTGCTCAGAAATAGCACTAAATTCATTTCTTAAAATACTTACAGACAACATTACTTTTTGCACAAATTTTAAAAAAATTAAACACAAATTGATTAGAAGAAAGGAATGGATAAATGATAGTATAGTGAGCTCAGTTAACAAAAAACAAAAACTATATAAAAAAATGAAGACAAATCCACTGAATATTGAAATAAAAGTACAATATAATAATTATAAAAAATATTTAAATAAAATAATAATAAAAACAAAAAAAGATTACTATAGAAAAAAAATTGAGAATAATAAACATAATAAAATGTACTTATGGAAAACTGTAAATTCAATAAAAAACTATAGTAATATAGATAAAATATGTTGTATAATAGATTCCGAAAAACAAAACCAAAACCAAATTCTAACATCGAAATTGGATATAGCTAATGAATTTATTAATACCTTTCTAAACACTGGAATCCAACTAGCAAATAATATTATTCCAGATGCCGAGTATACTCCTAAGAAAACTTCTTTATCGAATTCGTTTTACTTATTACATACTGATACATCTGAAGTATATGATACCATAATAAGTCTAAAAAATAAAAAATCAACAGGCATTGACAACATTAGCGTTAAGACAATAAAAGAAATTGCAATACATATAATAGAACCCTTAACATAAATTTTTAATCTAATTTTCTCTACAAGCCATATTCCTACGAACTTTAAAACATCTGTCATAAAACCTATCTTTAAGAAAGGCGACAAGCTACTAAGTCAAAATTATCGACCAATATCCATAATAACTAATTTTGCAAAACTATTCGAAAAAATTCTAAAAATACGTCTGATAAATATATTAAAAAATACCAAATTATTGCTACAAATCAGTATGGATTCCAGAAAGATGTATCCACCCAGGATGCTATTAGTCATTTAACGAATAAAGTATACACCACCATCTATAAGTCCTTACCATCACTAGCAATATTTCTGGACCTAGCAAAAGCCTTCGATACGGTCAACTTTGTTTAATTAATGGAATCACTTGAAGGGATAGGTATAAGAGGGAGGGAACTAAAGCTATTTAATAGTTATGTGTATGATAAAAAGCAGTGTGTTGATATAACAAGAAGTCAATTCAAAACGCCTGAATATGGAGTACCCCAAGGTACGGTTCTGGGACCATTGCTGTTTATCATATACATAAATGATTTATTCTTACAAAGTACCCGGGTGAAATAATTACATTTGCTGACGATACTGTAGTTTACTATGAGGATAAATCATGGACTGAGCTAAAAGGGAAAGTAGAATCTGATTTCGCATTGCTAAAGAAATGGTTCAATAATAAAATACTTACATTAAAATTGGCAAAAAACCTTTTTTCTACCTTTCGCTTCATACAAATCAGGGTTACCAAATTACAATAGTTTATTAATCTCCGATATGAATTCGACTACTGAAATAAACAGAACTGATACAATAAAATACTTAGGCATATACATCGATCAACATTTAAAATGGGATACGCATATAGAATATTTGGTAAAAAAACTAAGATGTATTATACCTTATATAATATTTACATGATATAGTGCCTCAAAGCAGCCTACCAACAGTTTACCATGCATTGGTTGAATCACATTTAATTTATGGCATACTTAGTTGGGGAGGGGTTAACAAAACTATATTAAACAAATTAGAGGTTTCACAAAAAAGGATTTTAAAAATTATGTTCTGTAAAGATATAAATTATCCGACAAACGATTTATACGCTGAAAGCCATTTATTTGATGCCAGACAGCTGTTCTATGACGCGATTTGTGTATACCAATATAAAAATAAAAATACTCTTTCACCTATACATCACAGTTATTTCACGAGAAAAAATCGCGAACAGTATACTGTTCAATTCATGAGGAAGTTAATAGGTCAAAGAAATTATGCATATCTAGCTCCAAAAATTTTTTCGAACCTACCTGAAAACAAAAAAAGCAAAATCTTTGCCTCTCTTCAAAAAGCAATGTAAAAAACATATATCTGAATCATCAAGAATAGAAATCCACAGACAAATCGATCTTAAAAATAATTAATCAGAAAATGTCTCGGATTGTGTAACAATATATTAATATGGCTAACATTTACTAGTTTTATATTTGTATGTATATGTGTGTATGTATGTACGTGTGTGTATATATTTATATATGTATATATGTGTGTAAATACCTCATGTCCTAAAATAATGAGTTGTATAACAAATACATTATATATTAAAGAGATTCTTTCATATTGTAGTGAGTAATATTTTATTATTATTATTTATTATTTTATTTTATTTACTATTAGATTTATATTTAGTGTTTTTACTTGTTGTTTATATCATTGTTGTTTTATTAGGTTATACTTTTTTTTCCCACGCTCAAGTATCCTCTGGGATATTTTGTGGTAAATTATGTTTATATGTGTACATTTTTCTTGTATTTTTCATTGTACTTTCTAAAATAAACATTATTATTATTATTATTATGTTTAGACGCTAGAAATTTAAACAGCATTACTAAGGCACAGTTTGATGCGCCCCAAACAATCGATTCAATGCTTTCCAGGATTGGTAAGAATACGATTTTCTCGGAACTTGACTTAAAAAATTCATTCTGGCTAATACCACTTGATCCAGATTCGCGTAGGTTTACGGGTTTTAGTGTCGACGGACACATCTTTCAGTTCAAGGTAGTACCATTTGGACTTCAATCAGCATCATCTGCTCTGGTCAGAGCTATGCAGTGTATATTGGACAAATACGAAGCCTTTTGCATTCACTACGTTGATGATATCAACATAACAATATTTTTAGCAATATACCCACTAACTTTTTAAATTGTGAAGTTATACATTATCCACTATCAGGCCACAATCCTCAAGCTCTTAGAGTCAATTTAGCTGTAGAAAATATATACAGGGTTACTGGTAATTCGATACATTCCTTTGGAGATGTGATGGGGCATGATCTAAGAAGTAAATTTAGCCCTAACATATATTATGCAAAACTCAATCGTTTTTGAGATATTTAATTTTTTTTGTTTTTCTCAAAAAGTAGATCTTAATGTCCTAAAAGTTAATTTTCGAAAAATCTATTTGATATTTTTAAATTTTTTTTTACTGGATTACTTGTCCAATATTATAGATATCCGTTGGGAATGAAAAATATCCGGAAACATTTCGATCATGTGAACATCTGAAATAAAAACTTTAATTTTTTTTTTTTAAATCAGTTATGAAATTTATGAAAGTGTGGCCCTATTAAATAGTGGCCAATGACTTTCATCCACACATTAATAGAAAACTTCATTTGGAAACTAGTTTCACGTGTTAACTTGGGATTTTCCTCTGCCCAATAATGTAGGTTGTGGAAATTTGTTATACCCTCGCGATTAAATTTCGACTCGTCCGTTCATAAAATACTTGTTAAAAAATTTGCACTTTCTGCATCTGAATTTAACATAAAGCGGCAGAATTCCACTCTCCTTCCAGGATCACCTTCCTCCAAGCCTTGGATAGGGGTATAGTGGTAAGGATGACATCCAACTCTACGTATCGTAGACCAAACTTTCCATTGTGACGCTCCGGTTAGTCTTGCGACTTTATTAGTTGAAATAGTTGGGTCTTCCTCAAAATACCTCAATATTTCTTCCTCATCATCTGGTTCATAAACGGGAGGAGCACCAGCGTCACTTCTTCTACATTTCACGGAGCCAGTTTCAGCGATATTTCAATATGCCGTACTGAATACACGTGCATTTGGTAAGCGGCGGTTAGGGTACCAAAGACCATATTCTCGGCGAGCTTCAGCAGCGTTGCCTCCACAGTATCCATAGACAAACAAGATATCAGGGTATTCTGCGTTGGCATACGCGGCCATGGCAGAGAAAATACAATAACAACAACTAATAACAACTACGAGCAAAATCAAAATCTTTGATAACTAATTTAACAAGACCAACAAACTTAAGGGACACGGAGATAAGAATGTCAGTTAATGACATATATGCACAAACGTCAAAGTCAAGGACTGACTGACTTAAATGAAAATGAACGATTAGTCGTTTAATAAATTCCGCCACCAGCATTATCTTTACTAATTTTTTATTAGAACTATCAAGCGTACATTAAACATTTCTACCTAGTTAGATAGCTATTGAAATAACGAAGTTTTTATAATAATTTGTACGTCATTTTTTTGAAAAAACCTAATAGGTAAATTTCATAACTGATTTAAAAAAAAAATATTTCAAAGTTTTTATTTTAAATGTTCACATGATCCAAATGTTTCCAGATATTTTTCATTCCAAACGGATATCTATAATATTGGACAAGTAATCCAGTAAAAAAAATTTTTAAAATGTCAAGTAAATTTTTCGGAAATTAACTTTTAAGACATTAAGATCTACTTTTTTGAGAAAAACAAAAAAATTGAAATATCTCAAAAACTATTGAGTTTTGCATAATGTATGTTAGGGCTAGATTTACTCCTTAGCTCATGCCCCATCACATCTCCAAAGGAATGTATCGAATTACCAGTAACCCTATATAACAAAAAATATGTAGTTAAAAGGTCATTTAATGAAGGTAACATCAATACATTTATCAATCTTATTCATTCAGAGAACTGGGATGCGGTTTATGCAGAAACGGATGGTAAGTACAATTCTTTTTTGAAGATATTTCTATATTATTTTGACATTGCATTTCCTAAAACAAAAAAATCTGTCAATATTCATAGACATAAATGTTGGATACCTCCTGAAATTAAGCAATGGTCTATCTATATTAGAGACTTATATATATTACATAATAGGACGAATTGTGACAATATTTTAGAGGTATATAAAACTGAGAAAAAAGTGTATAAAAAATATATCAAAGAATATAAAACTCAACTAAACAATAATATAATTTCGAATTCTGGAAACAAATCAAAAGCTACCTGGGATATATTTAATAAAAGTATTAGTAAAAAAAATAGACAAGATCAAAATGAACTTATCGTCAAGGACCATCAAAATAATAAAATAACCGACCCAGACGCCTTAGTGCGCTTATTTAGTGAACATTTTTCTCTTTCTCCAACACAGCCTGTTAGAGAGAGGACAAATATGATAGTTCAAAATCGAGCAAATTTGTTTCTAAACCCTACTAATGCCCAAGAAATTCTAGATACTGTTCTTGCCATGCCTAACAAAAAATCAACGGGTCTTGATGAAGTACTAATTTATGTTATAAAAAAAGTAATTGTAGAAATTTCTGAGCCATTTTCCGCTACAATAAATAATTGTTTTTTGGAAGGAGTATTTCCTAATCAATTAAAAATTAACAAAACAATTCCTATCCATAAAAAGGGCGATAAGGAAAACGTCGTAAACTACCGCGGTATATCAATCCCACCGAATTTCTCTAAGATTATTGAGAAAACAATTTATAACAGAATGATTTCTTTTTTTACTAAGCATAAAATAATTAAAGGTTGTCAGTTCGGCTTTATGCCTCATTGTTCAACAGAACAGGCTATTTATCACTCACTAACCAAAATTATTACAGCGCTTGATTCAAATTTGAAGGTGGAGTGCTTGTATTTCGACATGTCAAGAGCGTTCGACACAATTAATTATGCCATTTTATTGGATAAATTAAATAGTTACGGTGTTCAAGGTACATGTAACAAACTACTCCAGTCGTACCTTACAATAGATCACAAGTTACTGCACTAACAACTTGCAAGGATGGAGTACTTCAAACTGTTTTTATCAGATAAAACTTGTATACTGCGGGGTGTGCCTCAAGGATCTATACTTGGGCCCCTCCTATTTATTTTGTATACAAATGATTTAAAAGATTATATTAATATAGATTTTTTATATCAATATGCAGATGATAACTCCTGTGTTGCGACCGAAGAATCCTTAGTGGCTTGTGCAAGCAAACTTACCACAATATCCTCAAATATGTATAAATATTGTAATTCGAATGGCTTAAACTTAAATGTAAATAAAACTACTCTTGTTATGTTTTCTCCAACTACTGATCTTGATTATTCGTTGTATGTTCAATTAAATGGTTCTTCAATCACACAAACGGAAAATGTAAACTTTCTTGGCATAATGCTAGATAGTAAGTTAAATTGACAAGTTTATACTAATACTTTAATACCAAGAATTAATTCGTCTTGTTACCTAATACGATTCATGAGATACCAACTATCAGTAGGCTCTCTAAGAATGTTTTATTTTTCATACGTACAAAGTATTCTAGAATATGCGATAATATTCAGGGGTTCCTGCCTACATTGGCAGAAAGTATTTGTTTGTCAAAAACGCATAATTAAGTGTATGATGAAGGTATCTTGCAGAGATTCATGTAGACCTTTGTTTAAAGAATTGAAAATACTTACCATCCCGTCTCTTTATATTTATAAATTAGTTTTGTTCGTTAAAAAAAATACTGGTGAATTTACAAGAAATATTGATGTATATAGATTAATGACAACAAGACATGGGAATGATCTCAGAATACACACCACCATAGTTTTTATGAAAAAAGTCCATGTTATAACGCTATCAAAGCCTACAATGCCTTACCACAAGAATTAAAATCTATTAATAACATTCATACCTTCAAAAATCAACTTAAATTGTATTTACTTGAAAATACATTTTACTCTTACAGTGATTTTTTAAATGCATAAAATTTTTGTTAGCAACTTCAATAGTGCAACTGATTATAATGTTTTCTACAGTTTTAGGGTTATTTTAGTTGTGTATTTTCTTTTTGCTGCTCTCTTTGTTTTTATATATTTTATACATGTTATATATTTTGTGTTCTAATGTTTTATATTTTACTGTATTGTAATAACTTTTAATATTTAATTACCCTGACAATGCTAATGTCTTTTTTGTAAGATCTATAGCAATAAAGTTTATTCTATTTATTCTATTCTATTCTTGGTATTTTCTGAAACAGAAAGCGATCATTATAAACATTTAAATATTATACTTAATGATTTAAATGAGGCAGGTTTGAAATTAAATATCAGCAAATGTGAATTTTATAAAACATGCGTCAAATATTTGGGCTATAAAATTAATCAAGAGGGTATAAGCATAGGTGCGGAAAGAGTCAGTGAAATTAAGGATTATCCACGTCCAATTAATTTAAAAACCTTAAGGGGATTTTTGGGCATACTCAATTATTATAAAAGATTCGTGTCTAAGTTATCCGAGTTGGAAATTCCACTGATTGAGCTTTTAAGAAAGGATACCAAGTTTGAATAGAATGATCGTAGAGAGACGGCTTTCAATAAAGGGAAATTTCCATGAAAATTTATTATTATACAGCCCTGACTTTTCACTTCCATTCACATTGCGTACTGACGCATCGGACAATATAATAGCGGCTGAGTTAACCCAAATTCAAAGGGAGTTGAAATTCCTATTTGTTTCATATCTCGCATTTTAAAACCCTATGAAACCAGATATTCAGTCTCAGAAAAAGAAATGCTTAGCATAGTTTACGCAATAACCAAATTAACTTTTTTTTTAACTTCTACACATTTTAACCTAGAAACAGATCATGCTGCGTTGTGTTCTATAATGAAAAATCGTTTTGCAAATAACCGAATATATCGATGGTCCTTGTTAATACAAGAATATTCTTTTACAATTAAACACCGCCCAGGGAATGAGAACATAACAGCGGATGCATTAACAAGAAATCGTCATATAGAAAATAGTAAACCCGATACATTTACAGTGGGTTTAAATATGTTACTTCATGAAGCTGATATTTACTCAATGAATCACGTATTATTAAGTCAAAGTCATTTACACAATTTGCGAGACAAGGTACAGGATCGTACATATAAAGGTTTCACCATGAAAAATAACATAATTATTAAAACTTTGATAGATCAGGAAAAATATGTTGTGGATAGAGAATTAGCCTCAAAAATTATCATTGATCTGCATAAAAACGTTTGTCATATGGGAATTCGGAAAACGTGGTTAGTCTTTAGGGAAAATTATTATTCAGAGAAAGATTTAAATTTAGTCAAGGAATTATTATCAAAATGCCATGAATGCTGTTTAGCAAAAACTAAAAACCACATTAACAAGAACATAATTAAGAGCATTGTAACAGAAAATCCTTTAGATATGATTGCCATCGATTTTATCAGTAATCTAATTCCGAATGACCAAGGGTATAGACATATCTTAATTATAGTTGACATATTTTCAAAATTTGTAAAATTATATCTCACAAAACGATGTAACACAGTCATTGCATTAAAGAAAGTAAATTATTTCATCAAAACAATAGGAAAACCAAGGAAAATATTAGCAGATAATGCCACATACTTCAATAATGAAAGGTTCAAAACGCAATTAGAGAATTCAAGTATTTGTTTAATATTCACTGCAATCAGACATCCTCAGTTCAATCCTGTAGAACGATATGTTCAAGAGGTAATTAAATTTTTAAGAATTTTAGTCCAACATGACCATACTCAATGGCCTTCAGCCCTACAAACTGTAGAAGAATTTATAAATAATGTGCCCAGTACAGTAACGCAGTTGTCACCAAATCTCATTATGTGTGCACAACACCCACCAAGACCGTGGACTACCATTGAAAACATTGATTTACAGTCGATGCATAACCTGGTAAAATTAAGACTTAAACGGAATGAAAAGAAATATTTATCAAGGGAAAATAAAAAAATCAAAAGAAAAGCTAGTTTCAAACAAGGGGATTTAGTAGTAGTTAAAAGATTAAGAATTTCTGATAGCAAAAATAATATTTGTGCAAAGTTACAACTCCCTTATGAGGGTCCTTTCATTGCGACGCGCTTTTCTTACAATGCCACTTAATTGGACCCGGATTGGTGATAGCGCGGCACAAAAAAAAAATTGTTACCCGAGCTCAGTCAGAGAGTGGGGTGGGTTAAAAAAAATAAATTAAGGGCGCCACTAGTTTATTTCCACTTTAAACTAGAAAAGCCCCTGTTCTTATAGGAATCCGTTCCCAAAAAAAAAATATATATACCTATATATATATATATCAATCTAAGTGGCAAAACTCAAATAGTGAACTATATACCTTTAGACGCACAGACGAAACAAAATATATATACAACAATGTTAAATTACCTTCTCTTCTTGATTTTGAGGAGTCCTTGCTCAAAAAAAGGACAATGTATTGGTAGCTTCAATAAGTTATGATCTTTTCAGCGTCTTTATTCATAAATAAGTCACCATTAAAATTTAAGAAAATATTTATTTACCTACTGATGATAAATAACAGTCAATCAGAAATGAAATGTTTCTGCAAATGATATTTGATTTATTTATTTACTATTGTTAAAAATGTAAATGACGTAAGGTAGACAATTTGTGTAAAATATAACTTTTCTTTGGCAAGCAGTATATTACACAAAATTCGTGTAAGCAGTGTATAATAATTCATAGAAAATAAGGAGAAATTAGATATATATACAACCCCATAAACGTAATTACCGTACATGTACACGTAAAGTTTACATATATTTATTTATTTTCACTGATTACGTAGTTAAACGAAAATGCTTACGCCAAAAAGAAAAATAAACTATTGGTAGTAATAGGTTTTTTTTTTGTGCAAAATCTAGTTTTGTACTAAAACAAGAATGAATGTTTTCACTTGCAAATAATAGAAAGTAAATATGTATAGGGTTGGTGCCCTATAAATGGTGGTTACTACCCACTGTAACACATGTATCGCTTGTATGATTAAGCAGCAAAAAAAAATATTATGCAAAACAATATGCTAATTTACTGATCATAAAAAAAAATAGATAGGTAAATAAAACATGCAATAATCTTATCTGAAGCTACGTGTGGATGTAAAATTGTCGAATCTCCTTCCAAATCGTGGATACTCCGGGGTGAAACAGGCAGGAAAATTCTCTCAGGAGCACAGCAGCCAGGAATTAAGGGTTGTAATATTTTCTCATACAATCTATACTTGAACTCAAATGCTCGGACTATTACAAAACTGGTGGATGGATTCCAAATATTACGACTAGTAATAAAAATTTGTGGGTACACAAAACAATTGGTGGATACCAAACTGATACTAAAAACCCTAAAATAAAATAATAATCTGTTACAAAACAGAAGAAAAGGGCACAAAATAGTCAAAACTTACCTCTTTCGAGGGTTTCCTACACAACAAAATCTTATCGTTTTTCAGACCCGGTGGTACGGTCAAAGAAATGCCAGAGGGAATATGGCCTAGCAGAAAAATCCTCTATCAGAGACACAGTTTCCAAAACACACTATCCAAATGCTAAACAGCAACTCCAAAAAAATGGAAACTGATTTACTTTAGTTTTAACGAGAAAATCCCAAAAGTATGGCACAATTAAATATATTGTAACTCGCTAGAACTCACTAGGTCAAAATTCATAAAGCAAATGGCTAACACCCAATATCCTTTTTCTACTGTCGTTTTCTGGAATGTTCAAAAAAGATAATTCGTTGCTTTTTCATTCTAACAAAAATTAACGTTCCACAAAAAAAGTAAGTTGATAAGAAGTACTATATGGTTCTACAAATCTGTTCTATATTTCATATAGGCAACCCAATTAACAGTTAGCGTGTTTGATGAGATGTCAGCATTTTCCTAAATTTAATTTATAAATCAGGGAACGCTAATACTCGTAAATTTTACAACCTGGCTATGTGGCTATGTCCGTTGTAGCGATCAGAATAGATCGTTACAAATTCCACCTGAACCTCCCAGAAAATTTCGCAGAAATTTTCATACATCCACCGGAAACATTTTTATACAAAAAAAAAGAAACTAAGGAATAGACACAAAAAAATTATGTTAAAACTATATACTAAACTACCTAAACGATCTAATCTAGAAAATAGGACTATTTACAAGACATTTCTAAGATTCAATCCTTAGACACAATAATATCTAGAGCATGCCTCGCGTAAGGGTGGTAAATCGCGCCATTGGCTTAAATCTCTTATATAATTTAGTCGGGGGATGGTTTAAGGTCTTTAGCATGCCATGCACCTCTAAACCTGCCATCCATATCTTTCAGTTCATAGGTCCATGGAGACAACTTTTTAGACACGATAAATGGACCTTCATATTTAGGAGCCAACTTCGACGAGAAGAATTTAGCTGCATCAGACAATACAAAATTTCTTTTGTAAACTCGAGAACCCACTTGATATGTCACATCACGGTGACGTAAATCATAATAACGTTTATTCTTTTCGAATGCTTTCTTTAATCGAAGCTTAACTTCAGCGTACAATTTCTTAAAGGCTTCACTCTTATCACAAGCTAATTCATTTTTATCGATGTCAAAACTTACTGGCTGAGTATCATCTATGTTATGTATATTAGATGGCATTTCACGACCAAATACTACAAAATAAGGTGTACGTCTGGTAGACTCATGAACTTGAGTGCGAATTGCGCACGACAATTTTGCCAAATTTTTATCCCACTCGCGATGATTGTCAGCCACATAACACCTAATCATAGTTTCGAGAGTCTTATTTGTCCTCTCCGTAGGATTTGCCTGTGGATGGTAATTAGCAATACAAAATTGTTTGATATTATAGGACTTAAGCAATTTCCTAAATTCCTTACTTGTGAGCTGACTACCGTTATCGCAAATCAAAACATCCGGTTGACCAAACAACAATAACAAGTGTTCTTCTAGAGCAGTGCATATTAATCTTGCTGTTGCATTTCTTAACGGTACAACTATACTAAATTTACTAAAACTATCGACTATTACCAAAATAAATTTAAAACCCCGATTGGATCTAGGCAAAGGTCCAATCAAATCACATGAAACGACCTGGAATGGTCTATCTACAATACGATGCGGTGCGAGTAAACCAGCAGGTTTTCTCTGCTCAGGTTTGTTCTTACAACAAATTATACAACTACGAACATATTTGGTTATGTCTGCCTTCATCTTAGGCCAGTAATAATGCTGGGAAACACGCTTAAATGTCTTAAATACACCACAGTGTCCAGCACACGGATCATCATGACATTTACGAAGAACTTCTTTACGTTCTTCTTTTGAAATTACACGTTTCCAATTGTTTGCACTCTCCGACAACCCAGGAAAATTATTATGTTCGACATACTTGTATAAGATTGCACCTTCGATACGCCAAGATGGAAATTTTAAAGGATTATTCTGAACTCTATCCCTCATTTTTACATACCAAGAATCTAGACTTAATTGACTTCCTATATCCGCCTCACAAACATCACCACAATCAAGGACATCTATAACCGGAACTGACCGAGACAACATATCTGGAACTACATGGTCTTTACCTTTGCGATGTACGAGGTCAAAGCTATATTGTTGTAGTCTGATAGCCCACCTGGCCAATCGACCAGTCGGGTCCTTCAAATTATTTAGCCAACACAAAGACCAATGGTCTGTCACGACAGTAAAGTGCGTACCCTCGATATAAGGACGTAGCTTCTCTATGCTCCAAAGTACGGCCAAGCATTCCCGCTCAGTAGTGGAGTACTTCCGTTCCTGTTTAGTCAAAGACCTTGACAGATAACACACAACTTTTTCGCCGAGATCTGGGTGGTTTTGGATCAGTACACTCCCAATCCCATATGCGCTCGCGTCCGTTTGAATGACAAAAGGTAGTTCAAAATTAGGACAAGTTAACACAGGTGTTGATATTAAATGTTCTTTAATTGACTTTAGAGCTTCTTCTTGTCGTGAAGTCCATTTAAATGGTACATTTTTCCGTAATAATTCAGTTAACGGTTGTATCAAAGAGGAGAAATTCGGTATGAACCTACGATACCATGAGGCAGTACCTATAATACTTCGCACTTCAGAGACTTTGGTAGGAGTTGGAATTTGTAATATAGCGTTAACCTTCTCAGGATCAACATGTAACCCATTAACATCTACTACATAACCCAGGTAACGTAATTCCGGCCGACAAAAATTACACTTCTCTCTACCTAACGTGAGTCCAGCAGAGATTAATCGTGAAAATACCTCTGAAAGAATTTCTACATGTTTCTCGAATGTTTGTGTGACGACAACGATATCGTCGAGATAGACGAATACGTATGGCTCTAAATCGGCTCCAAGAACGCGATCAATCAAGCGTTGCCAAGTTGCAGGCGCAGTATGTAAACCGAAAGGCAGTCTTTTAAATTGAAAAAGCCCACGCCCAGGTACAGTGAATGCTGTATACTGACGTGACTTTTCCTCTACTGAAATCTGCCAGTAGGCCGATTTGATGTCTAGGCTCGATAGGTAACGAGCATCTCTTAATTTATCCAAAATATTTGTCACAAACGGAAGGGGATAAGCATCTCGCTTCGTCACATGGTTTAATTTCCGATAATCAACGCAAAATCGGTAAGAGTTATCCTTTTTGCGTACCATCACAATGGGACTACTCCAAGGACTACTAGAAGGCTCAATTACATCTTTCTGTAGCATTTCCTGAAGTTCTGAATCAATGCATTTCATAAGAGTCGGCGAAACCGGATAAAAACGTTGCTTGATTGGTTGCACGTCATCCAATATCTCAATTCTATGTTCGACTACATTAGTACATCCCAATTTATCACCTATTTTCTCGAAAGTCTCATCAATGAGTCGATCTAAAATGGTAGACTGTTCTGATGTTAAAGCGCTACGCGGATTTAACGCTTCGACTACATCGACATTTGCACAATCATCTAGAGAAAATTTCCACTCATTAGAACCCATATTTGGAATTATTCCCATACGCATCCAAAAATCTATACCCAAAATTAAAGTATGGTTTAATTCTGGTACAACAAGAATATCTATAATCTTCTCCGCATTTTGCAACCTAACAGGTGCACGCAAAACACCCAAACAGTTACAACGATTACCGTTTGCTACAGTAATCGACTTAAGATCAGATTTTTCTAAATTAACTAGCCCAATATTTTTCAGCATTTCCCAACCCTTAGAACCTATAATTGTTCGACTAGCTCCAGAGTCCAATAAACCTAACAAAGATTTGCCAAAAATAGACACAGTAACATAAGGTCTCTCATCACCCTTCACGTGAGCTAAAACATAATCTAACACATAACTAAGAGGAGATAAACTTTCGACCGAATTTTGATTTTGAGACATAAGTTGGTCGTCTACGAATGTCTCATCTGACCGTTTCCCTGTCTCTTGTTACACTTCGGACAAGTACGTACCGTAACATTTCGAAAACCACACGAGTAACAATAACGACTTTGAGGATTTGGACACCTCGTGGAGAAATGACCAGCATTACCACAATTCCAACAAATCTTTTCTGGTACTGATTTAACATTATTCATCTGAGATCTGTTGCTATTACCAGAGACTTCACTTATATGATGAGTCACTTGACTACTACCACTACTGCCACATTCTGAACTACGAGATGTACAAGTGTAAGCTAACTCCGGTATCAAACTTTTATTTTTAGGAGGAGGAGGGGAAAACGATTTAGCGATTTCCCTCTTAGCGTCAAATTTACGACATGCAGACAATAACTCAGTAATTGAGGATATTTGCTCAAAAGCTATAAATGGTTGGTAATAAGGATCTATTCTCTCCAATATGATCTCAAATTGAGTGCTCTCAGACATTTGCTGTTTCATTTTATTAAATAAACCTTTCATACTAGCAATATATAGCCCAATACTTTCATGATCGCCTTGAGTCCTACGCTTAATTTCCTCAAAGAGATCTCGATCAAAATTTGCTGGCAAAAATTGTTCTTTCATCAATTCCACTAATGACTCCCAGTCTGTCGCCCATTCTTTGACCATATTATACCAAGTATATGCATCACCTTCAAATAAATCTACCGCGTCCCTGAATAATAATGCACGAGAAATACCCCTCGAACGTCTTCTTTCCTCTACACGTTCCAAAAAAGTACTTAATGACATTTCACTTTTCTTACCTGTAAACTTTAGACCCCAATCTCGAACAGGAACAGGTTTAATTCGGACAGGCGTATCATCGTCACTAGATGATGTTAGATCTGATTCCCTTGCGGAACTATGTGCACCAGGTAGATCTAAATTGTGCCTTAATACCGACAAATCAAAAATGGTCGAATCTTTACGGCTGCCTTTAGCCTTCAGCTTGAGTTTGTCAAATGCTAAAAGCAATTGACGTCTCATATCAGCTTTAGTGGTCTTCTCTTCCTCATTTTGAGGACTAGACCTATTAACACGACCTAATGAATGAGCAATTTTAGAGACTATACCTTTAAACTTACTATCGTTTTCTGACCCAGAAAATTCTGTAATAAGTTTATTGATATTCCCTAAGTTTCCTGATAATATTTCTGCATCCTGCGCAAAAGTATACGGATATGTCGGATTCTTAATCGCGAGAGAAGTTTTCTCAAGTTGAAGTGCGTTACGTAGAACAGTCCTAAGTTCTGCAACAGTCAATTCACTGCCATCACCTAGACCGCGTACCCTTAGTTCATAAATCAATTCTTCTTTAGATAGACGGTTTATGTCTAATTTTATCTTAGAACTCATTGTGACCCGTTACAGCAACAGCAAAAATTACAAATTACAAGATCAGATGTCGCCAAGCGTTGACCACATAAAATTACCCCCAATATCCAAAATAAATACTTCTAAACAATAAAATCAACAATAAAACAACCATATTTCATAAACGATGTTAACAAAATGTTTTACTAAACTTAATTTTTAATATTACCACACAAATCATGGAAAAAAAAAACCAGTTAAATCCTCCTAAATGTGTTCAGCGTCGGTAAGCATCGACGGATGTGGATGTCAAAATGCCTGCAATCGATTTATAATTCGATATATACTACTAAAATAGCAAAAACTCAATTTCGACGCTCGGCGTCGGTGAGCGTCGGAACGCTGAAAATGTCTAAAACTTGAAAATTTTACTTTGCGGCATCAATATTAGCATAATTCAACTATAATTACAAAACGACGCTCGGCGTCGGTATGTAAAAAAACAAAAAAAAACTAAACCATGAATTATTTGTCTTGTCACATCAAAATAGACCCAATTCCAGTATAATGATAAAACGACGCTCGGCGTCGGTGGGCGTCGAGATGCTAAAATGACTAAATCACCTATTTACTTGATATATATGGCCTCAATAACACCTATAAAGCAAAATAACCAATACGACGTCAGGCGTCGGTAGGCGTCGTTACCCTAAAATGAATAAAGTACCTGTTTATTCGATATATATAGCCCAAGCAACACCTATAAAGCAAAATAACCAATACGACGTCAGGCGTCGGTGGGCGTCGTGACGCTAAAATAACTAAAATATCTGCTTACTCTTTACACCCAGTCTAACTAACACATATAAGATAAAATAACCAAATCGACGTCAGGCGTCGGTAGGCGTCATGACGCTAAAATTGTAAAAAAAATTCAAAATTGGTTACAGACTATAAATACAGCAAAACTATGACAATTTTACAAAACCGACGCCAGGCGTCGGTAGGCGTCACAATGTCTAAGTGCGTCGGTAGCGTCGAAGGCCCCACACGTTGGGCGTCAAATTTGCGACGCGCTTTTCTTACAATGCCACTTAATTGGACCCGGATTGGTGATAGCGCGGCACAAAAAAAAAATTGTTACCCGAGCTCAGTCAGAGAGTGGGGTGGGTTAAAAAAAATAAATTAAGGGCGCCACTAGTTTATTTCCACTTTAAACTAGAAAAGCCCCTGTTCTTATAGGAATCCGTTCCCAAAAAAAAAATATATATACCTATATATATATATATCAATCTAAGTGGCAAAACTCAAATAGTGAACTATATACCTTTAGACGCACAGACGAAACAAAATATATATACAACAATGTTAAATTACCTTCTCTTCTTGATTTTGAGGAGTCCTTGCTCAAAAAAAGGACAATGTATTGGTAGCTTCAATAAGTTATGATCTTTTCAGCGTCTTTATTCATAAATAAGTCACCATTAAAATTTAAGAAAATATTTATTTACCTACTGATGATAAATAACAGTCAATCAGAAATGAAATGTTTCTGCAAATGATATTTGATTTATTTATTTACTATTGTTAAAAATGTAAATGACGTAAGGTAGACAATTTGTGTAAAATATAACTTTTCTTTGGCAAGCAGTATATTACACAAAATTCGTGTAAGCAGTGTATAATAATTCATAGAAAATAAGGAGAAATTAGATATATATACAACCCCATAAACGTAATTACCGTACGTGTACACGTAAAGTTTACATATATTTATTTATTTTCACTGATTACGTAGTTAAACGAAAATGCTTACGCCAAAAAGAAAAATAAACTATTGGTAGTAATAGGTTTTTTTTTTGTGCAAAATCTAGTTTTGTACTAAAACAAGAATGAATGTTTTCACTTGCAAATAATAGAAAGTAAATATGTATAGGGTTGGTGCCCTATAAATGGTGGTTACTACCCACTGTAACACATGTATCGCTTGTATGATTAAGCAGCAAAAAAAAATATTATGCAAAACAATATGCTAATTTACTGATCATAAAAAAAAATAGATAGGTAAATAAAACATGCAATAATCTTATCTGAAGCTACGTGTGGATGTAAAATTGTCGAATCTCCTTCCAAATCGTGGATACTCCGGGGTGAAACAGGCAGGAAAATTCTCTCAGGAGCACAGCAGCCAGGAATTAAGGGTTGTAATATTTTCTCATACAATCTATACTTGAACTCAAATGCTCGGACTATTACAAAACTGGTGGATGGATTCCAAATATTACGACTAGTAATAAAAATTTGTGGGTACACAAAACAATTGGTGGATACCAAACTGATACTAAAAACCCTAAAATAAAATAATAATCTGTTACAAAACAGAAGAAAAGGGCACAAAATAGTCAAAACTTACCTCTTTCGAGGGTTTCCTACACAACAAAATCTTATCGTTTTTCAGACCCGGTGGTACGGTCAAAGAAATGCCAGAGGGAATATGGCCTAGCAGAAAAATCCTCTATCAGAGACACAGTTTCCAAAACACACTATCCAAATGCTAAACAGCAACTCCAAAAAAATGGAAACTGATTTACTTTAGTTTTAACGAGAAAATCCCAAAAGTATGGCACAATTAAATATATTGTAACTCGCTAGAACTCACTAGGTCAAAATTCATAAAGCAAATGGCTAACACCCAATATCCTTTTTCTACTGTCGTTTTCTGGAATGTTCAAAAAAGATAATTCGTTGCTTTTTCATTCTAACAAAAATTAACGTTCCACAAAAAAAGTAAGTTGATAAGAAGTACTATATGGTTCTACAAATCTGTTCTATATTTCATATAGGCAACCCAATTAACAGTTAGCGTGTTTGATGAGATGTCAGCATTTTCCTAAATTTAATTTATAAATCAGGGAACGCTAATACTCGTAAATTTTACAACCTGGCTATGTGGCTATGTCCGTTGTAGCGATCAGAATAGATCGTTACAAATTCCACCTGAACCTCCCAGAAAATTTCGCAGAAATTTTCATACATCCACCGGAAACATTTTTATACAAAAAAAAAGAAACTAAGGAATAGACACAAAAAAATTATGTTAAAACTATATACTAAACTACCTAAACGATCTAATCTAGAAAATAGGACTATTTACAAGACATTTCTAAGATTCAATCCTTAGACACAATAATATCTAGAGCATGCCTCGCGTAAGGGTGGTAAATCGCGCCATTGGCTTAAATCTCTTATATAATTTAGTCGGGGGATGGTTTAAGGTCTTTAGCATGCCATGCACCTCTAAACCTGCCATCCATATCTTTCAGTTCATAGGTCCATGGAGACAACTTTTTAGACACGATAAATGGACCTTCATATTTAGGAGCCAACTTCGACGAGAAGAATTTAGCTGCATCAGACAATACAAAATTTCTTTTGTAAACTCGAGAACCCACTTGATATGTCACATCACGGTGACGTAAATCATAATAACGTTTATTCTTTTCGAATGCTTTCTTTAATCGAAGCTTAACTTCAGCGTACAATTTCTTAAAGGCTTCACTCTTATCACAAGCTAATTCATTTTTATCGATGTCAAAACTTACTGGCTGAGTATCATCTATGTTATGTATATTAGATGGCATTTCACGACCAAATACTACAAAATAAGGTGTACGTCTGGTAGACTCATGAACTTGAGTGCGAATTGCGCACGACAATTTTGCCAAATTTTTATCCCACTCGCGATGATTGTCAGCCACATAACACCTAATCATAGTTTCGAGAGTCTTATTTGTCCTCTCCGTAGGATTTGCCTGTGGATGGTAATTAGCAATACAAAATTGTTTGATATTATAGGACTTAAGCAATTTCCTAAATTCTTTACTTGTGAGCTGACTACCGTTATCGCAAATCAAAACATCCGGTTGACCAAACAACAATAACAAGTGTTCTTCTAGAGCAGTGCATATTAATCTTGCTGTTGCATTTCTTAACGGTACAACTATACTAAATTTACTAAAACTATCGACTATTACCAAAATAAATTTAAAACCCCGATTGGATCTAGGCAAAGGTCCAATCAAATCACATGAAACGACCTGGAATGGTCTATCTACAATACGATGCGGTGCGAGTAAACCAGCAGGTTTTCTCTGCTCAGGTTTGTTCTTACAACAAATTATACAACTACGAACATATTTGGTTATGTCTGCCTTCATCTTAGGCCAGTAATAATGCTGGGAAACACGCTTAAATGTCTTAAATACACCACAGTGTCCAGCACACGGATCATCATGACATTTACGAAGAACTTCTTTACGTTCTTCTTTTGAAATTACACGTTTCCAATTGTTTGCACTCTCCGACAACCCAGGAAAATTATTATGTTCGACATACTTGTATAAGATTGCACCTTCGATACGCCAAGATGGAAATTTTAAAGGATTATTCTGAACTCTATCCCTCATTTTTACATACCAAGAATCTAGACTTAATTGACTTCCTATATCCGCCTCACAAACATCACCACAATCAAGGACATCTATAACCGGAACTGACCGAGACAACATATCTGGAACTACATGGTCTTTACCTTTGCGATGTACGAGGTCAAAGCTATATTGTTGTAGTCTGATAGCCCACCTGGCCAATCGACCAGTCGGGTCCTTCAAATTATTTAGCCAACACAAAGACCAATGGTCTGTCACGACAGTAAAGTGCGTACCCTCGATATAAGGACGTAGCTTCTCTATGCTCCAAAGTACGGCCAAGCATTCCCGCTCAGTAGTGGAGTACTTCCGTTCCTGTTTAGTCAAAGACCTTGACAGATAACACACAACTTTTTCGCCGAGATCTGGGTGGTTTTGGATCAGTACACTCCCAATCCCATATGCGCTCGCGTCCGTTTGAATGACAAAAGGTAGTTCAAAATTAGGACAAGTTAACACAGGTGTTGATATTAAATGTTCTTTAATTGACTTTAGAGCTTCTTCTTGTCGTGAAGTCCATTTAAATGGTACATTTTTCCGTAATAATTCAGTTAACGGTTGTATCAAAGAGGAGAAATTCGGTATGAACCTACGATACCATGAGGCAGTACCTATAATACTTCGCACTTCAGAGACTTTGGTAGGAGTTGGAATTTGTAATATAGCGTTAACCTTCTCAGGATCAACATGTAACCCATTAACATCTACTACATAACCCAGGTAACGTAATTCCGGCCGACAAAAATTACACTTCTCTCTACCTAACGTGAGTCCAGCAGAGATTAATCGTGAAAATACCTCTGAAAGAATTTCTACATGTTTCTCGAATGTTTGTGTGACGACAACGATATCGTCGAGATAGACGAATACGTATGGCTCTAAATCGGCTCCAAGAACGCGATCAATCAAGCGTTGCCAAGTTGCAGGCGCAGTATGTAAACCGAAAGGCAGTCTTTTAAATTGAAAAAGCCCACGCCCAGGTACAGTGAATGCTGTATACTGACGTGACTTTTCCTCTACTGAAATCTGCCAGTAGGCCGATTTGATGTCTAGGCTCGATAGGTAACGAGCATCTCTTAATTTATCCAAAATATTTGTCACAAACGGAAGGGGATAAGCATCTCGCTTCGTCACATGGTTTAATTTCCGATAATCAACGCAAAATCGGTAAGAGTTATCCTTTTTGCGTACCATCACAATGGGACTACTCCAAGGACTACTAGAAGGCTCAATTACATCTTTCTGTAGCATTTCCTGAAGTTCTGAATCAATGCATTTCATAAGAGTCGGCGAAACCGGATAAAAACGTTGCTTGATTGGTTGCACGTCATCCAATATCTCAATTCTATGTTCGACTACATTAGTACATCCCAATTTATCACCTATTTTCTCGAAAGTCTCATCAATGAGTCGATCTAAAATGGTAGACTGTTCTGATGTTAAAGCGCTACGCGGATTTAACGCTTCGACTACATCGACATTTGCACAATCATCTAGAGAAAATTTCCACTCATTAGAACCCATATTTGGAATTATTCCCATACGCATCCAAAAATCTATACCCAAAATTAAAGTATGGTTTAATTCTGGTACAACAAGAATATCTATAATCTTCTCCGCATTTTGCAACCTAACAGGTGCACGCAAAACACCCAAACAGTTACAACGATTACCGTTTGCTACAGTAATCGACTTAAGATCAGATTTTTCTAAATTAACTAGCCCAATATTTTTCAGCATTTCCCAACCCTTAGAACCTATAATTGTTCGACTAGCTCCAGAGTCCAATAAACCTAACAAAGATTTGCCAAAAATAGACACAGTAACATAAGGTCTCTCATCACCCTTCACGTGAGCTAAAACATAATCTAACACATAACTAAGAGGAGATAAACTTTCGACCGAATTTTGATTTTGAGACATAAGTTGGTCGTCTACGAATGTCTCATCTGACCGTTTCCCTGTCTCTTGTTACACTTCGGACAAGTACGTACCGTAACATTTCGAAAACCACACGAGTAACAATAACGACTTTGAGGATTTGGACACCTCGTGGAGAAATGACCAGCATTACCACAATTCCAACAAATCTTTTCTGGTACTGATTTAACATTATTCATCTGAGATCTGTTGCTATTACCAGAGACTTCACTTATATGATGAGTCACTTGACTACTACCACTACTGCCACATTCTGAACTACGAGATGTACAAGTGTAAGCTAACTCCGGTATCAAACTTTTATTTTTAGGAGGAGGAGGGGAAAACGATTTAGCGATTTCCCTCTTAGCGTCAAATTTACGACATGCAGACAATAACTCAGTAATTGAGGATATTTGCTCAAAAGCTATAAATGGTTGGTAATAAGGATCTATTCTCTCCAATATGATCTCAAATTGAGTGCTCTCAGACATTTGCTGTTTCATTTTATTAAATAAACCTTTCATACTAGCAATATATAGCCCAATACTTTCATGATCGCCTTGAGTCCTACGCTTAATTTCCTCAAAGAGATCTCGATCAAAATTTGCTGGCAAAAATTGTTCTTTCATCAATTCCACTAATGACTCCCAGTCTGTCGCCCATTCTTTGACCATATTATACCAAGTATATGCATCACCTTCAAATAAATCTACCGCGTCCCTGAATAATAATGCACGAGAAATACCCCTCGAACGTCTTCTTTCCTCTACACGTTCCAAAAAAGTACTTAATGACATTTCACTTTTCTTACCTGTAAACTTTAGACCCCAATCTCGAACAGGAACAGGTTTAATTCGGACAGGCGTATCATCGTCACTAGATGATGTTAGATCTGATTCCCTTGCGGAACTATGTGCACCAGGTAGATCTAAATTGTGCCTTAATACCGACAAATCAAAAATGGTCGAATCTTTACGGCTGCCTTTAGCCTTCAGCTTGAGTTTGTCAAATGCTAAAAGCAATTGACGTCTCATATCAGCTTTAGTGGTCTTCTCTTCCTCATTTTGAGGACTAGACCTATTAACACGACCTAATGAATGAGCAATTTTAGAGACTATACCTTTAAACTTACTATCGTTTTCTGACCCAGAAAATTCTGTAATAAGTTTATTGATATTCCCTAAGTTTCCTGATAATATTTCTGCATCCTGCGCAAAAGTATACGGATATGTCGGATTCTTAATCGCGAGAGAAGTTTTCTCAAGTTGAAGTGCGTTACGTAGAACAGTCCTAAGTTCTGCAACAGTCAATTCACTGCCATCACCTAGACCGCGTACCCTTAGTTCATAAATCAATTCTTCTTTAGATAGACGGTTTATGTCTAATTTTATCTTAGAACTCATTGTGACCCGTTACAGCAACAGCAAAAATTACAAATTACAAGATCAGATGTCGCCAAGCGTTGACCACATAAAATTACCCCCAATATCCAAAATAAATACTTCTAAACAATAAAATCAACAATAAAACAACCATATTTCATAAACGATGTTAACAAAATGTTTTACTAAACTTAATTTTTAATATTACCACACAAATCATGGAAAAAAAAAACCAGTTAAATCCTCCTAAATGTGTTCAGCGTCGGTAAGCATCGACGGATGTGGATGTCAAAATGCCTGCAATCGATTTATAATTCGATATATACTACTAAAATAGCAAAAACTCAATTTCGACGCTCGGCGTCGGTGAGCGTCGGAACGCTGAAAATGTCTAAAACTTGAAAATTTTACTTTGCGGCATCAATATTAGCATAATTCAACTATAATTACAAAACGACGCTCGGCGTCGGTATGTAAAAAAACAAAAAAAAACTAAACCATGAATTATTTGTCTTGTCACATCAAAATAGACCCAATTCCAGTATAATGATAAAACGACGCTCGGCGTCGGTGGGCGTCGAGATGCTAAAATGACTAAATCACCTATTTACTTGATATATATGGCCTCAATAACACCTATAAAGCAAAATAACCAATACGACGTCAGGCGTCGGTAGGCGTCGTTACCCTAAAATGAATAAAGTACCTGTTTATTCGATATATATAGCCCAAGCAACACCTATAAAGCAAAATAACCAATACGACGTCAGGCGTCGGTGGGCGTCGTGACGCTAAAATAACTAAAATATCTGCTTACTCTTTACACCCAGTCTAACTAACACATATAAGATAAAATAACCAAATCGACGTCAGGCGTCGGTAGGCGTCATGACGCTAAAATTGTAAAAAAAATTCAAAATTGGTTACAGACTATAAATACAGCAAAACTATGACAATTTTACAAAACCGACGCCAGGCGTCGGTAGGCGTCACAATGTCTAAGTGCGTCGGTAGCGTCGAAGGCCCCACACGTTGGGCGTCAAATTTGCGACGCGCTTTTCTTACAATGCCACTTAATTGGACCCGGATTGGTGATAGCGCGGCACAAAAAAAAAATTGTTACCCGAGCTCAGTCAGAGAGTGGGGTGGGTTAAAAAAAATAAATTAAGGGCGCCACTAGTTTATTTCCACTTTAAACTAGAAAAGCCCCTGTTCTTATAGGAATCCGTTCCCAAAAAAAAAATATATATACCTATATATATATATATCAATCTAAGTGGCAAAACTCAAATAGTGAACTATATACCTTTAGACGCACAGACGAAACAAAATATATATACAACAATGTTAAATTACCTTCTCTTCTTGATTTTGAGGAGTCCTTGCTCAAAAAAAGGACAATGTATTGGTAGCTTCAATAAGTTATGATCTTTTCAGCGTCTTTATTCATAAATAAGTCACCATTAAAATTTAAGAAAATATTTATTTACCTACTGATGATAAATAACAGTCAATCAGAAATGAAATGTTTCTGCAAATGATATTTGATTTATTTATTTACTATTGTTAAAAATGTAAATGACGTAAGGTAGACAATTTGTGTAAAATATAACTTTTCTTTGGCAAGCAGTATATTACACAAAATTCGTGTAAGCAGTGTATAATAATTCATAGAAAATAAGGAGAAATTAGATATATATACAACCCCATAAACGTAATTACCGTACGTGTACACGTAAAGTTTACATATATTTATTTATTTTCACTGATTACGTAGTTAAACGAAAATGCTTACGCCAAAAAGAAAAATAAACTATTGGTAGTAATAGGTTTTTTTTTTGTGCAAAATCTAGTTTTGTACTAAAACAAGAATGAATGTTTTCACTTGCAAATAATAGAAAGTAAATATGTATAGGGTTGGTGCCCTATAAATGGTGGTTACTACCCACTGTAACACATGTATCGCTTGTATGATTAAGCAGCAAAAAAAAATATTATGCAAAACAATATGCTAATTTACTGATCATAAAAAAAAATAGATAGGTAAATAAAACATGCAATAATCTTATCTGAAGCTACGTGTGGATGTAAAATTGTCGAATCTCCTTCCAAATCGTGGATACTCCGGGGTGAAACAGGCAGGAAAATTCTCTCAGGAGCACAGCAGCCAGGAATTAAGGGTTGTAATATTTTCTCATACAATCTATACTTGAACTCAAATGCTCGGACTATTACAAAACTGGTGGATGGATTCCAAATATTACGACTAGTAATAAAAATTTGTGGGTACACAAAACAATTGGTGGATACCAAACTGATACTAAAAACCCTAAAATAAAATAATAATCTGTTACAAAACAGAAGAAAAGGGCACAAAATAGTCAAAACTTACCTCTTTCGAGGGTTTCCTACACAACAAAATCTTATCGTTTTTCAGACCCGGTGGTACGGTCAAAGAAATGCCAGAGGGAATATGGCCTAGCAGAAAAATCCTCTATCAGAGACACAGTTTCCAAAACACACTATCCAAATGCTAAACAGCAACTCCAAAAAAATGGAAACTGATTTACTTTAGTTTTAACGAGAAAATCCCAAAAGTATGGCACAATTAAATATATTGTAACTCGCTAGAACTCACTAGGTCAAAATTCATAAAGCAAATGGCTAACACCCAATATCCTTTTTCTACTGTCGTTTTCTGGAATGTTCAAAAAAGATAATTCGTTGCTTTTTCATTCTAACAAAAATTAACGTTCCACAAAAAAAGTAAGTTGATAAGAAGTACTATATGGTTCTACAAATCTGTTCTATATTTCATATAGGCAACCCAATTAACAGTTAGCGTGTTTGATGAGATGTCAGCATTTTCCTAAATTTAATTTATAAATCAGGGAACGCTAATACTCGTAAATTTTACAACCTGGCTATGTGGCTATGTCCGTTGTAGCGATCAGAATAGATCGTTACATCATAATTAATAAGGTGTTAAATGAAAATACATACGAGTTAAAAAATACTGATAATGAGAACATACGTGGAAAATTCCATGTAGAAATGATATATCCATATAAATTCGACCAAAACCATTAACACTATTGTCTGAATATCGCATTTTGTCAACAGCTATTGTAATTTTACTACGAGTTGTAAATTCCATAGCTGGGGGGAGTCTGTTGCGATATCAAAATTTGTTATAATTTTATAAGATTAAAAGTTTTACCAGATTATATAACTATATAACATTATGTTGAGTAATACATGAGCAAACAAGTTTCAATATTTAATAAAATTTTAATCTGAGAAAACAGAAGCAAAGACATTTTATAAGTATAACTTACAATACTACCAACGAGTGGGTATAATTTTGGAGTAAATGAGTAAAATAGCTAACGATATCTAA
Source organism: Leptura quadrifasciata (assembly GCA_963675555.1). NCBI lineage: Eukaryota > Metazoa > Arthropoda > Insecta > Coleoptera > Cerambycidae > Leptura > Leptura quadrifasciata. Next base: position 122,724,850 of record OY776673.1, read on the forward strand.
ATTCTGAAGTTATGAAACAGCGTCATATAATTTCATATGGCTTAGCAGAGCATGATAACATGTCTATCTAGTTTTAATTACAAATTACTTGCTGATAAATGATATAACATAAGAAAATTTTAGATTTGTAACTCAGTGTTATGCATTAGATTTAAGAAGAACGTAAATACTTGTGATAAATCACACTATGACGTGTACCACGACAAAATAAAGACACTAATTGTGAAGGAACTTCCATTCAATAGCTACCATGCTTATTTGGAATAACATTTTATATTTGAATATGGCTGCAAAAGGTCGTGAGTCCTTGATTAGGATTCGAGGAAACGGCAGATCTGAAAATCATCAAATTTCAATTAAGTTAACAAACACTTTAGTTTTAGTGAAGTAAAACTTTTACATATGAAAACTTAGATACTTACCTGGTGATTCTAATCTTAGTAACAGCTCTGGAACTATGTATGTAGATAGGGTTGCACGGCCACTATTAAGGGTAAGTCACCCCATGTCGTGAGGTTTTTTTTCGTAGATAGATAAAAACTCATTTTTGAACTATAATTGTGTGGTTTACCGGTAATTAAGATGGTGGACTATTTGTAGATACAGTTTTGGGACACCATTTGTATAAATAGACACTTATGAGTGCAAGTTGTTTAGGGGCCACAGCCTGAAATTTTCAACGTTGCTTTATTTGAAGAAAAGTCTTCGTTCGACTTAAATATTACTTAGAATAGATGTATTAGTTCAGGTCTGTCTTCTAACGGTGTTTGGTGTATTTTAATCTTTAACTTAAGATGTTTAAGCAAAAAGCTTCAGAATTTTAAGATTTCCTTTAAAAGCATCGCAGGTATAAAAAAATAGGGCATCAAAACGATCAGCATAAAAAATTGAGTAAAAATACATACAATACAAAAATGCCAAATTTTGAACGTTGCGAAGGTAACAAGGTGACAGTAAAAAAAAAGGAGGATAGATGATTATGAATAAAAGTCAGTCACATTTTTGGCTCGTGTCATAAAAAAGAAACAGAATAATCATTACATTTCGGAAGCTTATTGATTGTTACCTAGTAATTGTTAATTAGTAACGTAACATTAATTGGAGAATTGTCCAAAAACTAAATTTAGTATTTACGAATAATTGTGTTTCGTCGTGAATAATTAATCCAAATTGATTCGAAGAACCAAGTAAAACAAAGTGCATCACATCCAATTTTAAGCAACGAAGTTGGAGATTCATTGCAGTTCGAATCCAACGACAGAGGAGCCATTGTTTCCGGTCAGCTGCTTGACGAATCACCACCGAGTGTAAAGGTACCGTACAACGTTTCCAAATAAAGTTTTTCATACTGGTTTGGTATATTCATGTTTCATTGACTCTTTCAATTGATATATCGACACTGTATTTGTTAGTTTATTATATGTTAAGAGATTTGTGTATTCACCATTTGCACCTTACACCATTAAAGGTTGTATGCGATTTAGCTACTGCATTAATTATAGGGAACATATTACACCCTTTCTTAATAATATTAAAGAATTAAATGTCAGAAATAGAATGAAATGCCTATTTTCAGTATTTACGTTTAAATTACACAAAACAGCCACTCCGATTTATTTATATGAGCTGTTGACGAAACGCTCTGACATTCACGACGTTAACATAAGAAACAATAAATATAACATTCCGCAACACCATACTAGCAAGTTTGAGGGTAGCTTTATTTATGCGGCCGCAGTAGTTCTAAATGAAAACTTCCAATTCCTCAATTTAAGCGAATTTCAATTTAAAAGCAAATTAAAAGAGATTATGTTAAATAAGCAGCTGAGCACATTCAACTGATCCATCTTGTTTATATTTGACCCATAACCATTTATTATTTCTTATTGCACCACTATGATCATGATTATATTCATTCTTTTTTGTACCTGCACTTATCTATCACCTCATTTTTATTATTATGTTAATTTTTTCAGATTACTCAAGTTTTAGTGTAATATTTTTAATTCGTATCATATTGTAATAATATTTAATCATTTATAGGATTGTAATTATAATTAGTTATTGCTCATTTCATTAACTACTAATTTATATTTTATTATAACTTTTATTGTGCGGGGAGGGTTGAAAATCAACTTTGTTGAACCCTTACCTTTTGTGTAACTTTCAACACAATAAATTTTTATTCTATTCTATTCTATTATTTATTAGCGTGTTTAATTTTTGTGTCAAGTGTACGGATTGAACTTGCTTTTGAGATTACAGTTTTCATGCTCTACACTATTGAGTACCATGTTATAACATGGTTGGCGCCTGGGTATTAAGCTATTCATTTAAATATCAAATTCATTATTTCAAATTTTAGAATTCATAATGTTTGCAACTAATCATTTAATTTCACTCAATTCTTTTAAATAAAATTTAACTTTCATTTCATTTACTTAGTGATTCATTTCAAGATTAAAACCACACATTAAAATAAATATAATTCTGTTATTAGTTTACCTTTGTTTTCATGTATAATATATATTATAATAATAAATCTGTTATACATATATATACAGAATCATTTCTCTTGTACCCCTTATAGAAGTTTTTAAGGTGTACCATATCTTCACTTTGGAAAATAAGACCCAAATTAAATTCGAGGCAAAATATTTTTTACTAACCTCTATTTTAAGCATGCAAAGTATTTTTACCTAAGCGCCAAGTAAAATTACAGATTTTATTTAAAAAGTTACTGCATATGATCTTTTTCAATTTTTATTTAAATTTAGAACATAAGAAATACAAATACTTTTCAAAGTTAAATGGCTTTAATAAAAAGAAAATTACATTGGCTCTCATTTTCCAAAAGTTAAAATATGAGATACCCTAAAATTTTGCATCAACAGTTCGATTTTAGGTCAATTGCACACCGAGCACTATGCCACAGTATAACGATACTGGCCAGTGTGAGATGTCACTGAAGTCTCGGCAAATTGTTTTAAAGAGGCTCACTCACCAAGTTTTGGTAAGTGAGCCTCCATTTAAAACAGTTTGCCAGGGCTTCAAAGATAACTCCCATGATGGTATCGCACGTGGCATAATGCTGATGTGAACTCGGCCTTAGTGTAGTGCATCGCTTAAGCCAAGTGACTAAATTACCTATTCCAGGTAGTTTTTTCATTACTCACAAGTGAATTAGTTCAATAAAGGTAAGTGAATACTTAAATTAAGACAGGTGTAATATTTCATAATGATATGCAAACAGATTAATAAGGATAAGTCAACAATTTAATCATAGCAGCTGTAATGCTTACTTAGCTCTACTGATCTCTGAAAATAGTTTAATTACCCTAGCTGAAAAGTTTAGTACCACTAAGACATAGTTTAGTGACTCCAGCAATAAACTTCACTTATCACTATTAAAGTATTTGAATTATTTCCAATTAAAGTTTATGACACGTTGGGTGCCAAAAATTTACGACGAGCCTACTTAGCCACTAAACAAAAGTAATATTTATATAACAAAAAGAAATGAAGTGAATATAAGCAATAGCGTTCGAGTCGCAGAGGCTCGCAACAGGTGTGCCGAGGGCTAGCTCAGCTCTAGTCGGTGAGGGGGTAGGTTAAGGTTCATACATAAAAAATAATAAAGCATATACAAATTAGTTACTCATGTATATGCATAAAGGGCGCCACTAGCTAATAAAATGACTGCAACCTAGCTAGAAGGCTTCCAAAATTTCCAAGGGTACCCAAACGCTATACTATACTTATTCGTGGTATGAATTTAAAAGAAAACCAGTATGTAAAGTTAGAATTTGGATATCAAATTTATTCAGTAAAAGTGTATTCACCTGGAGTAGATATATATATATATTTCAACCGGTCCTTGGTTATATAATTTAATCTTACCGTGCGTGATATCACGAAGGGTTCACATTAGGTTCACACGAGATAATGTGGACATGTAGGTAAACCATACCAGCCCTTCCAATGTGTATCGTTGCTGACCATGAGAGATGTTAAATACTTTTATGACTCCTTTTATAATAACTCAGACAAAATTACCCAGGACAATTTTATATTGAAGCACTGCAAGGGCCAGAAAACGGAACGAACATAAGAACAAGCCGAAATCCGTGTCAGTGACGTACCATGTTAAAAGAAAAGATGGGTTAATGGTTAAGGTGTGCAGACAAACTTTTATGGATATCTTGGTAGTAAAAAAAGACAGAATTTTAAATATTCTGAAACGATATAAGACAGATAACGAAATGCCAAAAGAACGACGAAGGGGGAATCGAGTAAAAGGAAAAAATGACAAGAAGCGAATCGCTATAACAGAATTTGTGGAGTCATTAAAATGTATCGAGTCTCACTACTGCCACTCTAAAACATTCAACAGATTTTACTTACCGGCAGAATTAAGTATAAGGAAGCTTTGGAGAATATTTAACAATACTGTTATGTGCTGCCCTCTAACGAGGAAAGATGTGATTAAGTTCCTGTTCAAGATGAAAGGAAACCTGTATGGTAGCGCCGTCTATGAGCCAATTGACGAACAATCATCTAGTACATAGTAGAAAACTATGGAGGATTCTAGAAAAGAGTTCTGGAAGGATTCCAAGTGTGTATATAAAGAGGTGAATCCAGCAGATGGGGGAACAGTACAGTTTAAAGTATAAAGAAGAGAACAGTACAGTTTAGTGAAGTATAAGGAACAGTTCAGTTTAGTATCCAGTACAGTTCTGGTTACAGAGACAGTTTGTAGAAGAAGAGTTCAGTTGAGTGAAGTAGGCAATACAGAGTTTTTAGGTTAGATAAAGTTGTCAAGAAGAAAAGAAAAGTACATAGTGTTTTAAAAGTAGTGAATTCATATTAGATTAAGTTATTATTAGTTGTGTGATTTTTAAGTATTTACTAGTGTAATTTTAGTGATTAAATAAATCAGTGGTTTGTGAAAATTCTTGTTGCAAGTTATTTGGAATCCACAAAGTGTTTACTGAAAATTGTAAGCACGTCACAATTGGTGTCGGAAGCGGAATTGCAACAGAATTGCTGAAGAATTCGACGAAGTTCCATAGTGTTCTATTTGGAAACCACTGGAGATAGTGAAGTGAGTTGAACTGGAAAGTGATATAGACATTAGACAAGATTTATTTGTGCTAGTGTGAGGAAATTTCTGGGACATTCTGTTTAGAAATTAGTGTAGTTTTTAAGTGCTTTCAACTGAGAAGCGATATAGACTTTAAATAAGACTTGTTAGTGTTGTTTGTTAGTTTTTGAATGGAAACAAGAAGCATGGCTGCTGAAAAACAAATGCAAGACATGTTCGAGCAATTTAGAAAAATGATGCTAGACCAAAAAGAAGAGCAAGAGAGACGCGAAGAAGAAAAAGAAAGACAACGTCACAAAGAAAAAGGAAAACAAGAAAAACGACGTCTAGAAGAGAAAAAAGAACAGGAGAGACGTGAAGAAGAAAAAGAAAGAAGACGTCAAGAAGAAAAGGAAGAATTGAGAAAAATTATACAGGTGCAACAAGATGCTATCCTGTCAGCCACTAATGAAGTCAAGGAGAAAGTAGATAAAGTTGAACAAAAAGTTGGTAACGTCGAAGGAGAAATTAGTGACATTAAGGGAAAAGTTACCGACGTTGAAGGAAAAGTGATTACAGTGGAAGAAAAAGTTACTGGCATCGAAAGAAAAGTTACTGGCATCGAAGAAAAAGTTACTGGTGTCGAAGAAAAAGTTACTGGCGTTGAAGGGAAAGTTACCGATATAGAAGGAAAATTTCGTGCAGTTGAAGGAGAGGTAGAGCGACTTAAGCGACTGTTAAGAGAACAAGGAGGCCAGCTGGTATTATCATCGTCAGGTCCTCGATTACAACCGCCTTCCTTTGATGGTCAAACTTCTTGGTCAACCTATAAAAGACAATTTGAGGCAGCGGCATACGCAAACAATTGGAGTAATGAAGACAAAGCTATGGCATTGGTGCTAGCATTAAGGGGCCAAGCCTCAGAGTTGCTCCAGAGTATCCCAGTGACGCAGCAACGGGATTTTAAAGTTTTGGAAGCTGCACTAGATCTAAGATATGGCGACCAACACCTCGCCCAAGTATACAGGACTCAGCTCAAATCACGCACACAAAAGGCTGGGGAAAGTTTACAAGATTTTGAAGCAGCTGTTGAGCGACTGACATACCTGGCTTACCCGGATGCACCCAAAGAATTCCAGGAACAGTTAACAGTTGGTAGTTTCATTGACGGCATAAGAGACGAGGAGATCAGGCGAGTCCTTAGATTATCTCGAGCTAAGACTGGTAACGAAGCCTTGATCCATGCCCTCGAAGTTGAAGCCGCTTATAAAGAGACTCTACATTCGAGAGTACGAGCCATGAAAGTAGAAGAAGGGAACCATTTAGAAAAATCAAATATGGAATCTTTGATGGCCGACCTGCACAAAATGATAAGCCAGTTGATGACAAAACCAGATGCTCCAAGGAAGCAGGAAAGAGAACAGAGCGATGGACAGCCAAAGAAGGTGATTCGGTGTTATCAGTGCAGCAAACCAGGACATATGATGCGGCAGTGTCGAGAACGGAATCCTGGGGAAGTAAACACTGCAAAGAAAGAGGAAGTTCGCTCTGATAAGATGAGATTGATTGTTATGTTAACAGACATACAGAAAATGGTCGCACAAGTACTAAACGAATTAAGTTCGCGACCGGAGCTGAAACAGGAACCGCAACCGCCGAAACAGGAGCCGAAGCAGCAGCGAAGTGCTGGAGGTCCGACAAAAGTAATCCGCTGTTATAATTGCGGCAAATTGGGGCATGTCAAGAGGTACTGTCGCCAGAGGAGCCCTAAGGAAGTGAATGCCGAGAATGTAAAGAAGCAACAGGATATAGCAGAAGTGAAGGCAGTTAAGATAGAGGTTCCAAAAGACTGGACAAAAGAAGTTCTAAGAGAGGAACAACTGAATGACGATGAAATTGGACCAATATTGAAGGCGAAAGAAAAAGGAATCCGCCCTGAATGGAAGGACGTTTCCAGTAAAAGTGTTGGACTGAAGGCTTTATGGGCGCAATGGGATTCCCTTAGGGTTATAGATGGACTACTACGGAGAGCATGGGAGAGCCCGGATGGGAAAGAAGTTACCATGCGGTTGCTGATACCCAGGTGCCGAGTACCAAAAGTACTTCGGGAAGTGCACGAGGGATTATCCAGAGAGCACTTTAGCAGAAATAAAACCTTGGCTAGAGTATGGGAACGATTTTACTGGGTAAATAGCTGTCAGAATGTAGAGGCTTGGTGTCGCAGTTGCAAGGTTTGTGCGAATGTGGCTGCCAAGAGGTCACCTACAGGGAGTGGTGACCGAATGAAGGCTAGATATGACCGCAATGCCAGTTCGGCAGAATTCAAGGTGGGGGACTCGGTTTGGCTGTATAACCCACAGCGGAGTGAAGAAGGATTCTCGAAGCTTCACCCACCCTGGGAAGGACCGTATTCAGTCATCACTCGGATCAATGACGTTGTTTACCGAATTCAACGTAGTAAGAAGTCCAAGATGAAGATCGTGCACTTGGATAGGTTGGCGAAGTATGAAGTATGTTGGGGAATCTGAATTGCCTGACCAGGACGTTCAGGCTTAAGGAGGGGGCAGTGTTATGTGCTGCCCTCTAACGAGGAAAGATGTGATTAAGTTCCTGTTCAAGATGAAAGGAAACCTGTATGGTGGCGCCGTCTATGAGCCAATTGACGAACAATCATCTAGTACATAGTAGAAAACTATGGAGGATTCTAGAAAAGAGTTCTGGAAGGATTCCAAGTGTGTATATAAAGAGGTGAATCCAGCAGATGGGGGAACAGTACAGTTTAAAGTATAAAGAAGAGAACAGTACAGTTTAGTGAAGTATAAGGAACAGTTCAGTTTAGTATCCAGTACAGTTCTGGTTACAGAGACAGTTTGTAGAAGAAGAGTTCAGTTGAGTGAAGTAGGCAATACAGAGTTTTTAGGTTAGATAAAGTTGTCAAGAAGAAAAGAAAAGTACATAGTGTTTTAAAAGTAGTGAATTCATATTAGATTAAGTTATTATTAGTTGCGTGATTTTTAAGTATTTACTAGTGTAATTTTAGTGATTAAATAAATCAGTGGTTTGTGAAAATTCTTGTTGCAAGTTATTTGGAATCCACAAAGTGTTTACTGAAAATTGTAAGCACGTAACAATACTGTAAATAAAGACCTTCAAGTTCAGGAGTCATTTTTTAGATTTTTTTTTACCAGAAAATACAATATTGGTTTCGGTACCCCAAAAACTGACTTATGTTCGACGTGCCTTCAATTTAAAGACAAATTAAAGAAAGCATCAGATGATGCTGATACCAAAAACAAGTTAATGGTTCTTCAGAGAATTCACAAAATTCGAGAAAACTGCTTTTATGAGCTTTTGAAGGAAAACGAAGATGATCATCAGGTTGTAACATTTAGCTTGATTGCCAAAAAAACTTGGCACTACCAAAAATCCCAGATCAGGCTGCCTATTTTAGCATGCAACTGAACTTTTACCACTTTGCAATAGTCCAAGGGAATTCCAAAGGAAAATTAAATCCAACTACAGTCAGGTCGTATGTATGGACTGAACTGGATCATCAAAGGGGGTCCAATGAAATAGCATCAGCAGTTCACCATACTCTCACAGATTTGAATTTAGTGACCGTACAAAAGTTGTTCGCTTTTTTTGTGATGGCTGCGGTGTACAAAATAAAAATTCCATTGTTATTGGAATGTTATCAAATTGGCTGCTAAATGAGAGTCCCCCAGGCATAGAAAAAGTTGAAATAATATTTCCTGTTGTAGGACACTCCTACATTCCTCTAGACAGGCTTTTTGGACAAATCGAAAAAGTTATAAAAAAGACAGCTGAAGTTACGAGTCCAGAACAATACATTAAAATCATAGAAAACTGGGGAAGAGTGTACAGATTGGGAGTTGATGCTCCAACACTGGATTGGAAATCAAAAATCCAAATAATTATGAAAAAACCTGCGCAGTGGCATTTTAAATTGCAAATGTCTAAACGCATTATAATTTCAAAAACTCAAAACGGTTATGCAGTAAGAGGAGAAAGTTTCTATAAGAATAATATTAGTACAAATAAATCGTTGCTGAAAAGAGGAAGAAAGATGCTAATTAAACCAAAGGTTGTGAATATTGGTGTGCCACTGAAACCAGATAAAAAGACCAGTATCAGTAAATTGATTGAAAAACATTATGGATGTCATTGGCGAAACGATAGTGTGTTGTCGTTTTTCAAGAATGTGTTCAATGAGGATCCTGTGGCATCCACCTCAAAAGAAGCTATCAATACAATACAACAAGTGTTAGAGGAGGAAAATGACACTGATGATGTTAATACAGAGATATTCTGTTTAGAAGAAAATTAAAATTTTGATATTTGAAAATTTTGTATTTTTTTATTATTAGTTGATTTAATGCCCATGCTAATATGTATTTTTTTAATAAGAAAAATACCAAAATTGTTTGTGTATTCATAATTTCTGACATTTTAAGCAACAATTTCTCATCAAAACCCGACAAGTCACCGCTCTTAACATGCAAAACCAGACATGTCAAAACTTTGATCTTAAATTAAATCAAACCAGACTATAACAGATTTTCGGGGACCACTTTTTAGATGTACAAATCACTAAATAAATATCATGCTTTAAGTTATATGTGATTACAGGAAAAAATAATCGTTGTATAAGTTTTTTGCGATTTTCCAAAAATATATTTCAATGGACTTGTCGGGCTTTGCATTTAGACGACTGATTTATATAGTATATAAAAATTCCATTTTTGAGAAAAGAACAATTAGGGTGCATAATTTATACCGAACGCAAAAAGGATTTTTTATATACATCAGTTAATGAAATCATTTTAGTTCATTATAAAATAAAGTTCATTACTTCTGATCAACCTTGCTATTCTTGAAGGCATATCCTTAAATAGGCTTCGAACAATTTTAGAGTCGAACAGTTCTGGCAAATCCTTAATATCATGTGCCTTTTGTTTGCATAAACGCTTAAGTTTTCTTATATGGTCTTCTTTTTGGTAAATTGTATTCATTAACCGGGCTTTTCGAGAGGTTCTATCTGATCGAGAGAGATTTTGAATGCCTCTAAATACTGAAGATCTGGCAGGTCTGGACCATGTTGGTTCTTCAGTTACTGGCACACCATGCATAGGTAGTAATTCTGTAATAAAGTATTGATCAATTACTCAATTATATTTCAATATTACAATTGAAATTGATTCCTGTATGAATATTTTAATATATAATTTTGTAATAAAGACAACAAAAGAAACACAAAAATTTTTTGGTCTTTCACAAGTTTTCCATTGTCACAAATGGAAATTGTTGACTTCTTACTAGGTAAATGTTACGAGCTACAAATAATTAGTATCTATATGCTAACATTTAAAAAGTATGAGTCATGCACCACCACATTAGCACACTGTGTACCCAATATCTCAAAAAAACGTAGGTGAACATTCCATAATTAACACAAAAAAGAAATTTATTTATTAACAACCACTCTACAGGAACGACGTTCCCAATTACAGAGCTGTAATTTTTTTCACACATACATCCCGGGGCTCCTTGCATTGCAAGCCGAACACGTTAGCTTTGAGTCACTGAGCTGTCATTAACAGTTCATTTAAAATTAAATATATGTACCTCTCACATCTTCTCCTCTGTACTTTTTGCTTGATTGTGACAAGTTGTTTCAGTACAAGGGTACAACGTAGGCACTGCATTTGATTTTAACTTAAAAGTGTTAGAATCGACATAACAATCATCTGTGAAGTGTCGACTGCAAATTTGATGATTTTGAAGTGTAAGTCCACTGTACTTCATCCCCAAGCTTTCTTGCCATAACTTTGACCTAAAAAATTATTATGAGATTATGGCATAATTACTTTTATAGAATAAACATACTTTTCAAATTTTGATGGAAAACAATGCATTTTTCCTGCTTCCTGCTCTGAATATCCACATACAAGGCACAGAGGGTTAGGTGCCATTGTCTTGTTTCTGCTCTTAAATAAAGTACTTCTAATTGGTGTCGTGCACGATTTGACAGCTGGCCTACCCTGGAGGTAAAATAACCTAATTGCTTTATGTAAACAAACAGTGTTTAAGGTTTATTATTAACGTTCAAATTATTTATAACGTTTATTTTTTAGAAGGAAGTTTATAGTATTGATGAAATATAATTAATAAGTAATAATATGAATTCTTTTTGTGCTGTTTTAACCTGTGGTAGCATTGCAGCACGAGATGTAGGAGTCCAATTTTTTCGATAATAAACGATTTTTTTTAGTATTTATATGTTAAATTACTCCTAAATAAATAATACGATATTTCTAAATGTGAATACGATCCGTCCCCAGATTATAGCACAAGCAGGAGCACGAGAAGTTCCAATGATTTCAATCATCGTAAATATAAGATACATGTTATAGAATTTCTAAATATATCTTTCCTAATATATCATCTTTCTTTAATATACCGAACTTTCGCCTTATTTGTGTTGCTTTGACTCTGTTTTGGTTAGAAGCAATCAGAAGCAATACATTTAAAAAGTGCTTTATTGATCGATTATAATTTAACAGATTATTACTCAACCTAAAGCATCGTTACTAATAACTTATGTATATTTACAAAAATATGATCTTAATTAAAATAATATTGTTTTCTCAGATTTAATACTTATGATAAGATAGAAGTAAATGTTTAAATGAAACAAAATTTTATAAAAAATATTTTATTAAATAAACATAGGATAATTGTTAAATGCATTATAAATAAAAAGTATGTACAATTTTAGACGATTCAATGTGTCGCTTACGCTCAGTGGCACATTGAATGGTCTAAGGGTACAACACTTACTTTTCCCAAAACTAAAACGTTTAAATCGAACTGCTTTACGTAGTATTTTTTTCACCCACTCACATACTGCTTGATTATATGCCTTAAGATTTGTATGCTTTCATTTCGTCCATCGTAAAACCACTTTTACAATATACAAGATACATTACTATGTCAGGATATAATATTTTGGGAAAGTCTATATCTGCAAAACAATCTTTAAAACGAAGTGTGTATGGATCTATTCCCAACAGAGATATTTTTGATAAATAGCTTTCTTGATGCATTTCATCAAGTGTTGCATAATATGAACTCGGATTAATTTTCTACAATAGGAAATATTTTATGTTTGTTTTAGTAACATAATATATAAGAACTTACCTCTTTAAATGTCAAAGATAGTTATATACTTCTGTTATAAAGAAATAAAAATAGAGATGCGCCAAAACCACATAAACATTCACAGATTTTTTAAGGTTATTTTACCTCCAGGGTTAGATTTGATGGTCGAAGGGGTTAGTTAATGACGTCACGTGCACGACACCAATGTAGGTAGGTATCAAGGATTGTAAAATGATTGTAAACAAAGAGGATGGCCAGATCCCTATGCTTCAATGTTCGCCACTTCTCAACGAGCTGTGACGTCACTGTGAGGCCTGGAGAGTTTTGTTTACATTCGTTTCTTCATGTTTTGTGGTGTTATATCGGAGTTTATTTAATCTATTGTACTTGTTAGTTCATGGTGAATTGTGTATTTATAGATCTTTTGTGTTTTATAAGTTTATTAAATTATAAAAAACTTTTTTTAGTAGTAATTTCGTGAGTGGAAGGACAATATTTCCTATACTATTTTGAACTTTGTTAAGATTTCAAAGACAATTATTGTTAGTGTTCTATAATACTTTTGTATATATTTATGTAAGGTAAAAGAGACTTCAGATTTTATTTATCAAATTTACATATTAAACGTTATTTTTCAGTTATAGATCTAAAAGAAAATTACAGGAATAATTCGTGCGATTTACGGGACGTGTGTAAGAGCCACTTATTCTACAAAGAAAAGTACTGAGCAAAGTATAATTTTCCATGTTTTTCCGAAATCCAAATATCTGGTGTTCCAAACTATGAAAGGCGAATGGATAAACAGATGTAAAAGGCAGGGTAAATTTAACTAAATTTAACTCAGATACAAATAGAATTTGCTCGGTTAATTTTGTGGAGAGTGATTATGAACGAGACATACAAAATCAATTACAAGGTAAAAATTTGCATTTTCCATATATACTTGTACCTTTACATATGTATTAGATTAGGGTTGCATGACACTACATGGAATTTTATGGGGAATTTAATAAAAATTTACTACAACTTAAATTACATTTTATATCTTTCAGATTGACTGAGACGTTATCATTTAAGTTGTCATCTTACAGTTAATTTTCTAATAAATTTTATATAAAATTTCACATAGTTAGTGTCATACAGCCCTAATATAAAATTGAAATTATATTAACTTTTGTTTTAGGTTTATAGGTGAAAAATGCTTTGAAAAAGGCATTGAAAAAAACGACAGTTCCTACACTGGGAATAAATACTGCAACGAAAACTAACTCAGCTCAGTCTGATAGGCTTTTCATGAGAAAGAGAAAACAGGAAATAGCTGAGCTCGTAACTACTCTGTGTCTGGTAACAGTAAGCGGTCAATTTTGTAGGCGGTTTGGAAATTGAAAATCCTACAACTTCTGCAGCTAATTTTGCAGAAAGATCTGGACGGGATAAAACCCCAGGAGGAAGGAGTATTAATAGATTTCAGATTTTACAATTAATTTTAATACACTAAAGTTTAACTTTCAATTATTTGAATATATTTATAACATATACAGTAAAACTTTCTATAATATAAAAAACTTAAACCAATTCAGTTACACCTTCAAATAAAGAAATTAATTTTCTCAGCCGATTTAAATAATTCATAATCACTAAATCACAATATACTAATTCATTCAGTAAGTACATTTACATTTTTTTTCTTTTAGGCCCAAAATATGTAAAACACCTTTTTCTTTAATATAATTTGTAATCATTTAATTAATTTTTAATTATTTTTGTTTGCTTGTACGTAGATATGTATATTTGCATGCATGATTATAGCTTGCTTTTTCCGGTTGACTGTAAGACTACTTCTTATATTGTTATATAAGGAAACAAACTCTGTCACTTGGTAAAAAATATGTAAGTTGCTTTTATGTCCAGCCTCTCTGTAGACATATATATCAATTATTTATTATCAATAAAGACTATCTTTATTATTATTATTGTGTATTTACCTATTACCTTTAGTATAATACTTAGTTAGGGGAGAGGTGCCAACAGTGGCCAGGTTGGTACAGTGGTCACTTATAAATTGCTTTTAAAATAAGCGCCTCAGAACGTCGCCATCTACCATACGGAGGTAGAACTTTACGATCCATATTTAGGTAGGATCAAAACTACAGTTGTGGTTAGTTATGGCGGAGAGTTAGTGAAGTGTGCCTAGTATTTTCAAATAGTAACGATTTTAGGTAAGTTTGCATACGACAGTAACTAATTAAAGGCAAATAAACACCTGACTATTATATGCAGTAATTAGTTTGATCATTAAAGAATATTTCTATTGATATAGATAAACGCAAAATGTACACAGGTTTTTAAGGTTAAGCGATGTAAAGAAGCATGCATTTTGCAACAGTGGACATTCCAATTGCAAGCAACAGTGGCCACTAGTTTCAAATCGTAAAAATGTGTGGCCACTGTTCCTATTAAAAATGAGAAATGACATTTATATTTTTGTTTTTACAGATACCGATATGCCCCGAGCGAAACCTAAACGCACTGGCATAGGACAAACCAGTCATGAAACTATGAGAGATGCAATTATTGCAGTTAAAGAAAAAGGACTATCAGTAAAATACGCTGCATTTAGATTTGGAATCCCCCGAAGTACCTTACGAAGATATATTACAAAATGCGAGAATAATGAAAATATTAACTGGAATAGCCAAATACTAGAAGGCGCCCCCAGATTATGTCCAAATTATTCCGTAAATAAAAATTTTTCTACAGATGAGGAAGTTCTCTTGTGCGATTACTTAAAAACAATGGCCAAATTACATCACGGATTAACTCCTAAAAATGGGCGCAGGCTTGCGTTTGAATTAGCTGTAGCCAATAGTAAGAAAATTCCCAACTCATGGCACCTGAATCAGCAAGCAGGAAAATATTGGATGACAAATTTTCTAAAACGAAATAACGAAATTTCCATTCGAATGGCAGAAGCTACATCACTAGGACGGGCTATGGGATTCAACAAACCGGTGGTAGAGAATTTCTTCAAAAATCTAAAAGAGGTTTTTGATAAATACAAATTTGGACCCAGCCAAATATATAATATGGACGAGACTGGTCTTACGACCGTTCAGGACGAGGGTAAGGTTATTGCTGCCAAAGGACAGAAGCAAGTGGGACAAATCACTTCTTCAGAGAGAGGCACACTCGTTACCATGTGTGCTGCAATCAATGCTATGGGAAATACAATTCCACCGTTATTCATATTTCCAAGAAAATATTTCAAGGAGCATATGTTGAAAGGTGCACCACCCGGATCCACTGGAGTAGCATCTCCAACAGGTTGGATAAATAATGATCTATTCGTTCAGTGGATGACACATTTCATTCGTCACAGTAAGCCGACTACTTCAGAGCCTGTACTTCTAATCATGGACAATCATGAGTCGCACGTCTCTCTGAATGTTGTAAAATTAGCACGTCAAAATAACATAGTATTGTTAACACTGCCACCGCACACTAGCCATAAGATGCAACCACTTGATAAAAGTGTTTACGGACCTCTCAAGAGGTATTATAATAATTCTTGCCAATCGTGGTTGGTAAATCATCCTGGACAGAGAATTACGATATATGACATGGCGGAAATAATTGGGCAAGCTTATCCTCTCGCATTCACTCCAAAAAATTGCATATCCGGCTTCGAAGCGACTGGAATATTTCCATATAATGATATGATTTTTGGAGAAGACCAGTTCTTCGCTTCAAACGTTACTGATGTACAGCAGAGTCATGTTAATCTGGATTTACCAACTTACTCTTTGGATGCTCACACAGAATCCAATCAGAGAGAGAACGTATCAACTCATCCTTTAGACACAGACCCAAATCAAAGTGATTCTCGGGCAAAGTTGAGCCATCGACAGATTGAAAAGTTTTCGTCTCCTAAAATGAATGAAGAACAACTAAAGGCTATTAGTGATACTGAAGATGTCCACATTCCAATTAATCGTCAAAGAGAAAATAAAACCCCAACAAAACAATTTATTTCTGCCGAAATAATCAAACCCTATCCAAAAGTTGTTCCAACTACTAGTAAGAGGAGGAGGGGTAGGAAAAAGAAATTTACCGAAATATTGACTAATACTCCGGTATATAAAAGGATAGAAGAAGAAGAAGCTGCAAAAAAGGCACGCAAAAATAGTGTAAAGGGAAAAAATACTAAGCGTAAAATTGAAACCCCACCGATTGAGGAGAATTCATCTGATAGTGAACTAACTGAGTCATTAGACTTAACTGACTCGGATGATGTCGATTGTTTTGAAGACGAAATAAGTATAGTAAATGATATGGTTAAAGATTTAAACCAAATCAATGTTGACTCATTTATTGTAATAAAATTTCCTATAAAAAAAGACACTAAATATTACGTAGGAAAAGTGATTGGATTGGATGTGATAAACAAGGAATATAGCGTGTTATTTAAGAAAACATAACAATAAATTTTCATTTCCTTTGGCGCCGGATTGTGCAAATGTGTCATTTGATGATGTAGTTATCCACTTACCTGATCCTGTTTCAACTAGCGGTACTGCGAGAGCTAAAAGCTTATTGCAGTTTAATGTAGATCTGTCTAATTACAATATGCAATAATATCTAGGTACCCTAAGTTAAGCATGTGTTAACAAAATGTATCATTTTTCGTTTTCTTTAATAAAAATATGAAACGTAAAGAGTGACCAGTGTAAAATCTCAATATGACCACTGTACCTAACTATAAAGGTACAGTGGCCACTTTACACAATATTTTTCAATTAATTTTTAGTCCATATCAGCCATATTGTTTGAATTAATAGATCGTTCAGAATGTTCGTTTGGAACACATCAATTTAATCTAAATTTGTTTGAAAAAATCCGTCCATTCCCGAATTATATTTTTTTTAACAAAAAGGTGGTGTTACGGTTTATTTTTGTCCTAAAATAATGTATCATAAAAATAGTGCACCTATGATACAGCTTAGACTAATTTTTCTGTGTTTATGTAGATATGTTGTACATATTAGGGTTAAGGTAATTGCTTTCTAATAAACAGAAGGGAATTTTCACGGAAATTATGTTTGTAGCGGTCGGTCACGGGTTGAATTTCTAAATTTAGGTCTCTGTTCCACTATTTAGCTTAATGATTCTTATGTTCATCTATTAATTATATGGTTACATTTTTGTAAACATTTCACTGAATCACACATTTGACAGCCAAAGGAAACAAGGATGACAACTTTATATCTTTTCTATTTTTATAGCTTTACTGTTGGCAACAATGTTGAAAATAATTACACATTTAATTTAATTTGGAATAATAATCCATTTCACTGTTTTCACTGTTAATTAAAGTAGTATTGAAAAGATATAGTAGCTATTTAAGATCTCAAAATGCAATTTGTAGGCCTTATATTGATAAGAATATAAGTTTTTCTCTCTCAATTTCCGGGAATGAGGTGTGCTTAATTAATTGCTGACTGTTTCTGTGCAAAGACGTTTTTGATTTGCGATCATCCGTTAAGGGATTATTCTTTGTGCAGATATTTTATGTGATTTCGACTTGTGATAGTTGATATCTTTGGATTCTAGTGATATTTTTTTGAAATTACGCCTATTTGGGGATTAAAACAGCAATTGTAAGTACATACTTTTCCCATGTGATTGCATAGTTCGGTAATTTTTTTTTTATGTATAGTGGTCATTCCACGCTCTCTCTACACCATTATCTTAAAATGATTTCCGTGGGATACTGTGAAACACCCTTCGAAGAAGGTATGTTCAATTTTTTTGTAAATTATTAGATAATTAATTAACTTTGGAATTTTATTTCCAAAGGGTGTTTTTCCTGGAGGACCGTTATCGGTTTGTGGAGGCATATCGTATCTGGGAAGCTACAAAGTTGGACATTGTCAATTTGGGAAATTTTTAATAGTCCTGGAACTCTCATCCTTTTTGGAATTTATTTATTGTCAACTGCCTGGATTAGCACCGTCACTGGGGCTGCAACCTACCCTCATATCTAGAGACGGAGGAGATCTACCAGAACCAGGAGTCACGCAAGTTTGATCTCAAAATAAAACAGCTATTTCTCACAAACTGATGATTATCCAATTTTTTTTGTACATTATTTAGAATATTATTTTCCGATAAATCTTGCGACCGCCTTGACAATTATATTTCCAATTATTTTTAGTATTATTAGTGAATTTTGGGGGGATATTAGTCTTAAGGAAACAATTTATTAATAGGAGTTTTACGTTACCTATTTTAAAGAAATATATGTATTAATAATTACGTTTAAGCTCAGTAAATTTTGAAAAGCGGGATTGTACAGCTGAAATTAGTTCAGCAAAGAAATTCAAGAAAATATTTTTGGTTGGCTTATTATAGTTGCGCTTAAGCTTAAGCAACGTTATAAAATTATATCAGTTTGCATAAAATTTCATCTAATTTCTGCTAAGGATCTACGTGGGTTATCTATTTTTTTTTTGTGTGCATTCTTTTATCCTGAAAAACATATTTTTTTTTTATCTTCATTAGTAACTGACAAGTAATGCATTCTTCATTCTTTTACTATAAAAATTATCAGTTTTTTTTTTGTTTAACACATCTACAGGTTGTACAAAGCTACAATTATTTTTTTACTGTAATTTTTTAATCATATGCGTCATAAATCATTTATTTGCATTAGTTTGGTCAAGATTTTCAGAAAATACGTAATATTGGGATAATAATATTTTTTTTGTAGTTTAATAGTAATACCACACGATTTTTGCACTATTATTATGCCTTCAACAGTCATTGGGGTCTAATAATTTTTTTTTTATATATAGGTGCACATATTATATACTTTTGGAACTCATTCTGGAAAATTTTTATTTGGGTATTTTGTTTATATGTAGATATCTGCTGAATATTGTAGCCTTTCTCTCTTTATATGTATGTGTGTATATGTATGTATGTATGTATATATATATGTATATATATATATATATATATATATATATATATATGTTTTTTTTGTAAGAAACTGCCTATAATTTTATGAAAGTGGACTTGTCATTATTTTGCGTGTCCAAAATCCTTGTTTAGTAAATTGGGGGAGTTTTGGAAATTCTCAGGGGTATTTGCAGAATAATTTAATTTACTTGGCGCCCATTAAAAGTACCATCATATTTGAACTCCGCCCGTCTCCACTAAGTCTGGCCGGCGAATACCCAGTTGTCCAACGACAGCTGCTTTTATTGTCCCCCCCTTCCAGAGGTAGAAAGGGGTAGGTGACAGTGGCCACTCTTGGCACCTCTCCCCTACTGCTTTAACTTGTCTGATAAGTAGGTATTTTAATTTGAGTTTTACATTATTTGTTTCATATTGTGATGGATATAAACATAATAAAATAGAGCTTTTTATTTAAGTTTATTTCGTTTTATTGCCGTATTTATGTACAAAAATCATTGAAAATGTTGCATTCCTCAGTCATATCAATAAATCGTATGTGTGTTAATTTTATAAAGAAAATATGCTTTCCTCCACGCATTGTAAACGGACGAGCGCAAGAGGCCTCGTGACTACGTCACAGCGATGGCGGCATTGCGCTGACAGATTTGGTCGATCTGGCCCAAGGTTTGTAAAGTAAGATAGGTAGAATGGTAACTTGAACGGAATGGAGGGGTTACGATGAAGGCGGCCATCTTCCGCGTCATCGTGCCTGCCGAAACTTAATTGTACGCATGTATTTTTTTAGACGCGCTTATTTGTTGAGTTATTTCGAAATATTTGCTGTTTTTGTGTTTATAATCGTGCAGTTATAGTTATTTAGTGTATAATCTAATTGACAATTACTGTTAAAGAGAAAAGACTCATAGTATATAGAAGTTTGTAACCTGTGTATTTACAGAAATAATTTTAAGGTAAACAGTTTTTATTATTTTCCGTTCATAATAATAAATAACAATGTTACATACAATTATTAGATGACTGAAGGAAAGGTTTGTAGTGTAGCTGTTTGCAAGAAAAACTCAAAAAAGGCAAAAGAGAGTGGTGAGATGTTGATGTTTTTTTCCTTCTCTAAAAAAATTACTTAATACACTAAATAAAATTTATTTTCATATGATACAAAGAAATATTAGAAAAAACTAATGAGTGATTTTTTCTTATTAATTGCTGTGTCTAATATGACATGATAAAATTTAATGGCCCTCTTGTTAAATTTTATTAATAAATTATTGTATGCACATCTAATTCTAATAAAAAATTTGCATTAAAATTTTTTAATACTACATAATTGTAAATGTTGGCCTGGGGAAAAATTTCTACTCTTTTAACTTTTTTTTCATTATTACACTTTAGAAAAAAATTATGTATTTGTTTATTATTATTTACAAATTATTTATTAATGTAAATATTTCAAAAATTATATATTAAGTAAAGCCAGGAATAAAACGGTAGCCGCTACATGTAACGCGTACTCCAGTGTGCGCATTGCGCGCGAAAGCGCAATCAAAATACATTCAGCAAATCAAAAAATGTTCGTTTTGAGATGTACAATAAGAACGTATAACTGAATTGCTGATATTTATAGATTAACTTTCCTCAAAATGCGTATAAACAAATTACTTATCTTTCTTCCGCAAAAATTTCAGGCTCTCATCACTTGTAAAATTTTTCAAGAGCATGGTGGGATATTTCACTATAAAAGATTTTAAAGCTTGAATCTTTAGCTTTAAAATGAGACCTGGTAGAACTTTCTACGTTGAATAGGAGCCGAGTTATGAGTGAAATAGTGCAAAAAATCGTAATTATGCAATTTGTTAATAACAAATGTATATAATCTAATCTAATCAGTCGATTTTAATTTTTCAAAAAGAGTTTTCTTTGTTTTTGTATCAGAAATCATGAAAAATTTGAAAACTCTCCCTTCCATTGTTAATTTTGAAGTTATAGCCTTATAAACAATTAAAATGTTAATAACAATTTTTCTTGTATGATTCCGTAAAATTGAGTTGCATATTTAGATTCAGCATGAAAAAATACGTCGAAAACACCTATTTACTCGTCGCGACCTCAAAGGGTCACGGGAAGGTTCATGGCCCCCGTACTATGGGGCGAAAATTAGTATCATGTATGTTTCTTCATCTATCTTATAACTTATTAAATTCGCTAAGAATTATATAAAGCAATGAAATCAAGACTGAAGTCTCGGGCAAGAAATTGCACACAAGATTAAAAGAACCTACTTCAGTCCCTTGATATAAAATGTACTTCTTTAACTGCATACATTAATTAGTTATAAATTTGATATATAGTAATGTCAATATTAAATTTCAAGGAAAACGTTATCGATGTTAATAATCATTAATCAAAAAAGTAAGTATTTATTAACTTGTGCTTGTACATTAAAAAATACAAAATACGGAATTCAAATTCATAACTAATTATACTTCTATACTAATGGTTTGAATGCCAGAAATTCGGATGGGCAGGCAGAGTGACGCGTTCCCGCATTTTAAATAGTGATCTCTGATTGGTCGAAAGTTACCATGCTACCTATCTTACTTTACAAACCTTGGATCTGGCCATCCTCTTTGTTTACAATCCTTGGGTAGGTATAACCTAAAAAAAAACTATAGACCATTCCAGAATGACGTCATTGACAGTTCGGCCATATTTGCTGGGTGGCATACAAAACCATTTGCGAATGTAAACATTGCAAGTATTTCATCATTAAATTGTTTAATCTTGGTTTAATTGATAGAAAATGCCACATTTTTGTATTGCTGTTAAATGTTCAATGCGTGCTAAAAGAGATAATGCATCGTTTTTCCGATTTCACGCTATTTTAACCAATAGGGGGATCATCTTAAACATTGTCTATAGAAAGAAGAAATGTTCGGATTAAGGCTTTGGGACGGGGGCCACTGAGTAAAAGCCACCTAAAACACGGTCGTATTTGTTCAAAACATTTTATAACTGGTAAGTACTTAATTTTTGTACAGAAACTCTTAGGTTTTATAAGGTTAGAATCAAATGATGTATGTGTGATTTTAGAAAAACTAGCTGCTTTAGAGGCTAAAACTACAAATACCCTCCTTTACAGAAGGCCAAACTCAGTTGTATCCTATAGATTTGGAAAACACACGAAACATTGCATGTTCATGTAGAAAGAATTATAGGTTTGCTCAAAAGAAAATTTAAGATTTTTCATGAAACAATACCCATAAGCATGTTGTCAAAACGAAGAAATTGAGTGCATTGAATAAAATTGTCGTGGTATGTAGTGCAATAATAAACATGTGCCTTCTCAAATACTAAATAATATAAATAATGAATTATCTGTCTATTAATAGAAAACAATTTTAATTATATATACCTATTTATTTCAATATATTGCACATCAAAAATATATATTTTTTATCCACAGTAAAACAAATGTTATTTAATATTCACTTTATTTTAAAATATCCAAGTTCAGGTTCAGTCAAGCAAAAAAAACGATAAATTAGATACGGACATAAATAGGCGTAAGTTCATTTTTATCTATCAAAAGAAGGATGTTCCTAAGATAAACCTCTTGTTTCTGCTTTTTTGGCCAATCCATATCCCGTATTCGCAACATTTCTGCATTTCTCATGGAAGGTACTGGCCATGATGTAAATATACTACACCGTGGTACTGGCCAAACGGAAAGTTTTTCAGTGGACGCTGAACCTGGACCACTGTCTTTGTTAAAGAACGCTATAACCCCGATATACTTTTCGACGTTGTAACAAAATCCGACTTAGGAAATACTTCGTAAGAAGAGCGTGCTTCACGTAAAAACGCCGTGGAAGAGGTTTTTAATTCTTGGAAACATATTTTTGCTCTTCGGAGCATTTTTTATGCCAAATTTTCGCTAACTCTTCAAGGAGCGTTAATTTAGAAAGTGTAGTAAATGTCGCTGCACAGGGACGTAATGTCGCCCCGACCACCTAATTTCAGAAAGTATACTAAAATTGGACTTGAAATTCAAAATTTCCAAGATTAAAATCCCTTTTACGAATCCACGTTCTCAAGCACTGCAACTCTTACGAGGTATTGAATATGAGGACAAGTTAGTCCAACGACTATTCAAAGTATATCGGAAGTTATAGCGAAAATAGCCCTTAGCGACATGGGACCCCCATCATTTCCTAGCAGTCGGATTTGACGGGGAAATGATGTGTTTTGACGGGGTTTGCCCTAAACCGGTTCCTCAGTGATTCGGAATCAAAAAAGTATCTATACCATGTACTCACACGTGCATGGGATCTGCCTTGCCTGAACGTAAAAAGTTGTTATTGCATAATACAAACGAAGTAGAGACGCTTCAAGCAATTTTAAGCTCCGAGGAGCGACCAAAATTAATGTGAATTAATAAATACGTTTATAAGACAGGCAAGCAAAAGCCCACCAAAATTTCAGTTACATGAAACTTTTCTTGAATCTTTTTGTGCATCGTTAGCTTATCAAACTGCATATTGGATGGTAGTTGGTACCGTATGAATCGTCCCGTTCCTCACCATGTGTTGTACACGGGTCAGACCATTGTTTGTTAACATTTTCTCTTGAAAAAGTTGTTGTAAAAACATGATTTTTTAAAGATTTAATATATATATTTTGAACTTTATATTGTCTTTTAGTTGTGTTTTCTAACAAAATTCCTTTTCAGGTTTAATTTTAAGAGAGTGTAATACAGGCAGTGTTAGATTTATAGTGTTACGACGTCGTCCAATTGACACCATCAGAGCAGCAGTTAAGCATAAATGACAGTAAGTATGATTTATCCATTATTCTCCGTCTGAAACAGTCACGTTGAACCCTAAAAATTTTGTGAACGTAATATTTATTATCTAGAATTAAGAAAAGGTTGAGGAAAAAGAAAATTAATTTTTTCTTTTTCCTATTTTTTTAAATTTTTCTAAGTTTTTCGAGCAGAAAATACGTCCTTCAGACCTCCATTAAAACATGGATCGTTCACATGGCGCCCGAGCAGGGACCATGTCGTCCCCAAACCCAACTAATCCTTTCTCCTTCATGGCGGAAGACTCCGAGGAGTCGACCCCAAGAGGATTTCACGAGCGAGCCACCGCGCCGCTCGTCGACGACGGTTCTAGAGGGCTAGAACCACAACGACTGTTTCCAGAGGGAAATTTATCTGCTTCACAGCCACAAACTGTTAATTCGATGGAAAGTATGTTTCTGAAAATGGCAGAGGGCTTCGTGCAGGCGATACAGAACATGTCGACCTGTACGCCCCATGAGAGACAAAGATGTCCGAACGTGACGTTCCATGGGCTTGATCATGAAGACCCAGAAGCTTTTCTGAAAATTATGGAGGAATATTTCGACAGAGCTCGCATAAGCCACGACTATGATCGCCTCCATAACGTAACCGGCCAACTCAAGGGCGAAGCTCAACGATGGTCCGAACAATTTAGGACGTTGACAACTTCGTATGCCTTATTCAAGGAAAGATTCCTTACGAGATTTAATTCTCCCGACATACAGTCACGAGCTATTGCTCAACTGTATGCCACCAAGCAAACGTCTTTAGACGACACGGCAGTGTTTATCGCACGGAAGACCTGCCTTTTCGATCGTATTGATCCCTTCAAATCCGAAGCCATCAGAGCTCGGATCATCATGGACCAACTGCGTCCAGAAATTAGGTCACGCTTGAGAAGCAACCTAATTTCATCAACAGAGATGTTAATAGCAGCAGCTACTAACGTCGAGCGGGATTCAGCTGACGAACAGACGTCGCTAATCCAGCTTATCGACCAACGTCTGTCCCGCGCGTCTTACTATCAAGAGCCGGGATGTATTAGTCAACAAAATTCTAGTAACAGGAGCAATGGAAGCCCAACTCCGACAGCACCGAGGGTGCATTTCCGAGAGGATGTCTCTCGACAGGACGGTCCAGGTAGAGCACCTGGTCGTCCTTTTCTTATGCCTAATCCTTCAGGCGGATCAGCGAATCCCGACCGCAGGCAAAACAATTTTAATGGCGGATCGGGGAAATTCCGAGTACCCAACCGACCGGCTACCCCGTGTCGATACTGCACAGACACAGTGCAGTGGCACTTCCATAGTCAGTGTCCGAATAACCCTCATCTCAACAGGAGACCGGGAAACTTCCAAGGGGCCAGAGACCCAGGCCAGGGTCAATCTGCAAGATCCACGGCACAACGGCCGAAACAAGGCGGCAGCAATGTCCATTAAACATTTCGAATACTCATGACCACTACGACGCTCCCCTGCACAAGACAAGGGAATCTATAAATTATATGAGTGAAGCGTTCCCTTTGCCTCGTATAAGAGTTCAAATTAATGAACATGCGGTCGACGCTCTGATTGATTCAGGCTCGACCCGAAACGTTATCCATCCGAGGATGTTGGATAATTTTAAAAATCTCACGACACGTCGATCATTTGCTATGGCGTGCGGAGATCGAATGGTGGACTCTCTTGGCACGACAAAATTAAAAGTAAAAATTTCAGGCACTTCTTTTGAAATTGATTTTC
This sequence comes from Leptura quadrifasciata, assembly GCA_963675555.1. Lineage (NCBI taxonomy): Eukaryota > Metazoa > Arthropoda > Insecta > Coleoptera > Cerambycidae > Leptura > Leptura quadrifasciata. The sequence continues at coordinate 122,750,678 of OY776673.1, forward strand.
AAGTCATCGAAAATTTGAATGAAACTATAATATTAGGATCACCATTCTTATACATGAACAATGTCGCATATGATTATGGCCGAAAATGCCTATATGCCGGCACGGAAGAGCGTATTACCGTCTTCTGGAATCAAGCTTCTCAGAGGGAGAGACAGCAGGCAGAGCTTCCTGAAGAGCTTGTTATTAAAGACAAATTTCTACGGCCGCTGTTCGAAGAATTTGTCGATCTGTTCACTGCGGAACCGACTCAAGCAACCACAGTGACTGTTAAACACAAAATTATAGTAAAAGATACAAAACCATTTAATATCAGACCATATCCGATGTCTCCGAGTACGAAGAAAATTATGTACGACCAAATCGAAGATATGTTGAAAGCTGGCGTCATCGAACCTAGCACTGCCCAATATAGTTCACCACCCGTGATAATAAAACGATCAGATAAGAAACCACGTTTTTGCATCGATTATCGCCATTTGAACGAAATGACTGAAGACGAGGCTTCCGTCTTACCAAAAATACATGAAAGGATTAAAGATTTAGGAAATTCGAAAATTTTTACCGTGTTGGACCTAAAGAGTGGATATTGGCAAATACCGCTCGATGAAGCATCAAAAGATTTCTCAACTTTTACCACTCCTGATGGGGCAGCTTACAGATTTAATGTCATGCCTTTCGGCCTCAAGACAGCTCCCTGTACCTTTCAGAAATTCATGGCAAAGGACGTTTTGACGGGTTACCTGCACCATTTCTGTAAAGTGTAATTAGATGATATAATCGTTTACAGCGTAAACGTGAAGGAGCATATGTCCCACCTGAGGTTAGTCTTTGAAAGACTACGTCTGCACAATCTAAAAGTCACCGGAAAAGTGTGTAATAGCGACGAATGAAATCCAATATTTAGGCCACACAATTAGAACTGATACTTCCCGACCATTAGAAAAACATGAAAAATCAAAATTATCCCGTTCCAGCCACCAAAAAGCAGCTACAAAGTTTCCTAGGACTTTGCAACTGGGTAAGAGAATACCTACCAAATGTGGCGATGATCACGAAACCGCTAACGAAACTTCTTTCGAAGGAAAATCGTTTTCACTGGAACCATGTATGCGATGAAGCGTTTAGAAAATTAAAAGAATTATTATCCGGACCGCTGGAACTCCATCGGCCGGATTTTTCACGTCAGTTCATTTTACAAACAGATGCATCCTTACAAGGTCTTTCGGCCGTATTATACCAATTAGGCGACAATGGCGAAAAATATATCATTTCGTATGCAAGTAACACGTTATCTTCAGCAGAGAGACGTTACCACATTAACGAGCTGGAATGCTTAGCGGTGGTGAACTATATTAAAAAGTACAAGATGTACTTAGCAGACAAACCGTTCTTGGTGAAGACGGACAACAGGGCGTTACTTTGGTTAAACAAGCATAAGGACGACAAAACTAAATTCACACGATGGTCATTACTATTGCAAGAATATGCATTCAAAATTGAACACTGTTCAGGAAAGGAGAATTTATTAGCAGATTTTCTCAGTCGTAACCCACAAAATAAGTATGTCGAGACAGACGATGAAGAGGAAAGAATGTTCCTACCAAATTACAAGTGTCCAGAACGTATTTCTGTTTTAACGCATTCAGAAATATATGAAGATATCGTACAGGCTCAATCGAGTTCACGAGATATTCAAGACAAGATCCGCCGTTGGAATGATCTATTTCAACAGGAACAACGTTCCGATACGGATCTTATTTTTATGAAAAATTTTCACGTCCAAGACGATGTACTTTTGAAAGACTGCGATCAAAATTTTAAATTGATAGTTCCAAAGAGGAAAATTAAGGAATTGATTTACCATTATCATGACCGAGATGAAGCATGCCATCCAGGAAGAGACGAGACTCTTAGAAAAATAGTAAAACGCTACTATTTTAATAATATGGCCAGGATCGTAGGCAGATATATAAACGACTGTCTGATATGCCAGTCTGTAAAGACAAGACAAGCCCAACCCAATGCTCCACTTAGAAGTCATGCACCACAGAATGCATTTGAAACCTTGAGCGTCGACGGAATTGGCCCGCTGCAGAGGACTAAAGACGCCGAAAATAGATACATGATTATCGTCGAAGACGTATTCAAAGTAGGAGACAAAGTCATGAGTAAGAGAAAAAGGAAGGTACATACCTTCACGCAGTCTTGGTCAGGCCCAACCAGAATCTTGAAGAAGTTTTCAGACGAAGTATATCTCGTGCAAAAGGGAAATGTAACGACGAGAGTACATGTAAATGATTTGAGACCAGCCCCGCCAGAGGAGCACAACTTGGAAATCGAATCTTCCGATGAAGAAAATGCTAGTCCAGGCGGAACATCACTCGATGGAAATGATTCCCCGTTCTCAGACGATTCCACAGAACCTCCACCGCCGGAGCAAACGGTTGTACAAATCCATGCACCGCCACGAGATGCTTCCTCTTCTGATTCAGAATCAAGTTCTGGAGATTCCATCATATTTTTATAATATTTTTCAAACTAGGCTAAGTTTTAACTTAGTGCTAGGTTTATTTTATCTCAAAATTTCCATACCAACTTCTTGTCGTGTCTGATAAGAGTTGGTATTTTTTATGCATTTTTTTTTCAAGTCATTTTTATTGAGGATATTGTATCGACCGTACAAATCTTCCAAATTCACTGCAGCAACTCTGACCGTGTCCGGCAGAGTTGGTATTTTTTAGTAGTTAGTTAGTAGTCCTCATATGTTTAAAACATATACATCTGTAAGCAGAGTCCGACCCAAAGGGTCCAAACAAATGTTCCATTGGCACGGCATGGAAAGACGACGACTCTGACGCAAGAGCGCGATTCAGATGAGTCTAGCAACTCAAGGGCGAGATGCCGCCACGTCTGCTGGATGGGCAGATGCAACGATCCGACGGAGGCAGATTCTGTCGCAGATTTCTCCCAAGAAGAGATTTTAATAAAAACCATTTCAATCAGCATAAGTCTACAAAATTCAATGTTCATATTCTCAAAGACGACGATGTGATATCGGTCGCAGATTTCTCCCAAGAAGAGAATTTTAACTACACGGAAACATTTCAATCAATATAAGTCTACAAAATTCAGTGTTCCTATTCTCAAAGACGACGATGTGTTATCGGTCGCAGATCCCCAGACGGGATATGAACAATACATTTTACTAAAATTTTGTTTTATATTGTTTCATATAAATGAGCAGAGCCATTGTATAGCTGGAGCCAAGCAGTCCAAGGACCACCTAAGCTGTTCCAGAAGGCAGTTCGACACCGAAGGTGATCGACGAGGCATAGACACGAGGAGGAGCAGACGCAAGCCCGCATTAGTGGAAGAACACTAAGAAAGATAAGTGTGTCGAAAGTGTTTGTGTTGTGTCATCGAGAATCTGAGGATTTTCGATTTTTTTCTTTTTTTTATGCCATTTTGAAAACCAATGTTCAATTATTCAATCGAATGCTATGCATCGATATATGTTCAAACTTATCACCATTTTTTAGATTTGCATCTATGTTATGTTCAGATAGGCCGGTCTGAATTATAACCGAATACAACACATGGGAGACTACATCCAATGATCCATTTTCTTTTCAAAAACCAATTTTACCAAACGTTGCACAAAAAGATTCACGGAAAGGAGGGGAGTGTTAAAGAAGGCTATAACCCCAATATACTTTTCGACGTTGTAACAAAATCCGACTTAGGAAATACTTCGTAAGAAAAGCGTGCTTCACGTAAAAACGCCGTGGAAGAGGTTTTTAATTCTTGGAAACATATTTTTGCTCTTATGCCAAATTTTCGCTAACTCTTCAAAGGAGCGTTAATTTAGAAAGTGTAGTAAATGTCGCTGCACAGGGACGTAATGTCGCCCGGACCACCTAATTTTAGAAAGTATACTAAAATTGGACTTCCAAGATCCCTTTTACGAATCACGTTGTCAAGCACTGCAACTCTTACGAGGTATTGAATATGAGGACAAGTTAGTCCAACGACTATTCAAAGTATATCGGAAGTTATAGCGAAAATAGCCCTTAGCGACATGGGACCCCCATCATTTCCTAGCAGTCGGATTTGACGGGGAAATGATGTGTTTTGACGGGGTTTGCCCTAAACCGGTTCCTCAGTGATTCGGAATCAAAAAAGTATCTATACCATGTACTCACACGTGCATGGGATCTGCCTTGCCTGAACGTAAAAAGTTGTTATTGCATTATACAAACGAAGTAGAGACGCTTCAAGCAATTTTAAGCTCCGAGGAGCGACCAAAATTAATGTGAATTAATAAATACGTTTATAAAATAGGCAAGCAAAAGCCCACCAAAATTTCAGTTACATGAAACTTTTCTTGAATCTTTTTGTGCATCGTTAGCTTATCAAACTGCATATTGGATGGTAGTTGGTACCGTATGAATCGTCCCGTTCCTCACCATGTGTTGTACACGGGTCAGACCATTGTTTGTTAACATTTTCTCTTGAAAAAGTTGTTGTAAAAACATGATTTTTTAAAGATTTAATATATATATTTTGAACTTTATATTGTCTTTTAGTTGTGTTTTCTAACAAAATTCCTTTTCAGGTTTAATTTTAAGAGTGTAATACAGACAGTGTTAGATTTATAGTGTTACGACGTCGTCCAATTGATACCATCAGAGCAGCAGTTAAGCATAAACGACAGTAAGTATGATTTATCCATTATTCTCCGTCTGAAACAGTCACGTTGAACCCTAAAAATTTTGTGAACGTAATATTTATTATCTAGAATTAAGAAAAGGTTGAGGAAAAAGAAAATTAATTTTTTCTTTTTCCTATTTTTTTAAATTTTTCTAAGTTTTTCGAGCAGAAAATACGTCCTTCAGACCTCCATTAAAACATGGATCGTTCACATCTTCGATGGTATTTGGACGATCATGCAGGTACAGAATGGCTATATGACTGCATACTTCTGATAAACCAGTCATACATGTACAGTGAACACTGGAAATGCTTGCATCCTTTAAAATAATAATCCTAACTTGAAGTAACTTTTCCCTCTTTCGTTGAGAGTGTTTAACCTACAACAAAGATTTAAAAGATGTTAATCAAATTTAAAGCCTCTGTGGCATATCACAGTTATATACATTAACATGCAGAATGTAACTGTAATATAAAATTACGCATTAACATTGATTTCTCACCTTCCTAGTGACAACAAATGTCTCATCGCTGATTTGTTTTGCCAAAATTCCTTGAACAGAGCCAGATTCGTAAAGCCTGTAGGCTTGCAAGCTTTTATGAGGCTTAAGCTGAGTTCTCATAGATAAGATGTCCGAAATCCGAATCGGAATCGTATGTTTATATTTCGTATAGAGAAAACTGTCAATTCACATGGTCCGAAATTTAATCGAATATTTTAGTGGAATTTGAGCCAGATTTTAGTAACTTTAAGGTGTGGTGTAGAAACTGTCTGTCATTTCCGTTTGCAAATTTTATAGTTGTAGATTGTAAACCGTGGTAGATTGTAGCATTCATATATTCATTTATTTTGTCATTGTGTTACTGCACCCGTATTCATTTGAAATATAAATAGTTGTATATTTATTTGAAAAGAAGTACTAGGTATAAAAATGGATAACGATAGTTACTCCGAAACTTTAATTGTTGAAGTGGAAGAAACGCAAGACTGCCAGGTAAATTTTATAACCCACGCACTTGATTAGCGAAAATTAAATTATCTTTATAGGAACAAGATAATGCAGAAGTCACAGTTGAAGAACTGCTGCTATCTTGTGTTATGGCTAGGCCCCCTCTATGGGACTCTCGTTTACCGTTGTTAGAAAGAACAAAAGTATAAGAGATCAACTTTGGTTAGAAGTATATCGCGAGTTTGGAGGTAAAGTAATACTAAATAATTGTACTTACTACTATGTGCAACTAACATGTAATTTTATTTCTAGAGCAATCACTATACTCTGTTGAATATTTAATGAAAAAGTGGAGAAATTTAAGGGACACTTATGTTCGCTTGAAAGGAGAATACGAAACATATACCCCAAGTGGCTCAGCAGCTAAGAAAAGGAAAAGAAAATGGCACTTTTATGACATGATGGGATTTTTAAATGATGCTTTAGACTATCGTCCGTAAGTATTAATTTGAATGAATGTCATATGAATGAATGAATAACATTTGTTTATTTTAGTACTACTTCTAATGTAGTGGCGCCTGTTCGTCATGCTAATCCACAAGTTTCCCCTGACTTAACTTCACCAGTTCAAGTACGGTCACCTACTGTTGGAGTTGTCCAGCAAAAGAAGTTGGAAGGAAAAAATAATGTAGAGGGAGCTTTAATAACGGCTCTAAATAAAATAAATACTCCAGATACTTCAAGTGAAATTAATCCAACATGTCGGACAATTTCGGATTTATTATCAAAGATGCCTGTACGTGAAAGGACGCAGTTGGAAATTGCACTGCTCCAAAAAACATACGAGGCTGCATATAACTACTTGTAGGATAAGTTAGGTTTGTTAGAATAAAAAAACTGTTAAATATCAGCTATATTATAAATAAAAATATTATACAGTGTATATTCTATATTTAAAATTTTTTCACAAAAACCTAAATTTTATTATTTGTTCCATTGAAATGGAATTGCACCATCTAATAGGAAATAGGAATTTAGTTGACTCCTCATTTCATCTGCATTTTGCCCATACATATTGCTACTGATACGATTTATGGGTAGCAAATTATTTGAATTTTCCACTGTACGCCAATCGCCCTCAATAAGCTGACCATCACCGTTTTCTTTATCAACAGCGGAAATAGGACAATACTGTTTATTCCCACTGGTTTTTGACTCTAAAATCATAAGCCAGTTATGTAAACAGACTGTGGCTTTTATGATACTGTTTGCAGTATGTAAAGAAGCAATAATTGGTTTTCTAAATATCCGCCAGCGAGCGCACAGAATTCCAAAGGTATTTTCAATTACTCGTCGTCCTCTACTTAATCTGAAAAAAAAATACATATATTTAAATACCAGTTAATTTCACACTTCTTCACAACGACAAGTTAAAATGTACCCGACTATATATCTGTTTAATATTGCAAGTTTTGTATTTTCAAATAAATATATTGCATACAAAACGATTTATTTAATATTTACCTATAATTAAAAATCCTTTTAATCGATGATAAGAAACGGCCTGGATAAGGACGCATAATATGGGAAGTTAATGGAAAAGCCTCATCAGCAACGATGTAGTAATTTATTGGATCTCCTCCATATTCTATGGGCGAAGGTGGAGGAAAATAAATATCATTATTTGCAATTAATTTACCCATGTTACTATTCCTAAATATACCACCATCACTATGGCGTCCTTCTGCTCCTATATCGATTACTGTGAATTTATAGTTGGCATCACATAATGCTAAAAGAACTATGCTGTGCTGGCTCTTATAATTGTAGTAAGTAGAACCAGATTTTGGAGGGGCCTAAAAACAAAAACGAGCTATACATTAAAAAATATTGTACAATGCAAGATAAACTTTACGCATTGTAATAAAATGACAGCTACCTGAATCACAACATGCTTGCCGTCAATTGCCCCTACACAGTTTGGAAGTTGCCACCGTTCATCAAACTCTTTTGCTATTTTCACCCAAGATTCCTCAGAAGGTGTCAACAGAACAGTTTCATGCAAACTATCCCACAACACATCACAAGTATTTCTTACAATTTCTGTCACTGTGCTGGTGCCAATTCTAAAAGCATAGGAGATTGAAACCATACTGTCTCCGCTTGCAAGATACCTGGAATTTGTTTAACACACTATTTATATTCTCATACACTATATATTCTCAAAATGTATATAAAAAGTGTTTACCTTAAAGTTACTGCTAGCCTCTCCGCAGGGGAAATTGGTTCTCGAACATAGTGAATCCTTGTCAGTGTAGGTCCAACAATATTTAATAGTTCATTGAAAGTATTGGCGGACATTCTTAAATAATTAAAATATTTCTGATCATCACTAAGGCGCATTTCTTGTAAAAGGTTGTGGTAATCGCCCTGTAATTTTCTATTTTTGAAAATATCTCGCACCCAAAATCGCCGTGGTCTATTTTTTTTTCTTATAGCCAAATTAAAGCAGTAATTAAGATTAAATTCGTCTTAACCTTATTATTTCGCATTTTGACGTTTTAGAATACACAGCTTGTCAATGATAGTGAGGTTAAGATCCATCCGATATCGGAAGAAAGTTGAAAAATATTCAACTTTGTCCGACGTCGGATAAAAGTTAAAAGCTTCGGATGGTTATCTCCCGCCAAATCAGTTTCAAAAAATTGCACCAATAGGAAAACTTTCGGATCGTCGGAAATCGTATCTATGAGAACTCAGCTTAATAAATACGAGTTAGTATTAAATAATTCACTTAGTCCATCATGGTAATATTATAAATTTCAAGCCTGCTCTCTTCAGAAAGAATTACATAGGGGTCCATATTGTCAATAATCTCAATTTTTTTAACACATCTGCACTTAATGTCACCTCTGGGTTACATAATATTCACTTCGAGACATGTTGGCGAAAAAATTTGCAAAAATCACAATAAACCGAATACACAGCACCAAAAACGAATGTAAACACACGGATAATAATCTCTTTGTGTGCCACCCAGGAAAAATAGCCGATCTGTCAAAGTCACGTGTTCTGGAATGGTCTATACATTAACTAAGATAAACTAACAAAATATTCTTACCCAAAGGTAAATAATAAGAGAATAACTTTACCTCCAAACACTTTATCAGCACAATTAAGTTAATCTTGTAATAAATATATAAAATATAAAACACAGACTGTCACAAACGTCAACAAACAATGACTCAAAATGGCGTCGAGGTTAAAAAATTCATAGAAACTACGCATGCGTAGTTTGCCACCGTGCTGCCATCTGCGCTCACTGTTCAGAAAGTGCAAGAGAGATAACCATACGCCAGTTTTCCTGTTTAAGAGGAGGAGAGAAAATATATGAAGAATAGGACAATAGGGCATCTGCACGTGACGTCACATTTTTCAAGGTCGTGGCTTGGAGGATATACAAATAAATAACATAACCTTAACCATAACAGAAACAAGGCACATTTATATCTATTTGGGTTTTTATTTCCTCACATTTTACTGAAAATGCCAAGTTTTTGTATGGTAGTTGGTTGTGGAAGCAACGGGGCGAGAGATGCTGTCAGTTTTTTTCGAATTCCCTCAGTTTTTAACAATCATAAACAATTTACTCAACTTGCCTGTGATAGACGGAATGCTTGGATAAATGCCTTAAAAAGGGACGATCTAACCAAATCAAAGATTGATTATGGTAGAATATGCTCCAAACATTTCATTTCAGGTAATACTTTACACTATTCGTATCTAATAAATACATGGATGTACCTAAATTATTGTTTCGTAAGTATGACAAATAAATATATTTAGGTAAACCTTCAAAGTTAGAAGATCACAATAACCCAGACTGGATACCGTCTTTAAATATGGGTTATAAATCTATTAGCTTATCAAAACCTTCTAGTAAAGATAGATTTGTTAGAATGGAGAAAAGGAAAAGATTACGAGACGATGTAGAGGTTGCAGTGAATTTTGAAATTTTGCTTTTGCATGATTTTTTTGTCTACATCAATAAATATGTAGGTTGCACGTTTAATATGATTTATTTTGTTTTCAATTATGAAATGGTTGATATTCAAATATTAGGAAGATAATGCTTTGCTCTTTCCTGTGCCTTTGTTTTATATGTGATACGAACGTTTAAATATTTGCTTTGCTATACTTTTTTGAATAGGTAGGTATGGTGCTTTAAAAAATATTTTAGAGTAGATTATGTGTACATTTACATTTCAGAAAATTATTTTATTTTTAGAGGTTGGGAAATCTTTTTGAAAACATATTATGCTTTTTATAGATAGTTCTTTTTTCAGCAAACCAGATTAGGTCAAAGACCACCACCAGAATCTGTAAATCCTGAAATTGAACATGAGGCAGATACAGAAACTAATATAATATTACAACAAAAAAATGAAATAGAGAAATTACGTAAAGAAATTTTAGAACGAGATACAAAAAATTATGAATTACAGGAATTAGTAAATAAATTTAAATATGATATGGAATACTTTAAACAGAATAATAATTTTACCTTATATTATACAGGTCTTCCGGAATTCCAATACGTAAAATGTTTGTATGATGTAATTGAGATATATTTACCGAATATATGTGCTATTTCAAAATTTGCCCAGGTTATATTAACATTAATGAAATTACGGCTAAACTTACCTTTCAAAGACTTAGGCTTTAGGTTTCACATCCATCATACAACAGTAGCTCGTATATTTTATAGAACAATTGATATTCTTTATGGTCGATTGAAGGTAGTAGGTTACCCTTAAAAGTGATATATTCATAACAAAACATATTATTTTTAGAGCTGTATTATATGGCCTGAGCGTAAAGATATCATGGAAAATATGCCTCGTTGTTTTCAGGAAAATTTTGGAAATAAGACTACAGTCATTATTGATTGTTTCGAAATTTTTATAGAACGATCTTCAAATTTAGAAGCAGCTGCTAAAACTTGGTCAAATTATAAGCATCACCACACTATAAAGTTTTTAATTGGCAGTACACCTCAAGGTTCTGTTTGTTTTATTTCAAATGCTTATGGAGGTAGAGCGAGTGATAAATTTATTACGGAAGATTGTGGCTTCTTAAATAAACTTCAACCTGGTGATCTTGTAATAGCAGATAGAGGATTTCTCATAACAAACTCGGTTAAAATGTGTTTTGCTGAAGTAGTGACTCCAGCTTTCACTAAAGGGAGAAAACAGTTATCTGCGAAAGAAATTGAAACTACAAGAAAGACAGCAAACATTCGAATTCACGTTGAACGAATAATTGGCATGCTTCGTCAAAAATATATGATTTTAAAAGATATTTTACCATTACAGATGCTGAAAGAAAAATCAAGCTATGAGGACCAATTTATTTTAATAGATAAAATTGTTGTTGTCTGTTGTGCTCTTATTAATTTATGCCCTGCCATAGTACCATTAGATTAAATGTCTCCTAGAAAAATACATTCATTATTATTTTATTTTATGCACCTTGCGCACCTGCTCTTTAGTTTTCAACGACTTTCAATTCTATAGACATAGGCATACATATTTGTTTTACTCCCTGTTTTGAGACATTAAAACATTCTTTTATTCTTTTTCGTGCAAAAAAAATTAAAACTAGCAAACAGCACAGAAATAAAATATTTACATGTTATGCATGAGTTTATTAACATATACTTGTTGTGAACTAACATATTTACAATAAAATATATTTATATAAAATATTTATTAGTTCATTTTAATTACAACTATCCAATAATACAACATAGAACCATTTTATAGATTAAGAATAATAACTAATTCAAGAAATCAACAAAATTATTCCTATACCACTTATATGAAAATATAACGTGATCAGTTTGGGATGCGAAAACCCATTTCACACAGGAAGGGAATTATGTATACTTACATTTAAGCGAACATACATATCTACAAACAACTATGGTTAGGACAGGTGCCACCCATTAAATTAAGGAGGAAAGTATCATACCTTTGAAATGAGTTGTCTAATAATATATTTTTCCGAAAATCGTTCGTAAATATTGACATTTCTGACAAAATTTCTAGAAGCAAAAGTCAATATTTCCTTGCAGTTAGTCATTGCCAGGCAACGAAAAATAACTGTTTCACAACTAATGATTATTTTCTACTTTTATATGTTGTTTATGTGTATAAACTAGTAAACAATAAATAACAGTCAACACCATAGCAACCATTCCATGACTTTCCCAATTACAATGATTTTTACAAATATAAAAATTAATTTGTCAAATGAATTGTCAAATTTAAAAAAATATTATTCAAATGAAATTCCATTAAAAGAAAGTGTTGGATAAAATTTTGTATTGCACACGTGTGTAATTGCACATTAGTCACTTAAGAAAATTAGCCACTCGACCTAACGGTCTCGTGGCTAACTTTTTCTTGCGTGACTAATGTGCATAATTACACACTAGTACAATAAATAACTATTCTTTACAGTTATTATTTATGTACTACGAAAATGATTAAAACTTCTGTTAAATTTGACAATTTAATATTAATACGTTTCCATAGTTACGCAACAAATGTTACTAAGAGTTTCATGGCAATACTTATTTATGAATAAAATTAATCATGCTTTTTCAAAATTAAGCAAGATTTTAATTTCTTTCGTTTTTTAAACGATTTTCGGAAAAATAGTATGTATACCTCGTACGAAAAGCCACATTCCTGGACTCCGTGTTACTTGTCTCGGCTTGCGCCTCGACAACCAATCTTCACAGTCGTCCGGGAATGTTACACTTTTCCTACTAGGTATACAATATACTATTTGCACACATTTGAAATTTTGCAGAAGTAGTTACATAAAACACCCCTTTAAAAATTAATTTCAGACTAATAAAAGAAACCATTTATTACTGTTCATAAACAAAGAACTAATATCGCAGCACATAACGCATAATTTAATAGGGTATTTCCGAGGGTATTTCACTTTAAAGATTGAGTAGGTATATTGTCATTAGTCAACAATTTCTTCTTGAGGGGCAGGCCAGTGTTCAGTTTCATTACCTCTTGTGTAAAACTTTCCCAACAATTCAGGTACTATTACATTATAGAAGAACATCGAAGCAGTTTTACTTTCTGCTTCCCAAAAAGTCTCATTTAAATATATCCGTTCCATAATAAACTTATTTTTATTCCAAACAACAAAGTCGCAATAACCTAACCTAGTGATGCCTAACTGCATTTGTATTTGATAATAATAAGCATGATTTTCACTCAGGCGGCTTTCCCCATCCAAATTTTGTATTCCCACTTTTTTCAAGACTTCCATGTCTGTCACATCCAAGTCTTTAGCACAATATGGACATTTTATTTCCACACATCCTAATCCACAACAATCGCAGGAAACTAGACCATCTGGTGAAGCTCCAAAATGAGGAAAACTGGGGTTTATACATAAACCTACTGGTTCTGCACCAAAACCCTCGTGACTATGTTCCATATGCGACGTATAACTATTTAAAGCTTCCTTTTCATGCTCACACCCATATATTGTAGCTTTTGTCTTAAATCTTGTTCGAAAAGGATAACATATTGCCTTTATTAAAGAGTGTGAGGGTTTATGTAAATTGGTTCGGCAAACGGCTTTAAATTTAGAAGCCGTTATACGACCCGCTCTATAATTGAACCATGCCTTTGAACTAGCCTGTTTATTAGTTGCCTTTTCAATTTCCTTGCATGAATCTATTGAAATTTGAAAGTCCAGCTGTGATCCTAGAAATAATTAAATTATGAATGGGCACTAAATGTTTTAAGGGGCATTACTTACCAATTTCCACTAATTTCTCCAACGTTTCTTGTTCATATTCAAGTTTATATAAGCTACTGAACATGTGGGTGGTCCTTTCATTGTGCATTTCTTTAATTTCTTCTGAAAATGGTGGGACGATAGCATGCAATACACATCCTTTTCTTGTTTCTTTTAAATTCATTAACATTAAATTCATTTCTTCCTTATTTAAAGGTGGTACTTCTGTTAATTTTTTCTCTCGTATATATAAAGGTTGATTTACATTAGATTTGGACGTCGAGGGTATTGCAAAATCGATATCGGCAGCTCTCTTTGGTTCAGAAGCTTTGGATGGGACAACCCAGCAAGCTTTTATATCTGTCGGTGATATTTCAAGAGACCTTCTATGTGCTACATCTAAGTAAAACAATACAGCACAAACATGAGTACATGTTTCGCCTAGCCCTGCCATGCAATTGCAGTGAGTGCATATTATACTACCATCACTTTTTGTTACAATCCACGGTTTTAAAAATTGCTCACTTAGTTTTTGGGAATGCATAACCTGTAAAAAAGTAGAATAATGCTTGACATGCTTAAACCTCAACTATAGTAACTTACTCTTCCCAATATCAAGAAGTTTTCATACATTTTCTTTACATGTATATTTTTAACCCATCCACAAGTAGCTTGTTTGTAGGCATCAAGTCCTTTATAAGCTTTAAAATCTTCATGGGTGTACGCACTCTTAGTATGTAGTAAATAATTAACAATATCTGGATATATCGTCTTGGGAAAATCTTCGATTTTACTACTGCATTGTTTGATGTCTACCAAGTACGGATCTATACCAATTACAGCGATTTTTTCCCTATATCTAACCGCACTTTCAGCGTCTAAGGTGTAGTAATAATCACTAAACATTATTAAAATAAATTTTTTGTTATAGGCACACAAACTAAGCAAATATAGCGTTCACAATAAACTGAAACTTTTCACACAATGCTATCCAAATGCGTTTAGGTTATGGTATCTGCTTTGTTTATCCTCCAAGCCAATTAGCCACGCCCATATGATCACGTGCCGCAGATGCTTTATGTGAACAATAAAGCATATGATCACGTGCCGCAGATGCTTTATGTGAACAATAAAGCATCTGCGGCACGTGATCATATGGGCGTGGCTAATTGGCTTGGAGGATAAACAAAGCAGATACCATAACCTAAACGCATTTGGATAGCATTGTGTGAAAAGTTTCAGTTTATTGTGAACGCTATATTTGCTTAGTTTGTGTGCCTATAACAAAAAATTTATTTTAATAATGTTTAGTGATTATTACTACACCTTAGACGCTGAAAGTGCGGTTAGATATAGGGAAAAAATCGCTGTAATTGGTATAGATCCGTACTTGGTAGACATCAAACAATGCAGTAGTAAAATCGAAGATTTTCCCAAGACGATATATCCAGATATTGTTAATTATTTACTACATACTAAGAGTGCGTACACCCATGAAGATTTTAAAGCTTATAAAGGACTTGATGCCTACAAACAAGCTAGTTGTGGATGGGTTAAAAATATACATGTAAAGAAAATGTATGAAAACTTCTTGATATTGGGAAGAGTAAGTTACTATAGTTGAGGTTTAAGCATGTCAAGCATTATTCTACTTTTTTACAGGTTATGCATTCCCAAAAACTAAGTGAGCAATTTTTAAAACCGTGGATTGTAACAAAAAGTGATGGTAGTATAATATGCGCTCACTGCAATTGCATGGCAGGGCTAGGCGAAACATGTACTCATGTTTGTGCTGTATTGTTTTACTTAGATGTAGCACATAGAAGGTCTCTTGAAATATCACCGACAGATATAAAAGCTTGCTGGGTTGTCCCATCCAAAGCTTCTGAACCAAAGAGAGCTGCCGATATCGATTTTGCAATACCCTCGACATCCAAATCTAATGTAAATCAACCTTTATATATACGAGAGAAAAAATTAACAGAAGTACCACCTTTAAATAAGGAAGAAATGAATTTAATGTTAATGAATTTAAAAGAAACAAGAAAAGGATGTGTATTGCATGCTATCGTCCCACCATTTTCAGAAGAAATTAAAGAAATGCACAATGAAAGGACCACCCACATGTTCAGTAGCTTATATAAACTTCTCTATTTCATTTTTTTGTTGTAATATTATATTAGTTTCTGTATCTGCCTCATGTTCAATTTCAGGATTTACAGATTCTGGTGGTGGTCTTTGACCTAATCTGGTTTGCTGAAAAAAGAACTATCTATAAAAAGCATAATATGTTTTCAAAAAGATTTCCCAACCTCTAAAAATAAAATAATTTTCTGAAATGTAAATGTACACATAATCTACTCTAAAATATTTTTTAAAGCACCATACCTACCTATTCAAAAAAGTATAGCAAAGCAAATATTTAAACGTTCGTATCACATATAAAACAAAGGCACAGGAAAGAGCAAAGCATTATCTTCCTAATATTTGAATATCAACCATTTCATAATTGAAAACAAAATAAATCATATTAAACGTGCAACCTACATATTTATTGATGTAGACAAAAAAATCATGCAAAAGCAAAATTTCAAAATTCACTGCAACCTCTACATCGTCTCGTAATCTTTTCCTTTTCTCCACTCTAACAAATCTATCTTTACTAGAAGGTTTTGATAAGCTAATAGATTTATAACCCATATTTAAAGACGGTATCCAGTCTGGGTTATTGTGATCTTCTAACTTTGAAGGTTTACCTAAATATATTTATTTGTCATACTTACGAAACAATAATTTAGGTACATCCATGTATTTATTAGATACGAATAGTGTAAAGTATTACCTGAAATGAAATGTTTGGAGCATATTCTACCATAATCAATCTTTGATTTGGTTAGATCGTCCCTTTTTAAGGCATTTATCCAAGCATTCCGTCTATCACAGGCAAGTTGAGTAAATTGTTTATGATTGTTAAAAACTGAGGGAATTCGAAAAAAACTGACAGCATCTCTCGCCCCGTTGCTTCCACAACCAACTACCATACAAAAACTTGGCATTTTCAGTAAAATGTGAGGAAATAAAAACCCAAATAGATATAAATGTGCCTTGTTTCTGTTATGGTTAAGGTTATGTTATTTATTTGTATATCCTCCAAGCCACGACCTTGAAAAATGTGACGTCACGTGCAGATGCCCTATGGGATAAGATTTTCAGTGCGCAAGCATGCTCCTTGTATATACGACCGGAATTGAAACCGTATAAAAACTAAAATCCGGTAAAAACAGTCGGTATCTTTATTGTACATGGGCGGAGGTAAATAGAAATGATTGTCATAATAAAATGTTAAAATTGTACCTATTCATTTTTATTATTTTTTGTTTATTAGGTTCATTTCGCCAATAACATATTTTTGAGGTATTATATCAGGTTTAGATATAAAGTCTAAATATTTAAATTTATTGGTTTTAGTTTTAAAGTTAACCCATATTATATTGAAATATATTATTGCTCAGCAAGGACCAACGAGAAGGTATGAACATATCTTGCCAGAAGGGGATAGGACAGGTTAGATTAACGAGGGGCAACGATTTTAGTCAAAAATAGAATAAAAGTTTAAGTTTCTTCTAAAATAAAAACGTAAGTTTCTTGAACAAAGCAAAGAATTATTATATGAAAACAAAAATAAATATTTGTATACTTGTATAAAACATAAATAAAAAAAAATTAAAATATTTCTCTAGAATGAAGTAACTTAAATTAAAATTTCTTGTCAACTAAATAAAATATATTCCACGAAATGTAACAATAAAAAATACAAGCTGAATACAAACAGTTACCTATTATTTCCAAAGTCGGACAACTAAATATCTCTGACTTAACCAACAATTATCGGTCAAAGAGAAACTCATCGCCTTTGTGTTCTGGATACCGTCAAGCTAATGCAGATAGGTGCAACTTGCTTTTAGCATCATCCATACCATATTGGAAGTTAGAATATCAAGAACTGTTTTATGAACCTCTCATCTTAATCCCTACTTTTTCAGACATTCCTAGTGTTAATCAAATCATCCTAAAAGATTTAGAATCACAATTCCAAAATTACTTGCATATTTACACGGATGCATCCAAAATTTCTGAAAATGTAGAATGTGCTGTATATATTCCTTCGAACAAATTCGAACTCAAAGTTAAGTTGACAGAAAATACATCTATATTCGTCAGGGAAGCCGTAGCGATTCTTAAAGCTTTAGAATATGTCAAATGCTATCAAGTCAAACAAGCAATAATTTATACGGACCCTTTGAGTGTTCTAGCAAGCTTAAAAAATGGATTATTCAGCCATAGCCAAAAAAATTCATATATTGTCAACATAAAGACTCTCCTTTGTAAATTGCATAAAGATAATCACCTAGTTAATTTTGTTTGGGTTAAAGCTCATGTTGGAATCCCACATAATGAACATGTCGACCGTCGTGCCAAAGAAAGTGCTTTATCTAACTTAGATATAAATGTTAAGTTATGTTTATCAGATTGTATAAATTCATACAAGTACAAAATATACAGTAATTGGTCAAAATTATATAAAAGTTATCAAGTGGATAATCCAATCAGCCAATATTACCACGTTGAAGATCATATTCCCAAATAACGATGGTATAAGGACTTTAATATCCCGAGGAAATACATCACTACAATTTGCAGAATAAGGCTAGGCCATGCTTGCTTCCCAAAACATCTAAATAGAATTGGAATACTCGATACCGATACTTGCAACACCTGCGGCTCTCCAGGTGATCTGAACCATATATTCTTTAACTGCAAGAATCACCAAATGGCTACTAATATTCTTTTAAAAAATTTAGTTAATATTAATGTTCCGCTACCCACTAATATTATTAATCTATTATCGTTTAAAAATATTAAAATTTACAATGTATTAGCTGACTTTCTAAATGCTATAAAACTGTCTCTTTAACTAACATCTGTCTGTTTATTAGGTTAGCTTCGCACTCCTTATGTTTCTCCTGTTGTAATATAAACCCCCATTATCGTGGTCTACCTGTATTACATTATAATAAAAGTCCTGATAGACCCCTGGACGAGAAGAGAGTGTCCCTGTGTAATATCATGGCGTTTTATTTCTTTACAAAATATTTCATATGCTCCATATAGTTGCACATATAAAATACAATAATATGTAATTGGCTAATGGAGAAAATCCGATGCCAAAAAAAAAGAAAAATAAAAAATAAAAAAGTGAATGAAAAAATGAAGAAAAGTTAAATGTTAATTGACGCGTCCGAATCTTCACTTTCTGAGGAGGAATCATTATATCCAGTTGAATTAAAATCGGCGCACTAGGGGGTAGCGTTGGATATCGATTTTCTTCTCCAATTACATGCCTAACACAATAATTTTTCCATAAATCAGTATTATTGTCAATGTCATTTATTACTTCTCTTATATGATCAACTACTATCGCGCTTAACGTTGGAGAGTTATTACATTATCGTAAACTACTTTTAGTGTTCCCCAAACCATCTCGATAGGATTAAATATGCAATAGTATGGAGGTAACCACAAAAGTGTATAACCGTGTATATTGGATAAGTTATCAATAACATATTCCTTTTTGAAATTCTGTTCTTTTATTCTTTTCAGTAATTCGCGTTTTATTGGAACTTTTACAGGAATTTCCATTTTTTTTCTCATGAATTTTAAAATGTCTTCCTTTTTTGTGCTGTTATTTGGTATTTTATTTAATATACGTGAGTGCTAAGAAGCATATTATCTAATACAATTACCGAATTTGGCTGAATACTTGGTAGAAACTGTTGAGAGAACCATTTTTCAAATAGATAGAAATAGAATAGTAGATTACGTTCATTTCCAAAATACTGACGTTTTGCATTATTTTGTTGTTGTTGTTGTATTAAATTGTATGTCCATACTGTATAATAATTTTAATAATAAGTATACCAAAATAATTTTAGTCAAATATAATAGATAATTTTATTTCCATTTAAATCTAATAAAATATAGCATTTGTATATAGTAAAAGAAAAAAAATATATAGTGTAGCATAATTTCGGAGTACTCATATTTTAGTTTCCACAGTTTCTTCCTAAAAAGTTTAGTTAATTATTAGTAATTGAAAACCGTCAAAATACAGGAATGCACCTTCCACCACTGCGCATGCGCGTCTTTAAATATTGCAACGCGCGCATTTTTAAATAGTATACTGCAAAATATTAATACTGACTATTTTTTAGTACGACGTATATGTACTTATTAATTTGCATCAACTACCTATCCAAGTGTTTTATTGTAAAACAATATAGGAAGTAGAATCAAAAACTAAAATATCAAACCACAATTTTATTTATTATTACGATTTCTATATTGTACATCGAGATTATACAGAACAATAAAAGAACACATCATAAAAAATTACAAATTTGTAGGAACTTATATATATTTATTGACATATACTTACTTAGTAATAATATTATTGATAATTAACAATATTTATTATCAACAACAATGATACAAAATTACCAATAACTCTTATAATGAAGTAGCATGAATATTTATGAAAGTAATATACTAAATTAACCAATAATAACAGTAATTAAAGCATACATATATGTTGTAATATCTCTGGTTGATAATAACAATCGAAACTACAAAGTAGAACTTGAAGTGTAGTAATATTATGCTAAACCATGTAAATTAATATAACAGCAAATAAACATTTTTTCCATCTCTTATCGTTAAAAAGTAAACATGTGCGTGTTACTGAAAATTAGGTACCTACTGAGACATTCTTCGTACTTAAATAAAATTCATTACAATTAAACTTAACCTAAAATGTCTCCTTAAATTATTACGAGAAAAAAAACCAATTATATTAAGTATACCTACTTGTGATTGAATAATAATAAATTTTAATAATCCTCGAAGTGATATTTAATAAAAAAATATGAATTGTTGAATTTGTAACGATAATAATATTCATTATTTAAATATTGCATGTAGACAAACTATCAGATTTGTCAATAAAGAGAAAAGGTAAATACTAATTGTTAACGTAACAATATATGCATCATTCAAAATTACTTCACTGCATAAACATCAGTAATACACTGAAACTAAACAACAAAAATAAAACAACATCGTAAAAAGCCTTACTTAGTAAATACGCATGTAATTTATTCTTAAATTGCTTTAAGGTCAAAATATCTACATCGCCTAGTATCTGAATGAAATTGTTTAACAGGTATGATGCTAAGGCTAAAGTTACTTTACTGACTGCTAATTATTTAACACACAAAGTGAAAAATAATTTTACTTTATACACTGATGATAGCAGTGCGTGAAATAAAATTTAACTACCGTTACAAATATTTATTTTATTTACAATATGTATGTTCTGATTCACCTTTGTTTAGAATTAAGAGTTCTTCTTTGTCCAAAATTTTATTTAAAATTTCCGTTTCTTGGGTAGTTGGACGTCCTAATAAGCGATTATCATCTGCACATTTCCTTTTTTTTTTTTGTTGAAGAGAATGCCTGCTGAACTTGAATTCTTTTGTTTGCAGATTCTTTTCTTTGTTCGATAGTTTCAAATCCTTTACTGTCTCTCCCTTCAATGTCAATATTAAGAAATGCTGTGAGGGCATCTATTTTATGCATTGCTACTCTTAGATTGTCCTGATTTTTTACTAGGTCAATTTTGTTAATTAGATTTAAGGCTTTGTTCTTAAAACAATCATACAGGTTGGTTTGTGGGCTTGACTCGGTATTGCTTAAATCTGTTAGAAGAATTTGTTTCTCAATATTAGCACTGGTAGAAGCAGTTTCATATGTAGGGTCACAATCACTAGAAATTTCATTTTGTAAAAAAGCAAATTTTGAAACAACAATATGTATATGTTTGCAAATTATCGACTTTATTTGATAATCAGAACATGTGCACTGATAGGTGTGAATGCAGATGTTACAGGCAACACATTTCAAAGCGCAACACACATTATCGCTAATTTTTTCAACCAGATAATTTTTATTTGAAGACTGGCTTTCAATTATCCAATTACCATTGTTGTCCACTTCTACATGGAGATTCAATGAGGTACTGTTATTATGTCGCTTTCTAATTTCAGTAACTTTGCTTGTATATTTGCCCTTTGTAAGTTTCACAAGTCTCTCCGCCTTTTTATCTCGGGTGAAACGCCTAAGGGTTGATAGGCTTTTATCCAAGCATTTAATCTTGTGTCCATTTAAATAATGATATTTAATAGTTTTGTGCATTGACTCTAAATACATATTGCAATTGATGCCAAGTCCTTTTCTATAACAGTACGCCCAAAGCTTGCATCTTTGAACATAATAACGTTCAAAATATGCACCATATTCCTTTGCATCAGGGTCAGTCTACATTTGTTCTACAGCTTCTCTTATATTTTTTTTGAATTTACCTTCATCAGTGGTAGACTGAAGGATTTTCAGCGTTTTATAAACTGTTGCCTGTTTGTCACTGCGTTGAGGTCCTGTAATTTTTGATAGATTTTGTCTCCAGGCCCGATCAATATGCCACGAGCAAAAAAGCCTATTGGGAACAACTCCCATGATAGTTTCCCATGCAGAATAAAAAGTTTCCACTACATCTGACATGAAAGTTTTTGGTGTAATAACACCGATTACCGATTTTACAGCAGAAAACATTACTTGATACACTTTGGTGTCCTTTAAATTTGAAAACATATAACAGCATGGAAAACCAGTGCTGAAATCATCGATAACAAGGATAGTAACTAATTCAAAATCATATGAGTTCAGGCCGTGAGTTCCATCCAAACACACCGTTTTCTCATGTCCAAATTCTTTCAGCATGTGGGCTTGGGCTGGATCCATAATGACAATGCAAAAGTCTTGGACTTCCAGGATCCCATTAGGATCAATATCACCTTAAAAATTGAAATTATTTTAAAAGCTATAGTTGAAGTAAAGAGTTCCCGATACATAAAAAACGTAACAAAAACTTTACGACCTCATTAAAATACCGGTACTCTTTGTAGTGCTGTTCACAAATTGACTCGCTTATCTTTGCGTTTTTTATGTCTCGGGAAGTCCTTACTTAGACTATATAATATATAACTATTGTGAGAAACTACCTTGTTTCTTATAAAAAATTATTGGATTATTTGGCCCCTCCTCCTTCATTTGTTCAACCCATATATGTACACTTGTAGCATCATCTTTATGCCACTGACCATCTTGTGTTGTTAAGTCAAACTGACTTTTATGTTATGTAAATCTTTACGCTCTATAATGTCTGTTCGTTCCAAAGTATTACTGATGTTATTGCGATAATGATCGAGCACCCTCTCAAAAGTGACTCCATCAGAGATTTTAGCAGCAATTTCATATTTTTTTTGAATTGGAATATCTATATGCTGCAACTCATTTTCTTCGTGTCCATAATGTTCCTTATATATTGTCACAGTACACTGTTGGCTTTCATTAGCCTCGAACAGTATAATATGGCTTGTGCAGTTACTGTTGATTTTCTTGGTTCCTTGAGATTTTGTAGATCTAGTTTTATTCAGTTTTTCTTTATACTTATACTCCTGATCTACAGCATTTATAGTAACTTCGACGGCCATTCTCAAGCACTTTCTTTCCTGTGCTTAGTGAATATTCACACTTATGTTTTAGTTGATATGCCTTTAGCCAACTATAAAATTCTAAAAATAAAAAATATAATGTAGAATAAAATATAGCTTGTAGTTAAGAAAAGACTCACCATCGATATTTGGAAGCTGAACAATTTCTTTTTCGAAATTCTTTAAATGTTCTTTATTTAAATGGTAAATAAGCAGTTGCTTTTTAGAAAAGGAACTGTTGCAGTTCTGTTCCAGGCATTTACACAAAAAAACTTTCTTAGGATTTTGGTTCATCTTGTGGAACTGATTTAAAGGTCTTTTTAATGCAAAAGACGTGGAAAAATTAAATCTACACACTCCATACACATTGGCATATTTTATGTTCAATAGGGAACTGTAAAATAGTACTAAGTATGATACAAATGATACACGGCCACGGCAGTCAACAAATCCGAAACGTCGTAATCAATTGCAGAGGTGTTGCAGAATAAAAAGTAAAAACTAAAAACCATTGAAAAATACTGTGAAGTGTCAACGGTATTCAGCGTCAACACTGTCAACGTCAGCCTAGAAAATTTAAAATTAGCCGATCATGCGCATTTGGCGAAGGTGCATTCCTGTATTTAGACGCTTCTAGATAAGGCACTCTCCCAATATATATCTGTTAGAAGTGTTTTAGTGTCGACTCCGTTCGCATTGGCGCTGTAGGCAATTGCGCGCAAAATTCAAATTCTCGTGGGTAGCGTGTAGGTACAAAAATTTACTTATATTCTTATTCAATTTAATTTTTATTTCACGTTACTTGAAACTAGGCAGTTATTTTAAACTTAGTTAAGAAGTTAACTGTTTAACTAGGCTAATTTTTTTTGATTTGTGTTTCAGTTTGATATATTTCTCGAATGCTTTTATTTGCATAACGTCACCCAATATCCTGTGGTCCTGTCCTCGTAATATTTTATTAATATTTTTAACCCACGTAAAAATATAAAATGAGATACAAATTTCAGTATATTCATACTTCAAATTGTGTTCTGGGCAGGACCAATTTATGCCATCTAATAAATATTTATTCAACTTTAATTTAAGTCTCTCCTTAATATTCCTTTTATGACACATTTTTGGAAGAAAGAAGTGCATGATGTCACAACTTTTCGTAAATATTTTCCTATAGTATTCGCTAACATTTATAAGGGCTCTAGGGTTATAAGCCCTTGCCTCTATATAACTGCCTTCGACTCTTTCCTGACTGATTAGGTTGTGGCGGCAAACTTTGCAAATAATTTTTTTAAACATCTTTTTTGTTACAAAACCTGCTAAATCGAACATTAGAATGCAACATCTGTTCTGTAATGACATTTTTTCAACGCTTCTTTTCAATGAATCAAAAATTGCCTGATTGATACCACACTGTATAGGAATTTTTTTCAATAGCTTGGTCAAAGTATTTTTTGACGGCAGTGCAAAAACTTTTGATAAAAGCCTATATCCTTTCGGGCTTAGCTTTAATATGGACAGTGCAAAAATTTTATCTTCAATAGTATATCTTCTCCCACGTGCTCTTTTTGGCTGACATTCTATTTGAGATTGTAAAAATCTCAATGTAGCATTATTAATTTTATTACTAAAAAGTTCACCCGAATCGAGATATTGTAGTGCTTGCTGGAGTCGTTCTCGGTTGTTTGTATTCTCTCTGTCTAATTCTGCAGCAGTTTTTTTCAAACTCTTTGCCAACGTATACATAACCTTGGCTTTCGGTGTCAACTGTACACTTCGTCTGACGTTCATGGCAGCCAAAAAATTAAATCCTCTCCTTATTCCTGCAAAAAATAGAAATAGTTATTATTTTTGACGAAATTATTATATTTCCTTATAATTGTCAAATAAAAGGGCAAGATTAATTAAAATGAGACGCCATGCTTCCGAAGTCTCGCTAAAATATTTCAATAACATCAGGATGCTCAGTGGGGCGAGCGTAGGTGCGTCTTTACTATGTACATACTTCGGTATGCGATGTAAAGCAACGACAGGCGCAGTTAGTACTTAGATGGGTGACCATTCCAACGGAAACCGCGTCCTCTCACATCTTCCAGCGGCTTGTATATCAGTGTATGCGCGGAAGCTATACAACCTTAGGCGAGGGTTGTATACAAGATATACCATCCTTCGGAGGGGATGTAAAGCCGTCGGTCCCTTGTCTATTAAATGTTAGGCAAGTAAAAGATCCCTACTCTTCTTTAGGGAAGAGGTTCAGCAAAATTCCTGGTTGGGGGGGTAGCTCGTCTACAGGCGTCGGTGTTAGGCCTCAGTAGCGAAAATAGGCCAGCGTTAAATAAATGTATAAAAAAAAAAAAAAAGGATGCTCAGTGTATATCAATTCAATTATTATACCTTTTCTAGTTCCTAATGCAGATCGTGTAGTACTGAGGAACGAGGGGCTATTCCTCTTACATGTTTTTTTTACAGTTGGCTGTAATACATGACTGGGACCGGTAGAAATTTCTTCGATCTTCCGTTTGGATGCATGTAATATATGACTAGGACCAGCAGTAACTTCTTCCACAATTTGCTTGGATACATGCTCATCTCCATGCATATTTGAAAACTCACTACATTGTGGCAAAGGTTCTTCAACATTTAACACTAATGCTGGAACATGGCTCAATCCAGTAACAGATTCTGGTATAGGAGCCTCTCCTAAAAAACACATGTCTGTGTTATATTTAACAAAATAATACAATAATATTTATTCGTCAAAAAAATACAAAATATAAATTTCAATACAAATAATACATTACAAGATATGTCATGGAAGAAACCTTACATGTGACATTTTTATGTACTCTTAAGTAATCTACTCGTAATTTTACAAAAGAGTTGATGTTATGTCCATAATATATACATACCGATAGGATTTTGAGAAGGCAAATTCAGAGTAGGCAAACTCCCCACCACTAACCCAGATCGACTAAAATATTGTGGATCTATTCTCGTTTCAGAGGAAAAATGATTTTCGCAAACACGATAGTTTTTTCTTACTGTTTCAGGGTCCATTGTTTTCAAATCTTCCCGCTGAATGAGCTGCATCCACTTTTGATATACCTAAAATTCCAGGTCATTGTTGAATAACATTATTATTTACCTACACTATAAAAAAGTTATCCAAGTCCAATATATTGTAATTTTAGAGTGTTGAAACTTCTAATAAGATCCAACATATTTTAGCAGTTTTGTGATTTAGTATTCAGTAGTTTAGTATTTGAGGAAACTGCATCCGGCTGACTTAGCGGTTATTAACTGGTAAGCCAAATATCAAAACGGTTTTATGAATATGATTTAAGTAACCGGAAAAACTTGCGGCACACCATTTTTGACACCAGATTTAACGACTGGTTTAAAAATATATATACTTTTTATGTTAATGATGAGGGCTACTGAACCTTAAATGAAAAATAATTACTTATTAATTGCCAATAATTACTAACTATTAGCAGAATTGAACACGTGTACAACATAGAAAGTTCCAATGAAACATTAAAATCACTTACCTCCACATCCACAGGAAAACGGTGAACTTTAAATTCTTTGTTTTGTTTTGTGCACTGTGGCAGACAACAATACCAAACCATTGGAGGCATGACGGCAAATATAAAATCGAATAAACAAACGAACCTAACCTTAAATATGCGATCTACACAACACAACAGCTTCCAGAAAAATGTGCTCGCAGTCGCACTGCTCGCCACCGAACTCCATCGAAATTGCACGAATAAGACTACTAGCGCCAAATGCAAATGGAGCCAACATTAAAATTTCCCCTCCGTCCCACTTCGGTAAGTGCCGACCGCAAAGGCCCTGAGTTGATATAGCATGGTTAAGTTTAAGTAGTTTAGCGTAAACGATCAGCTGTAGACATATATGACCTTCACCTATTTAGTTTTCATAAAATACGGAAAATGTTAATTTATTAAATTTTACTTCTAATTCTCACCGACGTCAACCTTCCATTCTTTCGCATTATTGTGGCGTCGAGCGTACGCCGAAAGACGCTAGTTATGTAAGATAATGATTGCATAATATAACTTGTATATAAATATTTTCTTATTAGTATTATTATTAAGTTTTCCTCTTAAATTTAGATTTGTTACTTGCGGCTATTAGATTTGTTTTCTTATTATTATTATTATTTTTTTAACTATATATGATATAACTGACAGCCTTCAGCTGCTCCAAAGTAAACCAAAGTAAGTTGGTCATTTCAATTTTTTTTTTTGTATATATGTGGATTTATAAAATCCCTTATTAATCGGTTATTAATAAATTATATCACTATATAACCTATTATTTAAAACAGTGTAAACCATACGTGATCACGTTTCGGGGCCTCTGAACTTTTGTACACATTTTATTTTGTTTTCTTGTAAATAATTATATTACATTAATAAATTAACACCCCTTGTGTTAGCTGCAATTTTTTTTTTAATTACTATGAGTTTACATCTTTATTTTCTATGAAGTAGTTTTGGAACCCAAATCACGTGGGAGCCTTCTAGCTAGGTTGCGATCATATTTTTCTGCTAGTGGCGCCCTTGGAGCAGGTTCGGTAAGTTTTATTATTACTTTTTTTTTGTTTAATATGAACTCACGAACCCTATCTATAAACTCTGTCGAACGGCTGAGCTGGCATTCGGCACCTTCTTATCCTTACATTTTTAATAATCGTAGTATACACACTATCGTGTGGATATAAAATTAAACAATATTGATATTTCCAAAAATAAACAAATATCAATTTTTTAAAGTAGGTTTTTTCCATTGTTTTCCTATGCAGTTTAAATTTAATACACAACAGCATAAATGTACGTTCCTCAATTAGTTGAAATTACACAGTAATGAAGTCGTTGAAAGTAGAATATACCGAATACACTGGTGAGCGGTTATTATTTCCCCATATAAATGAAATTGTCTCTTGTCTCAGCGAGAACATCCCGCAGATCTGGCGGGTCGATGTCACTTGACATTTTGTCATGCCGCAGTATATATTAAGTATTGTTAAATGCTATTTAAGTATTGTTAAATGCTATAAATGATATAATGAGATACTTAAGGACAAATGAAATGTATATAATTTTAAATGTTAATAAATGTTTTTTAATTGGTAATTGGCAATTCTTTCCTTTGCTACGCATCCAGACTGCTCCATGCTTTTTACCATTTTATTTTATGTGTTTTGTGTTATGAACTCAGAGCGTAGTGAAGAGGTTTTCCCCCCCCCCCCATGCATTCATTAATAATAAATCCTGGGTCACGGCACCAGTGAAGAGGTTTAAACCCATCCCAATTAATTTCAAATGAAATCCTGGTAATCATGTCACCAGTAAATTCATTGCTATTTATTTATCTGAAGGATAAACAAATAAGATTGGCCATTTGCGTGATTGTCTAGTTTTGTTAGTGTAGGACTCAAACTTCGTTGTGTGTGTAGTAACCCTTTTTAATTACCCCAGGTTCTTTAATATAAAGTTTAATATTACTTGTCTCTGTCTGATACGATATACCTTAGAAAATTAATCACTCTATTAATTGAAACACCTGGTAAACTTGCACACACTGTCTATTGATTGAGAGACCTAGTTAATTATATATGTTATTTAGGTAGTATTTTATTACTCAAGATTGCACTGTACATTTATAGTTGAAGTTTGTTTTCTATTTTGCTTTTGAAATTAAAACATTTATTTAGTTTATTACTTATATGACGAAAAGGTAAAGGTGAAAGAATAAGACAATAATTGATGGGAAAAAATAGCAAAAAAAAACCCATTTTATTTTATATAAATTGATGCAACAATAGTTGAACATGAAATTAAAAGTAATCCAAATATTTGAGACAATTGTCTAAATATTATAATAGGAAAATCTGCGTTGCTATAGTAATGACCATACTATAGATATACTGAGTGTTTTGATGCAATAACAAGAACTTATACAAAAGTATGCTGTGTTATTTTAATAGTAATGTTATGTGCTGCCCTCTAACAAGGAAAGATGTGATTAAGTTCATGTTCAAAGTTTTCCTCAGAAGCTTAGTTACTTCCCTGACTAGTAGGGTGGCGCCGTCTATGAGCCAATTGACGAACAATCATCTATTACATGGTAGAAAACTCTGTAGAATTCCAGAAAATTGTGGTACATTTCTATGGGTGTATATAAGGAGATGAATCCAGCAGATGGAAGAGTACAGTACAGTTTAGTGAAGGATAAACAGTTCAGTTTAGCATCCAGTACAGTTCTGGGTAATCTGTGGTTCTGGTTACAGAGACAGTTTGTAGAGGAACAGTTCAGTTGAGTGAAGTATGCAGTTTAGTGAAGTAAACACACAAGAGAGTTTTTAGGTTAGACAAGAGTTGACAAGTTTAAGAAGAAAAGTAAAGTGCTTAGTGTTTTAAAAGTAGTGAAATTATATTAGATTAAGTTATTATTAGTTGTGTGATTTTTAAGTATTTGCTAGTGTAATTTTAGTGATTAAATAAATCAGTGGTTTGTGAAAATTCTTGTTGCAAGTTATTTGGAATCCACAAAGTGTTTACTGAAAATTTGTAAGCACGTAACAATTGGTGTCGGAAGCGGAATTGCAACAGAATTTCTGAAGAATTCGACGAAGTTCCATAGTGTTCTATTTGGAAACCACTGGAGATAGTGAAGTGAGTCGAACTGGAAAGTAATATAGACATTAGACAAGACTAATTTGTGCCATATAGTGTGAGAAAATTTATAGAACATTCTACTTGTACCTGGCATAGACTTTAAATAAAACTTGTTAGTGTTGTTTGTTAGTTTTTGAATGGAAACAAGAAGCATGGCCGCTGAAAAACAAATGCAAGACATGTTAGCTGCATTTAGCAAAATGATGCTAGAAAAACAAGAGAAACGACGTCAAGAAGATAAAGAAGAACAAGAGAAACGACGTCAAGAAGATAAAGAAGAACAAGAGAAACGACGTCAAGAAGATAAAGAAGAACAAGAAAAACGACGTCTAGAAGAGAAAGAAGAACAGGCGAGACGTGAAGAAGAAAAAGAAAGAAGACTTCAAGAAGAAAGGGAAGAACAAGAAAGAAAACGACAAGAAGAAAAGGAAGAATGGAGAAAAATTATACAGGTGCAACAAGATGCTATCCTGTCAGCCACTAATGAAGTCAAGGAAAAAGTAGATAAAGTTGAACAAAAAGTTGGTAACGTCGAAGGAGAAATTAGTGACATTAAGGGAAAAGTTACCGACGTTGAAGAAAAAGTTACTGGTGTCGAAGAAAAAGTTACTGGTGTCGAAGAAAAAGTTACTGGCGTTGAAGTAAAAGTTACTAAGGTTGAAGAAGAAGTAACTGAAGTCAAAGGAAAATTTCGTGCAGTTGAAGGAGAAGTAGAGCGACTTAAGCGACTGTTAAGAGAACAAGGAGGCCAGCTGGTATTATCATCATCAGGTCCTCGATTACAACCGCCTTCCTTTGATGGTCAAACTTCTTGGTCAACCTATAAAAGACAATTTGAGGCAGCGGCATACGCAAACAATTGGAGTAACGAAGACAAAGCTATGGCATTGGTGCTAGCATTAAGAGGTCAAGCCTCAGAGTTGCTTCAGACCATCCCAGTGACGCAGCAAAGGGATTTTAAAGTTTTGGAGGCTGCATTAGATCTAAGGTATGGCGACCAACACCTCGCCCAAGTATACCGGACTCAGCTCAAATCACGCACACAAAAGGCTGGGGAAAGTTTACAAGATTTTGAAGCAGCTGTTGAGCGACTGACATACCTGGCTTACCCGGATGCGCCCAAAGAATTCCAGGAACAATTAACGGTTGGTACTTTCATTGATGGCATAAGAGACGAGGAGATCAGGCGAGTCCTTAGATTATCTCGAGATAAGACTGGTAGTGAAGCCTTGATCCATGCCCTCGAGGTTGAAGCCGCTTACAAAGAGACTGCACGTCCGAGAGTACGAGCCATGAAGGTAGAAGAAGAGGATCATTTAGAAAAATCAAATATGGAATCTTTGATGGCTGACATGCACAAAATGATAAGCCAGTTGATGACAAAACCAGATGCTCCAAGGAAGCAGGAAAGAGAACAGAGCGATGAACAGCCAAGGAAGTTGATTCGTTGTTATAAGTGCGGCAAAACAGGGCATATTAAGCGAAACTGTCAGCAGCGGAGCCCTGAGAGAGTAAATGCCGCAACGACTGAAGAGCCGCAGGAAAACTAAAGATAGCCAGCACCTTGGGGGCTGTGCTGGCTGGTGAACACGGTGCCCCCAGAGAGATACGGGTTTCCCAGATTAGAAGAGTCCCGAGTAGTCTGCTGTTGGATGGCTATGTAAACAAACGGAGATGTATCTTCACTATCGACACAGGTGCCACGTCATCAATAGTGCGACCCGGATTTTTATCAGGAATAAAAATTGATAAAAGCCAAAATGGATTGGTCGTTCGAACAGCCACAGGAGACAGGGTAAGGGTTCATGGAGAAGTTGACCTAGATCTGCAGTTTGGACGCCTGTGCTTTAGTCATAGGGTTATTGTGGCTGACATCACTGATGATTTCATTTTGGGGCTGGATGTTATGGGAGTACAAGATCAATTTATACTTGACGTGGTAGAACGAGTTCTAAAGATTGGAAATGAAGAATTTATTTTGTCAACAGCAAATGACCGATTTCAAAAAGTGAGGCTACTGACGGCTCAGACAATCAAGATTCCTGCCCGTTCAGAACAAATAATTGAGGCCATTCTGGAAGGAAACTCTGGTGGATACCGTGTTGGCCTTGTTGAAAAAGATGATTCAATTAAGACAGAAAACGTAATCTTAGCAAGAACTCTGACCCGGACAAAAGACAAAATTCCAATTAGAGTGGCTAATTTAAATTCCCACTCGGTAACTTTCAAGGAAGGCGAGGCAATAGGATCCTACGAACCAGTCCAGTGGATAGCAAGGTGCGAGGAACAAGGGGAGAAATGTTCGCCAACCAGTGTAGACAGGGAAGTTGTGACTTTGTTGAGTTCCCAGTTTGAACACCTATCTGAGGATGAACGTAGAGAGGCAATCAAGTTTTTGGAGAAAGAAAGTGCGGTATTTGCCAAAAACACAGACATCCTCACGAAAACTGATATAGTACAGCATCGGATAGACACTGGTGATTCAGCCGCAATCCGCCAACAACCTAGGAGGTTGCCACTAGCTAAACAGGAGGAAGCTGCTGCGATGGTTCAAAAGATGCTACAAGATGGAGTAATTGAGGAATCAACCAGTCCCTGGTCATCACCGGTAGTTTTAGTTGCCAAGAAGGACGGGACTTTGAGATTTTGTGTCGACTACCGGAAGCTGAATGATATTACGAAGAAAGACAGCTATCCACTACCACGAATTGACGATACATTAAGTACGCTGGCAGGGTCACGATGGTTTTCAACTCTAGACCTTCGAAGTGGGTATTGGCAGGTGGGACTTCACCCTGACGACAAGGAAAAGACTGCCTTCTCAACAGGTAGTGGTTTATATCAATTCACCGTGATGCCTTTTGGACTTTGCAATGCGCCAGCTACTTTTGAAAGATTGATGGAATTTGTACTCCGAGGACTAACTTGGAAGACGTGCTTAGTTTATCTTGATGACGTAATGGTTATGGGACGAAACTTCAGGGAACATTTGGAAAATCTTCAAGAAGTATTTGGGAGAATCAGAAATGCACACCTAAAGTTGAATCCAAAGAAGTGTCTACTATTCCAAAAAGAAGTGAAATTCCTTGGACATGTCGTATCTTCGGAGGGAATACAGACAGACCCGGACAAGATCTCTGCTGTGCGTGATTGGCCAAGACCTTCAAATGTACATGAATTACGAAGCTTTCTTGGCCTCTGCACTTACTATAGACGTTTTGTGGAAGGATTTGCGGATATAGCAAAGCCACTACACCAGCTAACGGAGGAGAAAGTTAAATATCAGTGGACACCAGAGTGTGAAACATCATGGAAGAAGCTGAAAGCAGCGTTATGCAGTAGTCCTGTGCTAGCATATCCCCAACAAAAGGGCCTCTATATTCTTGACACGGATGCTAGCAACTCCGCAATTGGATGTGTACTATCTCAAGTCCAAAATGGAGAGGAAAAAGTAATCGAGTATTTCAGTAAGGTACTGTCCAAACCAGAGAGGAATTATTGTGTAACAAGGAAGGAACTATTGGCCATTGTTAAGTCCGCGGACCATTTTCACAAGTACCTCTATGGTCAACATTTCAAAATCAGAACCGACCATGCTGCATTAAAATGGCTACTGCAGCTGAAAACCCCAGAAGGTCAACTGGCTCGCTGGATAGAAAGACTACAGCAATATGACCTCACAATCGAACACCGACCTGGAAAGTCTCATAAAAATGCAGATGCTCTGTCAAGAAGACCGTGCAAAGATGACTGCAAGCACTGCTATCGGGTTGAAAAAGCACAGGGCACGGTAATAGTAAACACAGTTCAGGTAGATGTTCCAGATGATTGGACAAAGGAAGTTCTAAGACGAGAACAAATGGATGACAGCGTAATTGGTCCTATATTAAGGGCAAAAGAAAAAGGAACGCGACCGGCATGGAAGGATGTTTCGGACAAAAGTGTGGAGCTGAAGGCATTGTGGGCACAATGGGACTCCCTTAAGGTTATAGATGGGCTATTAAAGAGAGCATGGGAAAGTCCAGATGGGAAGGAAGTTACCATGCGTCTGGTGATACCCAGCTGTCGGATCCCAAAAGTACTTCAGGAAATGCATGATGGAGTGACCGGGGGACATTTTGGTATGAATAAGACATTGGCTAAAGTACGGGAACGATTTTATTGGATAAATAGCCGTCAAGATGTGGAAGCTTGGTGCCGCAAATGCAAGGCTTGTGCAGCTACCAAAGGGCCACAGACGAAGAGCAGGGGCCAAATGAAGCAATATAACGTCGGAGCTCCTTTTGAGAGGATTGCTATAGATGTAGCGGGCCCATTCCCAGTGGCAGATGATGGGAATAAATACATCCTGGTCGCTATGGACTATTTTAGTAAATGGCCGGAAGCCTATGCCATTCCGAATCAGGAAGCAGTTACTGTTGCTCGAGTTTTGGTGGATAACCTTGTATGCCGATTTGGTGTACCCCTGGAGCTACATTCCGATCAAGGGAGAAACTTTGAGTCGGGGGTATTTCAGAAAATTTGTGAGTTGCTGGGCATTCACAAGACTCGGACAACCCCTCTTCATCCCCAGTCAGATGGAATGGTGGAACGACATAATAAAACCATGAAGGAACATCTTTCTAAGGTAGTTCACAAGAACCAGCGAGATTGGGATCGACATATACCATTTTTCTTAATGGCATACAGGGCTGCCATTCATGAGACGACTAAACAGACACCGGCTCGTGTAATATTTGGGCACGAGATCAGACTGCCATGTGATTTGATGTTTGGTACACCAGATAAGAAGCCACTGTCCGTGGATGACTACGCAGACGAAGTTAGTCAACAGCTGAGGAATGTCCACGAATTGGTTCGAAACCAAGTTAGCATAGCTAGTGACAGAATGAAGGCTCGCTATGACCGAAAGGGAACGTCAGCAGGATTCAAGGAGGGCGATCTGGTTTGGCTATATAACCCACAGCGAAAGAAGGGAAAATCTCCGAAGCTTCACCCACCCTGGGAAGGACCGTATTCAGTCATCACTCGGATCAATGACGTTGTTTACCGAATTCAACGTGGTAAGAAGTCCAAGATGAAGATCGTGCACTTGGATAGGTTGGCGAAGTATGAAGTATGTTGGGGAATCTGAATTGCCTGATCGGGACGTTCAGGCTTAAGGAGGGAGCAGTGTTATGTGCTGCCCTCTAACAAGGAAAGATGTGATTAAGTTCATGTTCAAAGTTTTCCTCAGAAGCTTAGTTACTTCCCTGACTAGTAGGGTGGCGCCGTCTATGAGCCAATTGACGAACAATCATCTATTACATGGTAGAAAACTCTGTAGAATTCCAGAAAATTGTGGTAC
The DNA here is from genome assembly GCA_963675555.1 of Leptura quadrifasciata. NCBI lineage: Eukaryota > Metazoa > Arthropoda > Insecta > Coleoptera > Cerambycidae > Leptura > Leptura quadrifasciata. The sequence goes on from OY776673.1 coordinate 122,785,890, forward strand.
ATTTCTATGGGTGTATATAAGGAGATGAATCCAGCAGATGGAAGAGTACAGTACAGTTTAGTGAAGGATAAACAGTTCAGTTTAGCATCCAGTACAGTTCTGGGTAATCTGTGGTTCTGGTTACAGAGACAGTTTGTAGAGGAACAGTTCAGTTGAGTGAAGTATGCAGTTTAGTGAAGTAAACACACAAGAGAGTTTTTAGGTTAGACAAGAGTTGACAAGTTTAAGAAGAAAAGTAAAGTGCTTAGTGTTTTAAAAGTAGTGAAATTATATTAGATTAAGTTATTATTAGTTGTGTGATTTTTAAGTATTTGCTAGTGTAATTTTAGTGATTAAATAAATCAGTGGTTTGTGAAAATTCTTGTTGCAAGTTATTTGGAATCCACAAAGTGTTTACTGAAAATTGTAAGCACGTTACAGTAATTAGAGTTGCGGCAAATGCCTGAATAAACATATCACATGTCTACATTGAGAAATTAACATGGACAAGAATAAGAGCAGTGACAATAGTCTATGTACATAATAATTAAACTACACAGAAATTAGACTACCATTTCCTCCGACGGTGCCAAGGCCGGAGCCGGGATTCGAACCCAGTGGCGTGATACTCGTGTGATTAATAGAGATTGCCACCTCGCATCTCAAACAACACGGCTATCGGCCAGACAATACTTATTTTGAACAGTTGTGACAATAGTCTGTAAATGATAATAACATGATTAGAGCTGTTAACAATCGCTAGATAGTAATGGTTTATAACTAAAGTTGTTAGCAATAGCCAAATAATGAATCGAATGCAAAACAAAGGACAAGAATCATGTCATGTTTATGCATTATCAAAATTAAGTTGAGGAATGAGCATTGTAAATGATCATAGAGTGTTGAGGAAATATCCTTTAATTATACATTGTTTATTGATTGAAATTAGAGTAGGAACAATCGTTCTGATAATCATATTAATCTTGCTGAGGTGAGAATTTACACTCACGTAAAATCTTTTAGAATGCTGCTGGGGAAATCTCCCTATAGTAATTAAATAGAAAAGCAACCAGAAGATTGCCTATGATTGTCAAACATATGAAGCCGCGAAGGTAAGAAAGTGCGGTTGCATCACCCTTCAATCGAAACAAGTGACCAGACAACTGTCTGAAATATTGACATATCCCTCGTTGTAACTGAACCCTATTGGAGAACAGAACCAACCAATTGGCCGTAGTCAATGTTTCAAACCTTTGTTAACGCAAAGTACGCCGAATTCATGTAACTATAATATTTCATTGTAGATAAATGTCCAACAATCAGAAAACCTTGTGGTTACAGTAGGAAAATATTCCTTGTGTACTTTAAATATAAAGCATTCTTGAAAAACCTTACATGAGATGTGGTGGAAACGAAAGTCCACTATTTGTTTTATAAAACTGCAGAATAATGATAGACATGAAGTTTGGCTAGTCTGTGATAAAGTACCTTGTTATTGCATAGCTCTAAATAGATAGTTCTTGAATATAAACTTGTTACCTTGCAAACACAAATCTCCCTAGTAAGATATTTAGAAAGTGAAATTTTATGAATTAAAATCATGAATAAAATCATAACTGAATAAACTGTAATATAATATTCTTTATAGTTAAAAATCAAAGCTAGTATTTCATAAAAGAAAACTAATATTCTTTTAGTACCACAAATGCGTTTTTTTAAACACCCCGTAACCAGAATATGAATTCAATTGCAAATAATAAAGTAGAGTCTCGAAATAAGAAAGTAATCACCTTTAGAATTTATTCCTGCGGAACCTCTGTAAGCCCTGTATAGAGCTACATCGCTTGTGAAAGCTCTCCCCCAGGTTATATATATTTAACGTCGTCGTAGAGCATGTCGGTGGTTGAGAAGAATTCGTTAAAATAAGATGTAAGTTATAATATTGTTTGGCTAGTAGTTTAGACGGCTGATTTCGTGAAAAATATCCCAAAATAATTTGTTAGGCTCGGCGAGAAACTCGCGACGTAGCTTGGAATGACTTCAAAGGCAAATATAAAGTTCGGCGAAAAATATCGCGACGTAACTTCGAGGTGTTTCCAGTTCAATTTGCAAAGCTCGGCGAAAATATCGCGACGTAGCTTAAAAGGTGCTGTCTTCAGATGCCGTCTAGCTTCTCTTCCTTCTAAATACCGCTCCGTTTTCCTTTTATATGGTTCCTGATGTCACCCTTCTACCCGGATTATGCATCTCCGCTTGTTTCTTGTGGGAATATGTTTATTTTAACGCTATTATAATATTCGACGCTCAACTTTCTATCTTTTTCTATAGTTAAGGTAGAAAAGTGTAGGCGATTTCATACTTTGGGAATAAAGGAAGTACTTGACACTTATCTGAATATACGATAAACAAACCATGTGACTCGACTCGATTTTATGTAACTTTTTAGTTAAAACTGTAGCTTTTAACTTTGCTTTAAAAGAATATAATTTTAACATGCATTCTGGTAACTTTACTTTGTTCAAATTTAAATGAATAAATAAATGTAAAAATGAAATGAATTAACTGCAATAATTACTTGAATTTGGAAATATAAATTGGAAAAACTAAATTTATATATGGGGTATATACAGGGTACTTCAGTAGCAAGATTGGCGCCTGGTTTGACTGAGCAAACATGTGGAGCCTTTACATATTTTTTGTTAAGCAGTTTTTACTCTCGATTTAATTTGAAGGTTGCCTTTGTAAATAAATCTTGATTGATAACATAAAATTGACACAATATAAATTGCTCATTTTAATTTCTTATAGTTGATTATCAGTAGCTTTAAAATAGTAATAGTAGTACTTGAGAAAAAAAAAGAAGAGAAGAAAAGGTTAATTAGCGGAATTAATTTGCAGTCTCCTTTTTATATTTATAAGTAATCTCGTAATCTTAAGAATATTGGTCCCGTATTTTGAATTTTTTTTAGGTTGTCTTTTTTTTTAAATGGTATTGGTGTGATTATTTACTCGCTTTTCTGTGGTATTGTATAAGAGTATATCATATTATATTATTAGATTTGCATTTATTTACTGCTTCTGGTGGTGATTTATATTTATGTTTTTTTTTATATTCTTTTTTTGTAGCTTCAATAGTAGTAAATTATTAGTAAAATGGCGCCACCAAAATTTGAAATAAATAGGCTTAATTCGGAAGAATTACAATACGAATTATGTATTCGCGGTGTCACAGATGTTTCTACAGTTGATCTAATGCGTAAGACCTTGCGAAATTTGTTAAAGTTAGAAAGCGATGGAAGTTCTATTGATTACCCCTCGTATCCATTTACATTTATCGAAGATAGTCAAGCATTACGTTTAAAAATTGCCGAAATTCAAGAACTTATTGAAGCTTTCGATGGTTCTAATGACACTACATACAAAAAAATATTCTGCAAGTACGCATTTGCCTTGAATAGAGTAAATCGAAGTACAGCTTCCTCTGATGAGGACTGTAAAATTCGCTCAAAATTAATTGTTGATATTTTAGGGTTGAAATCTGACTTAGACAAGAAAGTAAAAGCACATGAACGTGTAGTATACATTCAACTCCGTTACCTAGTCCTTCACTTTCGGATAGTAAAATTCGTTTAGAACCGGTCTCAAAATGAAATTTGAAGTTCACAGGAGAAAATAAAGTTGATCATTTATCATTAAGCGCTTTCCTTGAACGTGTGGAGGAAATGCGCATTGCGCGAAATTTGGCTCATCAAGACATTTTCAACTCGGGTATTGATTTATTTACAAATAAAGCACTTATATGGTACCGTTCTATAAGAAAAACGGCTCGTGATTGGCCATCATTAGTAACTTTACTTCGCGAAGAATTTCAGCCACCGGACCATAATGACAAATTATTCGACGAGATTAAAAAGCGAACACAAGGGCCTGGTGAATCACTCGGACTGTACATTGCGATTATGAATAACCTTTTTGAAAGACTCACGATTAAAGTTCCTGAGGCGACTCGGCTTAAAATTTTGCGTAATAATATCGCTCCTTTTTATCAAACCCAATTAGCTCTCTCCTTGGATAAAATTAGCAGTACCGATGAATTACTTAAATCAGGGAGAAAATTAGAAGCACGGAAAACAGCGGTTGAAGCTTTTAACCCTCCGCCGTCTCGAAGATCTGTTCATATGTTAGAACCTGATTTAGCTTACCTAAATACAGATTTTAATCAACCTTCTTCGTCAGCTGACATTCATTTAAATGAAGTTCATATTAAGACACCAATTACTTGTTATAACTGCAATAGACAAGGCCATTTGGCTAGTCAATGCACTTCAGCTCCGCGTCAACATTGATACAGGTGTAAAAGCCTAATTTTACAATTAGAACATGCCCAGACTGTATTAGTTCGGGAAACGAACCGACGAGGCGTTAATTGGTCGGGTAGCTGCCTCTACACCGGTTAATTAACCGACTTTTCATTTTGACATGCATACTAAACCCATTCTCGATTATATTCTTTCTCATGCTAAAGATGATGATAGGCCTTATCTAGAAGTTCTTATCCTGGGCCACCCTGTACGTGGACTTCTTGATTCGGGTGCTACTCGCACTATAGTAGGTCAACCCGGTATCGATATTCTGAATAGGTTAGGTCTCAAATTAGATCAAAATAAATCTAGCAAATGTACGGTTGCCAATGGGCAAACTTGTTCTGTTGTTGGGTTATTTCACACTCCCGTATGTGTGATGGGTAAGGTACATGTAATAGATATTCTAGCTATACCGGAACTTAGTCACACCTTGATTTTAGGAGTAGACTTTTGGTTGGCAATGAGTATTGTACCTGATCTCAAACGAGATATCTGGCATTTTGGCACTGAATTACTCACACAGGAACTTTGTAGTATACAAGTTGAAGACAATTTAATGCCTTCTCAAAGACTCGCATTAAATTCCTTGCTTCAAGAAAAATGTGAATTAATGGAAAAAGCTTGGGTTATACGACTCTTACTGAACACGAGATAATTACAGATGCCCAACCTATTAAACAACGATATTATCCCGTGTCCCCTTCTAAGCAAAAATTAATTGATGAGGAACTCAAGAATATGCTCAAACAGGATATCATTGAACCTTCTAAAAGCGCTTGGTATTCTCCTATATTATTAGTTCCAAAGCGCGATGGAGGGTATAGATTTTGCGTAGATTATCGTGCACTGAATGCAGTCACGAAAAAGGACGCTTATCCACTCCCCTATATATCTGCAATCCTAGATAGGCTTCGTGATCCACGATATTTAAGTTCTATGGACATCAAATCTGCCTATTGGCAGGTTCCTGTAAAAGAGTCGTGTAGAGAACTTACCGCATTCACAGTCCCAGGTGGACGTGGTTTATGCCAATTTAAAAGAATGCCTTTCGGACTTTCTAATGCTCCAGCAACTTGGCAACGACTTATTGACAAAGTACTTGGCCCAGATTTGGAACCCTATGTTCTAGTATATCTAGACGATATAATTATAATATCTCCAGACTTTGAAACTCACCTTGATATTCTAGCCAAAGTCTTTGATCGATTGTACGCTGCTGGACTTACAGTTAGTGAAGACAAATGTAAGTTTTGTCGACCTTCTCTTAAATATCTAGGTTATGTTGTCGATTCCCAAGGCCTTAGAGTAGATCCCGAAAAGGTCGAGGCTATCCTCAGCGTAAAACCTCCCACCAATGCCACTGAGATACGTAGATTTCTAGGCATGGCCAGTTGGTACAGACGGTTTGTACCAAATTTCTCTACCATTGTAGCTCCATTGACCAATTTAACCCGCAAACATGTTAAGTTTAATTGGACAAAGGAGTGTGACCAAGCATTTAAAACTATTCATGATAAATTGGTATCCGCTCCTATTTTAACGTGTCCAGATTTCACGCGATCATTTATCTTGCAGTGCGATGCGTCTTCATATGGAATTGGCTCGGTTTTGACGCAGCAATTTGCAGATGGCGAAAAAGTTATATGTTTTCTCTCTAGATCTCTCACTAGACAAGAAAGAAATTACTCTACCACTCAGAGAGAGTGTCTCAGCGTAATTTGGTCCGTAGAAAAGCTAAAACAATATCTAGAAATGACCCATTTTACTGTCGTTACAGACCATGCTTCCTTGATTTGGCTTAATCGACTTAAAGACCCCACAGGTCGTCTTGCAAGATGGGTTATCCGTCTGCAACCTTACGATTTTACCATTGTCCATCGTAAAGGTAAAGATAACGTTGTCCCAGACTTTTTATCTCGGTCTGTGCCTCTTGAAATTGATGCTATTGAGATTAGCACCCAAAATGAAGCATCCCCAATTAGAGATACCTGGTATCTAAAAATGATTCAAAATGTTCAAAATCACCCCAGTAAATTTTCTCAATGGCGTCTCGAAAATGGCTATCTTTACAAATATGTAGTGTAAATATCCTAATTTATCTGATCCCGATATCGACTCATGGAGAAAAGTTATTCCAAAACATGAGAGAGAAAATTCTATGTCACTTGCACACGATATTCCAACTTCAGGACATTTAGGCGTGTATAAAACTTATCATAAACTTGCTAATAAGTACTACTGGCCTAAAATGCGTGCTGATGTTGCAGCTTATATACGTAAGTGTAAGATATGTTCGTGCCTAAACCTGAGCAAAAGGCTCAAGCTGGTTTCATGGCAAGTAGATCTTATGTCTCTAGACCATGGGAACTCATTTCTGCAGATCTTGTAGGACCTCTTCCGAAATCTATTCATGGTTATCTCCATATTTTAGTAGTTACAGACTATTTTTCAAAATTTCCCCTTTTCTTTCCTTTAACAGCAGCCAATGCTTTGTCCATAACGGGATTAATTAAAGATAACGTATTTATGTTATTTGGTATACCGACCTCTATTATTGTAGACAATGGGGCTCAGTTCCGCAGTAGGGAATTTACCAAGTTAATGGCTACGTATAAAGTTAATATTCGTTTCACAGCAAATTACCACCCTCAAGCCAACCCAACGGAAAGAGTGAATCGTGTCCTGAAAACCATCCTCTCATCTTTCGTAGAAGATAACCAAAGAAAATGGGATTCGCTCCTACCAAAAGTTGCATGTGCAATTCGTTCTTCACGGCACGAAAGCACTGGTAGTTCACCCTACTTTGTAAATTTCGGTAAAGAAATGACTTTACAGGGTGATCATAATCATTATAAGGATGATATGAAAAATGATATTAAAGTTTCTCGTGATGCTGAAGAAGTAAAGAATCGGCAAAAAGAATTTCAAAATCTCTATGACGAAATACGTAAACGATTATCTAAAAGTTCTCAAATTAGTTCGGCTCGATATAATTTACGACGACGAAATGTGCAATATCTGATCGGCCAACAGGTCTACAGGCGTAATTTTGTGCTATCCGATGCCGCAAAATATTATACGGCTAAATTAGCTCCTAAATTTCTAGGTCCCTAGACCACAGTTTCTTCCTAAAAAGTTTAGTTAATTATTAGTAATTGAAAACCGTCAAAATTTATTTTCTTAGCTTACCTGATGTCCTTTGTTATTATGTTTTCCTGTGTAGTATTGTTATGCGGTGATAGTTATGCTAGATAACAATCATTAAACATCTCTCCATTAGCTCCTATTTTTTTTTCTTCCAACCAGAGATGGTTTTTTAGTTGAAACTGATCTAAAACAATATTAGTAATCATTTAATTGAAACGTAAATATAACCTCAACATATTTTAATCTCAAATTAACTAATTTTAAATTGATTTACCTAATTTAAGCGCAAGATTCTAACTTAAGTAAGTAAACCTACCTTAGTTGAACGGTCCCGTGCATTTAACATATTATTTAGCTTGATATTATTGCATATTTACTAATGTTTACTATGGTAATCACTGATAATTCCTGCTTTCGGCGGGCCGCAGCGGTTACAGTTACAGTTGCCGCACCTGTAGTGTTTATGAAGAATACGAAACGAATGTTTCCATTTACAAAGTCCGCTGCCGCTGCGGTTGCAGTTCATATTCCGCAGGTAGATAACCAACTTTTATCTTCAACGGCAACCGCTGCGGAATTACCAGTGGATAACCAATGAAATTGTAGTTTTCAACCCGTTCGACGTCAACAGCAGCAAGAGTTTATAAATGACGAATTTTCGTGAACTGCAACTGATACTGCTGCGGCAACTCCAACTGCAACCGCAACTACAGCGGAATAGTTTATAAATCGAACTTCAGGTTTAAGTAGTTTAGCGTAAACGATCAGCTGTAGACATATATGACCTTCACCTATTTAGTTTTCATAAAATACGGAAAATGTTAATTTATTAAATTTTACTTCACTACTACAAATGAAGTTTATTCCCTGAAGTGAGATCATTTGTGCATACTAATGGGGATTACTAATTGGTATTTTTCATATTTGTTTTACAAATTATATCTAGTAAATTTTTATTTCAATTGTGGCAATATTTCTACTACACTCTCACTGAGGATGCGCGATCTGAAAATTTAAAATTCTATAAGTTAATAACTATTGTTGCAAATAATATTACTTACTTTTATCAGGTTCAGCAACTTCCTTAAATATCCTTATTGTTTGTATAACTTTTCTGTAACGTATCTTTGTTTCAATCCGCATAATATTTTCCCGCTAGGAGTACTTTTTGCTTGTGACGAGCGTACGGCTCCTATTGGTCAAATTATATCAGTAACGTACTAGGTTTCAACAAGACTGCTACTCTGTGTATTTCTGATTTTAAATTGCAATTTTGTGTAATCCAGGTTTTGGGATTTTTGATGAAATGCACTACTAGATGTTGCGATTTTGTGTTGTGTGACAACAATCGCAATTCACGACTAGTGTTGGATTCAAAAAAGCAGATCTTGATTCTGTAAGTATTGTTATTTTTTTTGTAAGCCTCGTAGTCACATTCAATCACTTTTTTTAACTGTTTTTTTTGCTTTTTCAATATTAGGGCAGTACCTAAATATCCCAGAGTTGATTGTAACTTGGGCCACTAATTAAGCCGCCTTTCACCCTTGAGTGAGTACCCTTCATTTTATTTTAAAACATTGATTAATTGTTAACGATATTTTTAGGGCTGTTTCTTTTTTTCTACGTTTTTTTTCAAGTTTTCCTGTTTTCCAAGTTTTCATCTTTCACTTCTCAGTTCTAATTCTCACCGACGTCAACCTTCCATTCTCTCGCATTATTGTGGCGTCGAGCGTACGCCGAAAGACGCTAGTTATGTAATGATCGCATAAAATAACTTGTATATAAATATTTTCTTATTAGTATTATTATTAAGTTTTCCTCTTAAATTTAGATTTGTTACTTGCGGCTATTAGATTTGTTTTCTTATTATTATTTTTTTTTAACTATATATGATATAACTGACAGCCTTCAGCTGCTCCAAAGTAAACCAAAGTAGGTTAGTCATTTCAATTTTTTTTTTTCTTATTAATCGGTTATTAATAAATTATATCACTATATAACCTATTATTTAAAACAGTGTAAACCATACGTGATCACGTTTCGGGGCCTCTGAACTTTTGTACACATTTTATTTTGTTTTCTTGTAAATAATTATATTACATTAATAAAGCTGCAATTTTTTTTTAATTACTATGAGTTTACATCTTTATTTTCTGTGAAGTAGTTTTGGAACCCAAATCACGTGGGAGCCTTCTAGCTAGGTTGCGATCATATTTTTCTGCTAGTGGCGCCCTTGGAGCAGGTTCGGTAAGTTTTATTATTACTTTTTTTTGTTTAATACGAACTCACGAACCCTATCTACAAACTCTGTCGAACGGCTGAGCTGGCATTCGGCAATTCTTTTCTTTGCTACGCATCCAGACTGCTCCATGCTTCTTACCATTTTATTTTATGTGTTTTGTGTTATGAACTCAGAGCGTAGCACATGTCTTAGTGATAGTCTGCAGAAAACTGCGATATTTTTTTGGCCGACAAGAGCAACGCATTGGGTACAAACCCATTTTCACTTCCCGCATGAAGTATGATAACGCGTTTTCCTCTAAAACACGGAGTATTTAAAACGCAATTGTGCGAACCATCTACCCAACCATACTGAACAACATCATGCGTGTCAAACCACGTCTCGTCTAGATACACTATATGCATGTTTAGTTTACGATATTCTCTAATTTTTTCCAAATAATCTACTCGAAGTGAAACTATACGTCGCGATTCCATAATTACCATACGACTGTCAAGTTTTTTATGTTTAAAACCGCATTCTAAGAAGACATTTCGTAGTGTATCTAAAGACCTATAATTATAATCAGGATAATCGCTCAATTTTTCTTGAATCATTTTTAACGTAGGAACTATATTTTCTTCACACATATTATAAATTATACGCCGTATTACATCTCTAGTGGCATCATCAATATTTTTTAATTTCGTATTTTCCATTTCCTCTTTGCGCTGTGATCTATAACATCGCCTTCTTGAATTACGCGATAAATTGTTGATTTTGATATTTTAGTTAATTCGTTAATACGTCTGAAATACCCTGTATATACCCCATATACAAATTTAGTTTTTTCTTAATTATTCCCAAATTCAAGTAATTATTGCAGTTAATTCATTTCATTTTTACATTTGTTTAGTCATTAAATATTAAACACAGTAAAGTTACCAGAATGCATTTTAAAATTATATTCTTTTAAAGCAAAGTTAAAAGCTACAGTTTTTACTAAAAAGTTATATAAAATCGAGTCGAGTCACAGGGTTTGTTTATCAGTTATAAGATAAGTGTCAAGTACTTCGTTTATTCCCAGAGTATGAAATCGCCTACACTTCTCTACCTTAAGAATAGACAAAGATAGAGAGTTGGGTGTCATCCTAAAAGTCGATGCAGAACTACGTCGTATCCAACGTGATTAATTGTATTAATGTAAATAGTTCCCACATGAAGCGCGAGATTCGAGGAGAAGGGTGATGTCTCGTATCATATAAAAAGACACCACAGCGTTCAAAAGGGGATCATTTGATGAACCACACCTGAGCCCGTGGCAGAATTTAACTATTCGCCGGCTTTGCTCTTTGCAAGTTACTTTGAAATACTCTTTAATCCTAGGCAGAATTTCACTATTCGCCAGGCTTGCTTTCTTGCAAATTACTCTTTAAATTCGTGGCAGAATTTAACTATTCGACGGGAATAGAATTTGTACTATTTTGAGCTCCGTTGAAGCACTTCACGATTCATTGTGCCCTCGATATAATTTCGTGGCTATTTGGCTAACTCCGCATCTAACACCAAAGAAAATAACTTGACACTTGTTTCGTACCAGTCATAATCAAACAGTCTTTAATAAACTCCGTAAGAAGTGCCGTTTCAACGTCTCTACGATGCCCTACGAGGACGTTAACCATGTGGAACCTGGGGGAGAGCATTCACGGGCGATATACAGAGCGCACAGAAATTCTACAGGCATAAATTTCTAAAAGGTGATTACTTTCTTATTTCGAGACTCTACTTTATTATTTGCAATTGCATTCATATTCTGGTTTCGTCGGGGTGTAATGGGGAAAATTGACGCATTTGTGGTACCAAAAGGATATTAGATTAATATTTTAAATGAAATATTAGCTTTGACTTTTAACAAGAAAATATAATATTATATTACCAGTTATTCAGTTATGATTTCATTCACGAATTTAATTCACAAAATTTCTCTTTCTAAATATCTTACTAGGGAAATTTGCGTTTGCAAAGTAACAAGTATATATCCAAGAACTATATATTTAGAGCTATGCAATAACAAGGTACTTTATCACAGACTAGCCAAACTTCATGTATATCATTATTCTGCAGTTTTTATAAAACAAATAGTGGACTTTCGTTTCCAACACATCTCATGTAAGGTTTTTCGAGAATGCTTTATATTTAAAGTACACTAGGAGTCTTTTCCTACTGTAACCACAAGGTTTCCTGATTGTTGGACATTTACCTACAATAAAATATTATAGTTATATGAATTCGGCGTACTTTGAGTTCACAAAGGTTTGAAACATTGACTACGGTCAATTGGCTGGTTCTGTTCTCCAATTGGGTTCAGTTACAACGAGGGATATATCAATATTTCAGACAGTTGTCTGGTCACTTGTTTCGATTGAAGGGTGATGCAACCGCACTTTCTTACCTTCGCGGATTCGCGGCTTCGTACGTTTAACAATCATAGGCAATCTTCTGGTTGCTTTTCTATTTAATTACTATAGGGAGATTTCCCCAGCAGCATTCTAAAGGATTTTATGCGAGTGTAAATTCTCACTTCTGCAAGATTAACATGATTATCTGAACGATTGTTCCTATTCTAATTTCAATCAATAAACAATGTATAATTAAAGGATATTTCCCCAACACTCTATGATATTTTACATCAATATTTAATGCTCATTTCTCAACTTAATGTTGATAATGTACAAACATGACATGATGCTTGTCCTCTGTTTTGCATTCGATTCATTATTTGACTATTGCTAACAACTATAATTATAAATTATTATTATTTAGCGATTGCTAACAACTTTCTTTAATTATAAACCATTATTACCTGGCGATTGCTAACGGCTCTATTATAGATTATCATTATCAGGCCATTACCACAACTCTAATTACTATTAAAATAACACAGCATACTTTTGTATAACAAAGTTCTTGTTATTGCATCAAAACACTCAGCATATCTATAGTATGGTCATTACTGTAGCAGCGCAAATTTTCCTATTATAGTGTTTAGACAATTGTCTCCAATATTTGGAATACTTTTTTATGTTCGACTATTGTTGCATCAATTTATATAAAATAAAATGATTTTTTTTTACTATTTTTTCCCATCAATTATTGTCTTATTCTTTCACCTTTACCTTTTCGTCATATAAGTAATAAACTAAATAAATGTTTTAATTTCAAAAGCAAAATAGAAAACAAACTTCAACTATAAAAATGTACAGTGCAACCTTGAGTAATAAAATACTACATAAACAATATATAATTAACTAGGTCTCTCAATTAATAGACAGTGTGTTCAAGTTTATCAGGTATTTAAATTAACAGAGTGATTAAATTTTCTAAAGTATATCGTATCAGACAGAAACAAGTAATATTAAACTTTATATAAAAGAACCTGGGGTAATTAAAAAAGGGTTACTACACACACAACAAAACAAAGTTTGGGTCCTACACTAACAAAACTAGACGATCACGCAAATGGCCAATCTTATTTGTTTGCTTGCCTTAACATGGGTAGCCTAACGCCTACAACAATTTTTAATTGGACAAAAGTTTATAATGAGAACAGACCATAAACCACTTTTAAGGATCTTAGGAGATAAACCGATAGATGAATTGACAGCTAGGTTGCAGCGATTTAGAATGCGCTTGATGAAATTTTCTTATAAGATAGAGTTTGTACCAGGAAAGGAATTCTATTGCCCAGATGCCTTATCAAGGAAACCATTGTGCACAGGCCAGCAGGATAAAGACATTATTTTATCAGAAAAAATTAGTTCAATTAATTCCATCGAAAGCGTTTCAAATTTTTCAACCGAAGAAATGAAAAATGCACAAAAACAAGACGAAATCCTTATTAGGATTAAAGAATTTGTGATTCAGGGATGGCCAAATAAGAAAAGTTGCTCTAATGAACTTCAACCGTACTTAAAATATAAGAATGATATATCCTTGCACAAGAATATACTAACGTGCAAAGATAGGATTGTAATTCCTCAAAAGTGGAGAAAAAATTGTATTAAAAATATATGCGGGACACTTTGGGATCGTAAGATGTTCTCAGAGAGCAAAGGAAACAATATGGTGGCCAAATATTAAAAATCAGATCGAAGAAAAAATAAAAAACTGTGAAAAATGTTTAAAACATACTAAGCTCATGATTGCCTTGGAAACGCCCTTCCTACCCTGGAATACTATAGGAATAGACCTACTGGAGTTAAGAGGAAAAGTTTATATGGTAATGCAAGATTACTATAGTCGCTGGCCAGAAATTTTCGAGCTGAAAAATATGAAGACTTCGTCTGTAATAAAATATAAGAAAGAGACATTTGCTCGATTTGGTGTGCC